>JACVVK020000001.1:1015000-1042500 GCA_018292915.2 Batillaria attramentaria | reverse complement strand
GACAGAGTTGACTGTGCTTGCACAGTCGACTCTGTAAATTCTTCTCACACTTCGGAAAGCTTTTTGTTGGGAGCTTAGATCGTTAATATGTGCATCAGAGTCAGTCACTTGGGCCACAGCATGGCATCTGAGACCATTGTGGTGACTCGGGCCAGCGTAGAAGTTGTTCTAGAAGCGTGCCGCGTGCTGAACAGACGGCGTTATTTGGTTGTGGACTGACGACCAGCTAGACGGTGCTGATTGGTGGCTATCTTTAGAAGCTGTGTCGAGTCCCGGTCTGTTCCGGAATGGACTGTAGGCTCAGAGAAAGTCATATTTCCCAACTAGAAGCAGGAACTCACTTTTGAAGAGTCCAAGACCGTTGTGAAGGAGATCCAGAGGAGAAGACAGTGAGTGAGTGAGTGAGGTTTTGAGGCTTAACGCCGCGCAGGCCACAAAGACTAATTCGCGGCTAAGTGTGGCTGCACTACGTGAAAAACAAAACAAAAATGTAACGTTGGGCAACTGATGCAAACTGATCTACGGGGCAATATAAACCTAGGACATGCAGGAGACGCTGCACCTTCATGCCCAGAGGAGAAGACGGCGGCAAGAACACCCGAACTACTACAACAGCGACGGCTACTACTACCACCTTTCCCGAGAAGATCAGGTGATCATCGTGCGTTTGAGGACAGGGTACTGCAGACTCAAACACCACATGTTCACGAAATTCAACATTGGTGACACTGCAGCATGCCCCTGTGGCGCACCGCGGATGACAGTTGATCATCTCCTGCAAAACTGTCCAACGCACCAGAACCAAAGAGCGACAACCTGGCCTACGGGGGTGGGGTGGGTGTTTGGGGGTTTAACGTCCTTTTCCACCACATAGGGTGATATCAAAGACGGGGCAACGATGAAAAAGCCAGCACAAATATTTGGCCCCAGCCGGGATCGAACTCCGACCCGAGCATTAGAAGTCCAACGCTCTACCATTCGACCACCCCGGCTCCCCTCCTGGCCTACGGACACACCGTTGCGTTTTTTTTTTTTTTTTTTTTTCCAATGCCCCTAGAGGATGGGAAAATAAATAAATAAAAATAAACTTGAACTTGGGAGAAGATCTTCGGCTCGGCTGAGTCTCTCCGACGGACTTCAGCCTTCATCAGGACTACTGGCGTGCCCGTCTGAGTGTTCGAGGAAGAAGAAGAAAAAGCCATCAAGTCACGAAAACTGCCGCAATGGCCAAATGAAACATCCATCTATCTGGCAAACTGCCTTAGATCTTCGACAGCGGCGGTTTTCCATCTTAGCGGCGTTACGAACATGGAGGCTCTAAAATTCGGGATGAGCGGTGGTTTAATAGGTAGCGCGTCGGACTTAGCCGCTGCGCTACCGTAGCGAACGGCCGCCACCGCTGTCACGGCGATGAAGCGTGGGTTCGAGCCTAAGTCGAGCTTGTGGTATGTGCTACCGGCATTTCTTGGCTACCGGGCTGCTCATCGGGAGTTTCTCTCCGGGTTATCCGGCTTTCCCAGCAAAACTGAAATCTAGGATAGGTATTGGGTGGCGCTGCACCGCGGCGACGCGCTTCTCCCGCGGGAAGCAGCCCGAATTCGCAAAAGGGATAATAAAGGTAGTAAAACAAACAAACAAAACAAATTCGCCAAACTTATGCGAACGCTCGACCTTTGGTTAGTCCGAAACGCTGTTCGACACAGCCCTGAAGTCATTTTATGCAGTGTCAAAGCGTTGACATCATTCGACCATCAAAATCTTGGTCGAGTGTTCTGACCCTCCGAACACTCACAATGGCCATGAGCCTTTACATTCCAAAGCGAAAACTGCTTGCCGCGACACTGCCTGCGCCCGGTGAGTGGTGCACCTTCGCTGCACTGAAATGTGTGAACTCGTAAAACACGCCGATGAAGTCGTTTACATTTACTGTGAGGCGGCGAAGTAGCACATGTATCCATTGCACGAGAACAGTAAATTTCTGAGAGACATCTTAATGAACAGAGGGGAAGGGAGAGACACCGCGGGAGGGGGAGGGGGGTGAGGTGCGGGGGGGGGGGGAGTAGGGGGGAGGGGGGACGAGACAGAAGGAGAGAGGGAACTCAAAACTTTTTTTTTTTTTTGAGAGAGAGAGAGAGAGAGAGAGAGACTTTGTTCTTAACACGCCCATGCGGTACTCCCATCCACCGGGGGGGGGGGGGTGTTAACGTCCTTTTCCACCACATACGGGTGATATCAAAGACGGGGCAGCGATGAGAAAGCCAGCACAACTATTTGGCTACAGCCGGGATAGGAACTTACGACCCGAGCATTTGAAGTTCAACGCTCGACCAATCGGTCACCCCGGCTCCCCGTACTCCCATCCACATTTCAATTTCAATTTATCAGAAATAGAAATGAGTTGATTTGCCTGCAGCCTTTCGGGTCATCACGTGACCGTTCAGGCAATCAGCCTACGCCAATTGTTAATACAAATTTCTTGATGACTTTTTTTTTTAATCCCAGAAATGGCACCATGGTGTCAAACAACAAATAACAAAACTAATAACGATAACTGTCGTCTCTCTATTCAAGAAAACTGCAGTATATTCCGTGAAGTTCAGGATTTTATAATTAGTGCAGCACGCTCTTAGTTTTTAGTTGCATATTACTTCCTTGACAGAGTCTGGCGCAGCCCAGCGGAGATTTCAATTGTTTGTTTGTTTGTTGTTATTGTTGTTTGTTTGTTTGTTTGTTTTTGTCGTTGTTGTGATTACACTTAGAACCCCCCCCCCCCTCCTCTCTCTCTCTCTCTCTCTCTCTCTCTCTCTCTCTCTCTCTCTCACACACACACACCGTTGATAAATAAAGTTTCATCATCATCATCATCATCATCATCATCCTCCTCTCTCTCTCTCTCTCTCTTCCCCCCCCCCCCCCGGCTCCCTCTCTCCCTATTTGTATGTTGTTTAACCTTTTGCTTTTCTACTTACTACTTTTTAGTATTAGGAACGGCAAGTTTGTAAACTGACGAACCTTCTCTGTCAAAACGTTTACCGTTTACCGTTGATAAATAAAGTTTCATCATCATCATCATCATCATCATCATCATCATCATCCCTCCTGTAGTTTTAATTTAATCATAATTACTGACCAGTTCAGCCTGCCATTTTTGCAATACTGTCAATAGGCACTTGTTCCCACCCTGAGCATTGTCATAAGCGGTGCTTGTTTACTTGTAACACGTATTGCAGTAAACCTGTTTCAACCAACAAACAACAAACAACGAATACAACACGTGTTTCACCTACCTTCGCTGGACCTTTGTCTTTTTTCGCGGCCTTTTTCCCTGCAGCAGCCTGCAAATAGAAAAAAAAAACCCGAACATCCGCACTTAGTGGTTGTACTACTCGAGGGGGGAGGGAGAGGGGGGAACCCACTGTAATTACGCATATAATTATGTGTACGTGATGTGCGAGATACAGAGCGGCCCAATCTATCTTCATACGTATGTCCACCCACAACTCATCACAGACGCAGATATGAAACGCAAAAATTCGGTCACAACTTCCTACGTGCATTGCGTAAACAGCACGCGCACGTAACTTGTTGTGGAAAAATGGCTGCAATTCAGTTCTGTTTTAGCAGTCACGGGAGATTACGTAACGCCTTCGCCTCAGTTGATTCCTGGTGGGCAAGAGCTTGATTCGGGGTTTTTCCTCACCGAATCAAGCGGGTGGTTGGGTGGGTGTTTGGGAGTTTAACGTCCTTTTCCACAACGTAAGGGTGGAATCAAAGACGAGGCAACGAGTAAATGGCCAGCACAAATATTTGGCCCCAGCCGGGATTCGAACTCACGACGCGGGCATTGAAAGTCCAACGCTCTACCATTCACCGAACCAAGCACCTATTTACATATACAAAATATTTTATTCGTACTGGTAAGGAACAAAATCTGTTTTTTTCTAAATCATGAACTAACAGTTATCATTCAACGAACACGTTTACCAATGAGAATACGATTTACCAATGAGGATTCGATTTGCCCACGATCGAGAATACTATTCATCCACAAGACTGATTTATCCATGATCACACGATTATCCACGAGCATACGATTTGTGCATGAGGATACGATTTCTCAAAGAGAGCACGGTTTACTCATAATGCGATTTACCCAGCGGAATACGATTTACTCATGAGCCGATTTACCCAGGAGAATACAATTTACTCATGAGCATGCGCTTTTTCCATAAGGGTACGAATCGCCCATGAGAATACGATTCACGCTTTAGAATTGCGATTTGAGAAAATGATTTACCCGTGAGAATTATTATTTACGATTTACAGATGAGAAAAAGAGTGTGATCCATTAAAAAAACAATTTACCCCGGAGAATCCGATTTGCGCATGACAGCCTCCGATAGCATGGGAATGTTTTGTACGTTAAGTGCCGTGGGCACGAACAGACCAGTGCAATTCGGTCAAACCGACACCCACACTTCCCACTCAGTGTAAAGAGTTAAATGGAGGGTGGGAAAACACATATACAGCCCATCAACAAAGCCACAGGCGAAAAAAAAAAATGCAATGATGAGGTATGGAATGCGTTGTTAGCATTTTGGTCTCTTTTTGTAGCCCATCCCATAAACGCGGTGAGGAAACAAAACCACCTCCCCAAAAGCAGCCCCACCTTTTTTTTTGTGCCCCTCGTGTCCGGGGGAAGAGGGGTGGCACAAGTGGATGCCTCCCCAGTGGGTTAAACTAACAACTCCTCTCCCCCCCCCCCCCCTACACACACATCCTCTCCACACTATACACTTATTACAGACCAAGAGTATGCACGGTGGAAAGTATAAAGTGAATGGGATGCGATATAATTTATACGGTAGCCCCTTACTTCGGCTCAGTTGATATAGTTCGCCCGTTAGTGGGTGTGAATGTATACCAGTCATGCGCAGGAGGGGCAAATAAACACCAGTCGTCCACTAACGGGGGGCGACTGTATCCCCGCAACGCTGGAGGGGGTGCAATTGTACTCCAGGGTCTGGCGAGATGAAGTCACGTGGCCGCCGACTTGGTTCTACGACTTGACTTTATGCGAAATATCGACGGAATTGACTGGTATACATTTGCACCCCGTAACGGGTGAGCGGTGGTCTAATAGGTAGCGCGTCGGATTTAGATGCTGCGCTACTGAACGGCCGTCACCAATGTCATGGCGATGAAGCGTGGGTTCGAGCCCAGGTCGAGCTTGTGATATGTGATACCGGTTTTTCTTGGCTACCGGGCTGCTCATCGGGGGTTTCTCTCCGGGTTATCCGGTTTCCTCCCCCAGCAAAATTGTCAAAAATATAGGATGGGTATTGGGTGGCGCTGCACCGCGGCGACCCACTTCCCCCGGGGGAAGCAGCCCGAATTTCCCGAAGGGGATGATAAAGTAGTATTAAAAAAGGGCGAACTATACCAACTGAACTTTTACTTCGTTGATGGCACAGTGGGTCCCCCCAAGCCTTTGCTTTACTCCAGTGACCAGCACGGAAACTCAAGGGTCGTGATGAGTACCGGCAGGGCACCTAATTAAAACATCTTCACGGTTGCTACCTGGTAATTTTTCAACCCCGATTTCACCAATACAGACTTGAAGAGGAGGAGAAGAACGCGCGGGGAGGGGGGGGGGAGATAAGTCGTGCAGCTAAACACCTTTTTAAAGTCTGTTTATCGATTGAAGCGGGGGGGGGGGGGGGGGCATCCCAAACTTCTTGAGCGGCCAGAGTGTCCGCGGAGTACCCTTCCTTGGGGTCGCCCCCCGCCACAAGTACCAGATGTTGACAATCCACACACCGCCTTTACCGGCCTTTCACAGTGACTAAATGAAGTGGTAGGGGGCAGAGCAGGGGCGCCTCTTAACTCTTGTTTTCAAAGGCGTCCGGCCCGCACAAAAGCCTGTGTGTGGTTGCAGAAATGAGCTGTTTGGACGTCCAGCTGGTGACACAAAGCAAACGCAGATTATCCCTGATTGGCTCTCCGCGCCGCTGCAGCCCCGCAGCCCCGACCCGCTTAAGCTCACGCCTGTATTCCGCGTCATGCAGGCACGTTGTTGGCTGGTGATGAAAAGCTCCGGCTCGCGTCTTTCCAAAACCGTTCAAAACTGCTGCGAATTCCTGGACCAGCATGTCGAGGTACCGGGTGATGAAATGACGAGCGGGCGGCGGCGGCGGGCCCAACCGAGCACCGGAAGACGTCCAGACTGGTTCAGTTCAGTTCAGTTCAGTGCAAAGTTGGTCTCTGGGCTCGGGAAAAACCCATACGCGCTCCACCTCATCTCTGTGATCTCCCTAGTCTTTGAGACTGTTTCAAAGTTGGTTTGGCTCAAACAGGCTTTGTCGTGGGTGGGTGGGGTGGGTGGGTGTTTGGGGGTTTAACGTCCTTTTCTACCACATACGGGTGATAGCAAAGACGGGGCAACGATGAAAAAGCCAGCACAAATATTTGGCCCCAGTCGGGATACGAACTCACGACCCGAGCATTAGAAGTCCAACGCTCTGCCATTCGACAACCCCGGCTCCCCGGACTTTGTCGTGGAACAACAACCACAACAACCGATGGCTTTTCCTCGTTGAACCGTCTTTAATATCACGTACCGTCAGCGACCAACAAATAAATCTTTTTTCAGTCTTCAGGCACCTGGTTCGACGACAGTGTCAAAGCCCTTTTCACATGACTGTGCAGACTGATAAAGGCCCGCCAGTACTTGCACGGGAGTTTAAAATACGTCACCTTACTGGTGGGAGTTGTAACAGTAGACGCTTCCTTTGTTTCCCGTTTGGTTGATTGTGTGTTTATATCATGTCTATCCAGTATATGTGAAAATGTGAAAAAAGAAGAAAAAAAAGACATAACTCTCCAAAAACAAAAAAAGAAGAAACAAACAAACAAACAACCAAACAACAACAGCAGCAGCAACAACAAATTGACAGCAACAGCAACAGCAGCAGCAACAACAACAACAACAACAGTACAGGCCTCTGCCCTGGTCTTTGACTCCTTGCTTCCGCGACACGACTTTGTATTTTCCAAAATTGTTTCTTTGAATAAAGCGTCTCAGTGAACAAAACTAGTGTTCAGGCGTCCTATCCAGTTCAATAGTAGAACTCAGGGTTTCCGCGCCTGGTATCGATGTAAAAGCGCGGACAACCAATGGACAACCTAAACTCCAGAGCGACTCAGTACTGGTTGTGATTGAGATGTTTAGGCTTAACGCCGCGCAAGCAACAAAGACTAATTTGCTGCTCAGTGTGCCCACACTACTCGAAAACAAACTTTAAAAGTATCATTGAACAAAAGATGCGAAGTGGTCTACGAGGCAGTGTTAACGTGGGACATGCAGGACTCAGTACAAGAGGTTACTGTCAATTACGCAAGAGAGAGAGAGAGAGAGACACACACACACACACACACACACACACACACACACACACACACACACAGATACACAGACACACAGACACACAGACAGGGTGGGTGGTGTTCGGGGGTTTAACGTCCTTTTCAACCACATACGGGTGATAAAAGACGGGGCAACGATGAAAAAGCCAGCACAAATATTTGGCTCCAGCCGGGATGCGAACTCACGACCCGAGCATTAAAAGTCCAACGCTCTACCATTCGACCACCCCGGCTCCCCCAGAGAGAGAGACACAGACAGAGACACAGACACAGACAGACAGGCTGACAGACAGACAAACGGTCAGGCTGACAGACAGAGACTGAGAGACAGACAGAGAGAAAGACAGAGAGAGAGAGATTAAGTAGCTACAGTTTGACATTACCAAGACCGGCGCAAAATCCGCCCCCGCCGCCCTCTCGCCCCCGCTGCACTCCCCCCCCCCCCCCCGCAAAAAAAATAAAAAAAATCCTGCGTGCTTGATACAGGGAAACAAATGACCCACCCCCACTACCAAAACAAATCTCACTCATTTTGTAATTATTCACATCGATCATTAAGATATCACGACGGAAATTCAAAACAAAACATCCATCTTCTTTATAATTATGCCTTCACTTGTGGCCTCCGATTCTTCACCTCCCCCGCTCGCGACAGCCAGCTGCAGCACCCGAAGAAGGATGTGCTGTGTCTCTGTCGTAACTACCTCCCCCGCACACGACTTTTCTGACAGCAACTTCGTTGAATTTCTAGTTCTACACGATCTGAATCAGGTCAGTTTTAATTAACGGGGCGTAATTTTCTGAAGTAGAAACTTCGCGTCAATTCTACGTCAGTTGAAGTCGATTCGATATAACAATAATAATAATAATAATAATGAGTATTATATAGGCGCTTTACACAATTTCATGAATCGGCTCAAAGCGCCGCGAACTGAACCCAACACGCACGCTCACGTGAATCACACACATTCTCTCACACACCGGACATAAACACATTACAATCACGTGGTGCGAAGGGTCAGCTCAGCTATTTAAATTTCGAAATTTAGAATTGCATTTATTTGTCAAATTTGGTGGGCAGGCTGAACATTTCCAAAGCAGAGGGGGAGGAAGCCGGAGTACCCGGAGAGAACCCCCGACGATCGGCCCGAATGAACGGTGCCACATACGAGAAGGAAAACTTCTTTGCCCCGAGTGGGACTCGAACCCCTGACCTCTCGCACTGGTGACAGGTCTCTTAACCACTAGACCACCGACCGCCCCGCCCCGGCTAAGAAATACCCGTACACCTCAAAACAAAACAAAACAAAACAAAACAAAACAAAACAAAACAAAACAAAACAAAACAAAACAAAACAAAACAAAACAAAACCCCCAAAAATCACCTCCTTTGCGGGCTTAATGTAATTAATCTGCATCTGATATACAATCATAACTGCCATCAGTCTGCTTAGGACAGGCTACAGATCTCTGGTCAACCACCACTTTGTCAACAAGGTCTACAAAAGCAACCGTTTGTGTCTGTGTGTGTGTGTGCGTGTGCGTGTGCGTGTGCGTGTGCGTGTGCGTGTGCGTGTGCGTGTGTGTGTGTGTGAGAGAGAGAGAGAGAGAGAGAGAGAGAGAGAGAGAGAAAGAGAGAGAGAGAGAGAGAGAGAGAGAGAAAACGTGATACATTTGTACATACTATTTTCTAGCAGAAAAGTCGCTCGCAAAATCACAATACTGAACAAAAAGTTTTGCCACGCAGTCGCAAGTTCAAATGGTATATCTTGCAAGAAAGTTTGGTGTTTGTGTTCATATTGATAGCAAAAACGATTGGAGTATGGAGCTTTCTTATCCACAACCGCTGGCTCTATGCACGATAATCGTAGGTTCATCCTCACGGCAATGAGATCTGGCGTGCGCCGTTTGTGCGGGGTGAGCGGTGGTCTAATAGGTAGCGCGTCGGATTTAGCCGCTGCGCTACTGAACGGCCGTCACCAATGTCACGGCGATGAAGCGTGGGTTCGAGCCCAGGTCGAGCTTGTGATATGTGATACCGGTTTTTCCTGGCTGCCGGGCTGCTCATCGGGGGTTTCTCTCCGGGTTATCCGGCTTTCCTCCCCCAGCAAAAATTTTTTTTTTAAAAAGGAGGAAGGATAGGTGTTGGGTGGCGCTGCACCGCGGCGACGCGCTTCCCCCGGGGGAAGCAGCCCGAATTTCCCGAAAGGGACAATAAAGTAGTAAAAAAAAAAAAAAAAAAGACAACGTCGCTGACCGATTAACGTTCAGTAGCTTTACCAGTCGGCCGGCCTCTTGAGAACGTTACACTCAAGTCGTCGCTACTTCATTTCGTCAAGTGTCTGGTCGTGCACCTCCCCGACTCCTGCAAACGGGCTAGCTGCCGGATACCTGCACTTCAAACGCATGTCACGTTGCTTGGCTATGGACACGCGGCACTCCACACTGTCAGTTTAGATTACTTTGCACGTGCGGTTTCGATTTGCTGGGGCTCTTTGATTGTGTGAGGGGCTGAAATGTGGCTAATTAAGAATAGAATCGAGGAGAGAGAGAGAGGTGTCGGAGAATGAGGTAAGCGGGGTGGGAAAAACGCTGTGTTGGCACAATCTCGAGAGGCTAGTGGTGATGTTCTTTGTTAAATCACTTTTTGACGGCGTCAAATCACAGGGTTAATTTTCATGCAGATTTTCACTCTTATTCGACTCCTAAGCTCTTCTCAAGCATTGAACATTTTCAAGCAAAAATGGATCCAACTCAGATTTTCAAGTTCAAAGCACACTCACCGCTTATTCAGTGTTACCGATATCCCCTTTGAGGTCTCCAAACTTCACACAAGCTCCGCCGACCTTCATCTTCACCCGTTCGCAGCTTCTCAAAAGATCGGATGTCAAATTTGAGCTAGATTTAACCACGTTTTGTTTGTTTGTTTGTTTGTTTGTCCCCCCCCCAAAAAAAATAATAAAAAATAAATAAAAAAAATAAAAAAATAAAAAAAACTACTTTCACCACGGAGATGGCCAATATTCGTGGGTGCATGGGCGTTTGGGAGTTTTATGTCCTGTTCCACCAACGAACGGCGGGTGATAACATAAGACGGGGTAACGAGAAAAAGGCCAACACAAAATTAACATATGGATTCGAACTCACGAGCCGAGCACTGTAAGTCTAACGCTCTACCATTCGGCTTCCCGTTTGCCCGGCTAAGCTTCCCATATAATATTCATTATGTAATAATAACGGCGAAGAGCGTCGACACTCACTTGCTTCCACACATTCGAAAGAGGCTCTTTGAAAGCAAACCAAGCAACGAAAACATCAGGAGAAGGACAAAAAGACGATCTTTCTGTCTAGCCAAATTGTATTCATGTCAGGTTAAAGGTTGTGGAAGGAGAGGTAGTGGAAAAATCCCTGAGTGACCGCAGACAGCCGGTACAAACTACATCAAACCCTCTTGTTGAATGTCCGCAGAGTGCCGAAACGGCCAATACGGCAACCCCAAAAGATCTTTAAGAATGCACCTCTTCCACCCACATCCCTTCTCTGCGTGTAAACATATCCTACAACTGGCTAATCACTGTCTGAAGCATCTGAACACGTATCTTCTTACGCTGGGTGCAACAATTCACCCCGCTCTAAACAGAAAATATAAATTGAACAGACTGCTCAAAATAAATCTCTCTCTCTCTCTCTCTCTCTCTCTCTCTCTCTCTCTCTCTCTCTCTCTCTCTCCCCACACAAACAAATGAAGTCCGTTTCAAACACGTCCGTAAAAAAACTTACCTAGAATGAAATAGCATACTGTCCTATTTTCGTCAGTGTCCTTAAAATAAAACACACGAATGCGTTTTCACCCACGCGAAAAAGTCATGTTTAGCTGTGGTCGTATTACACCGGTTGCATTAATGTCAGGCTAAACGTTGTGGAAGGAGAGGTAGTGGAAAAATCCCTGAGTGACCGAAGGCCGCCGGTACAAACAACATACTTCAACATAAGTCGAGGACCACCTTGACAGACAGGTCTAATTTTTAAGAATTCACAAAAAAAAAAATAGAGATCAAGGAATCTTTCAATTTTTTTTGCTGTGAAAGTGTTGACAATGCATCCTGCAAAGCTTGCTGAAGCTGAAAAACCACCATGTGTTGCACGGACATCTTCCAGGAATTTTAGCCAAATTGGCAAGTGGTCCTTGAGTTATGTTGAAGTCTGTACATCAAACCCTCTTGTTGAATGTCCGCAGAGTGCCGAGCGGGCCACTGCAGCAACTGGACCTGCAGCGCAGAATGCCATTCTGGGGACACGGACAAGCACTGTCCACTCGAGGCTTGTCAAGGCGAATCCCGTGGCGCGGTACGCCGCTGACAACCTGAAGAGGTCGCGCCGGCCCGGACTCCCGCGGAACCGACAACAGCGTGAAGAGGTTCAGCAGGCGACGACCGAGATGAGCGCGATGCACTAGCGCACACTCTGTATGTCCGAAATGTGAACACGGGTGGTCAAACAAGATGGCTGAGGGTGGGGTGGGTGTGGGTGGGTGTTTGGGGGTTTAACGTCCTTTTCCACCACATAGGGTGATACCAAAGACGGGGCAACGATGAAAAAACCAGCACAAATATTTGGCCCCAGCCGGGATCGAACTCACGAACCGAGCATTAGAAGTCCAACGCTCTACCATTCGACCACCCCGGCTCCCCAACAAGATGGCTGATGCCACGGTCGACTCAAAATGTTTCGACGACCCTTTGCTTGCTGTACGGCCCCTTTGTGTCCCAAAGAAAAGCTGAAATCCGTTGGAAAAACGAATTGCTGCTCAGATTTCAAAACGGAAGAACGAATTGTCGCTTTTTTTGTAAAAAGAAAGAAATGGGAGAGCCACTTTTCGGAAAAGGATGTGCCACTCGAATTCCAAAATGAAAAAAAAAGAAGTAGTGTCACGTTTTGGGGAAAAAGGAAAAAAAATAATGGGAGTGCGACGTTTAGGAGGCAAAAACAACACACAAAAATCCAGAGCACAACAGCTTATGAATATGAAAGGAAGTTATGAATCTACAGTGGCACTCCGTTTATAAGTAGCCTTTTTGCTTAGCCCCCGCCCCCTATCCCCGTGGTGAAACGCAAATCAAGGACTGGAGAGACTGGGGAGTGTGGAGAACGCTCTTGATAATCCAGGAAGGACCTCCGGCTGACCGCGGTTGTGTCCCGCGAACATTTCGAACCTTTCGAGAGCGGGGAAAGCCCGGGAACCCGCCGGGTACGATCGACTGGCGCTATCGCTTCAAGGCCGGTGTGTACACATGACCATGTGACCGTTCCAACATTCCGCCGCCGATCTCAAGTGGGATGTTTGCCCAGTTCCCCAAATCTTGAGTGATACACGGACAAATCTTTCACCAGATCACTGCAGGAACGGCCGGCTGCACTCGGTGGGACGTTGAGTTCTTCCAGGCATTTCACGGATTGTTTTACAAAAAAAACTTGCCCCCACTATGGCACGTCCATATTCATAATTATAGACGGCGCTAATGCACAATTTCTTCAACTCTCAAATGATAGACGGACACATCCTTGACAGATCACTGCACGAGCGGACTCCCGACTGAACTCAGTGGGAAGTTGAGTACTTCCCGGCATTTCACCACTTAGAAAGTTTTTACGAAAGCTTGCCTGTTCTTAATTGCGTACTTCGGCACGTCTACAGCAATACGCAGCGTTAATGGACAATTGTCTGATGGTTCTACTGAAGCCTCTTTGTTTAAAAAACAAAACAAAACAACAACAACAACAACAACACCACAGTAATCTGATCACAGGATATTTGCCTTCAGCCCGCCCGAAGGATTTGAGTGTCAGTCAACTCTTCAGTACATCGAGTCCAGGCCAGTCATCTTCGGGCAACAATTTCTAAGTGTCACATATGGATCGATTCAACGAGTTTTGCACATGTTTATGCGCACATGCTCAGCCTTCTTTGAGGGTATGTCAAGTTTGGACTAACACTAACGAAGAAATGAGCGAGGGAAGTTGAAACGGTCGACACTCACGAAAGGATGTGCTACTCACATTTCAAAACATTTCACACCCGTTTGTCAGTTCATTGGATGCGTGTGTAACGTTCTTTTTCACATCGCACCGGGTATATCAAAGACGAATAAACGACCAAAAAACGAGACCACCCCCCCCCCCCCCAAAAAAAAAACAAAAAAAAAAAACAACCAAAAAAAACAAGGAGGAACGGCCCCGTCCTACAAAGTTGTTTCTCCAAACTTCATTTTATTTTGTCTGTTTTGTTGTTATTGTTGCCGGTTCTCCCCTCTCCAAGTTCTACCAATGACACTAGATCCTCTACGACCTCGACCGATTAGCCACGTGACTGGGGGTGGGGCCGGGTGGGGGAAGAAGGGAGAGAGAGAGAGAGGCAGAGAGAGATGTTTAGGAGTTTAACGTCCTTTTCCCCCACATAAGGGTGATATCAAAGACGGGGCAACGAGAAAAAGGCCAGTACAAATATTTGGCCCCAGCGTCCGGGATTCGAACTCTCGGCCCAAGCATTGAAAGTCCAACGCTCTACCATTCGGCCACCCTGGCTCCCCAGAGAGAGAGAGAGAGAGAGAGAGAGAGAGAGAGAGAGAGAGAGAGACGTCAGTTCCGTGAACTAAACATTTGACGTCAGCCTCAGGCAGGTCGTCATACAGAGAGAGAGAGATGACGTCAATTCCGTGAAGTAAACTTTTGACGTCAGCCTCTAGCACTGAGATCGTCTGAGGATGCTTGTTCATGTCTTGTAATTTCCCTGTTGGCTTTGTGACTTCTCCGACTGAATTATTTTTCACATGAAATCTCGAAGATCTAGAGGGCTGATGAAATGTCGGAAGCAGTGACGATACTTGCACATTTTGTCTGTGAACCAAACATTTGACGTCAGTCTCACGCTGCTCGTCTGACAGATGATACTTCTACATATCTTGTGATTTCCTTGTTGCTTTTGTGACTTCCGTGACTGAATTAATTTTTACATAAAATCTGGAAGATCTAGAGAGCTGATGAAACGTGGACTTAAGTGCCTTGGATTGTACTTGCGAAATTGCAAAATTGGAACTTTTTTGACCGGCGCTTCTCGCAGAAACGTGAAAAATGTGTTTATCTAAAAGCTCTGTTATTCTTAATACTAAAGCTATAGTAGTGCAGTAGTTCATGTCATATGTGCAGTTGACACAAGTGACAAAAATACCGGAATGATGAGTAATTTGAAGGAGTCTTTTCATAGATATTTGGCCTTATATGCAAATCACCCCTACCTCGGAAATATTTTTCTTACACAAAACCTGTCAGAGCTACAGAGCTGTGCTACGAAAACAGGCAGTATAATTGGATGATCTTCCGAATTTCAGAAAATGAAGCCATTTGAACATTTTTTCGAAAAAAATTGTAACATGACCGATTTTTTTTTAAATCGGCGATAACTCTTCTGAAAATGCAGTAGGCTAAAAATCGTGAAAGGTAGGTCTGGAGAAGGTGAATTCCCATTTTATCTCAAAGTAAAAAGGCCTCCAACGAGGTGGTTTAGGAGGTAGCCATCATTACATCCGTCCACACACACACACACACACACACACACGTCTAACAACTCCCGCCAAAAAGAACGCAGCAGCATAGTGTGCACGTAAGGTGTCTATGACGCAGATTTCGTTACGTCACTGTGTGCGTGAAAGTAAGTATTGTGTGGAGAAACGTCACAGTCTTGTTTTGTATCACTGAAACTTGCTGCTGCGCGTAGCAAAATCTGCTCCGTCTCATAAAGTTGTTTCTCTATAGAGAAACAACTTAAAAAACAAACAAAAAACACCCCCCAAAAAACACAAAAAAAACAACCCACCACAACAACAAAAATAAATAAACAACAACAATAAGAGGAGGCATATTTTCGGCTCCCAGTCCGAACATCGCAGGGCAAGTCCAACAACCTACGAACTCGGCTACCCGGCTCCCGGGACCTGGTTCGTTGGTTCAGACAATTTGTGACGACCATCTGGGCCATCTGCCCGTTTCGGCCGTGCGGTTGGACGATTTTCACGTGCGAATTGACGCCAACAAACCGGCTACGCTGTCCCTTTAAAACTTTGCAGCCTCGACTGACAGCAAGTTTCACAGCTACCCTTCTGGTGGGGACGTGAAGTTTCCTGATTGACAATATAATGCAACATCCGCTGAGCACAGGGACACGCCACACGGTGACAAAGTCGCAGGCAACAACAACAGGGGCCGTCACCTAGCGCCTACCGGAACAACAGAGTTACCTCGCCTGACCCCTGTCAAACGCTTGGGTGGTCAGAGGAAATAAGACGAATTACCTCCCGTTCAACCACAATGTCTTCCGGTTTCCGCACCCGCCATGTTTTGGGCGGCGAGTTATGATCCGTGGTAATGATAAATGACCGAGTAATGATCGGAATTGTCTCCTTTCTTTTGAGCGCGGCGGCTTTTGAGACAGCCCCTCTCTGCATGTGCTGTCCTTGAGGTTCAGTTTTCAGACACTGGGGCTGTCCCCCGGAAACAGAACCTTTGACCCCCGGCTTTTCTGCGCATGTCGTGTTATATTTTTTTTTTCTAGGACCTGACGACAATGGTGAACCTGGGCCGTGAAAGGCAGCCAGTGAATGAATCCACCATTAGTGGCCCACCTCGTGCGCCCCTGCTAGAAGCTTAATGATCATTTGAGTGGCTGCGATCTCCTCCGCGTTATAGGAACATGAATCGGTTCCTTCACAGTTGGTTCACGGGGTACACGGACAACGAGAAACGTTACCTATCAACCACCATCATGGTCTCCCCAACAACTGCTAAAGGACGCCAGGCCGTTAGGGCATATGCAGGAGGGTGGGTGTTTGGGGGTTTAACGTCCTTTTCCACCACATAGGGTGATATCAAAGACGGGGCAACGATGAAAAAGCCAGCACAAAATATTTGGCCCCAGCCGGGATCGAACTCACGACCCGAGCATTAGAAGTCCAACGCTCTACCATTCGACCACCCCGGCTCCCCTGCATATGCAGGAACGACCGGGAATTTTCATGCCTAATCTTTGAACACAGTGCATATCACTTAGTCAGAGGCTATAATATATTATGTCGCATCGGTTCGTTGGCGAACAGCATGACTGCTTGAAACGTCACCAAATCGACATTTCTAAAAGACATATCTATCCACGCACGCACGCACGCGCACGCGCACACGCACACGCACACGCACACGCACACGCACACACACACACACACACACACACGGTATCAGCCGTTAAGCATCCTTCGCATATTAACCGTTAGACTCTATAGTATTTTACAACCTAAATTAAAAAAAAAAATCAGTTAAGTCGGCAATTATATCACACCATCCCACCGTACAACACGTTGATAAACTTTTTAGACTGTCAGCAAAACCCTTGCTGCCCCCCTCACGGAAAAGCCTCCGCCACCCGACTACCCCCTTCCCGACTTTAATCGGCACCCGATCAAAAAAAAAAAAAAAAAAAAAACACCAAACACCCACCATCAAAAGGAAATTCAGATGCGATTTCAAAATGACCTTTGTAAAGTGATGCTGCAGTCACACCTACACAAGACACGCATCCGCCAACACTATCAATATGATCTGACATGAAATGTAGAGTTTTCTAATTGCTCCTGGGACAAACCGAATGCCAGACACAACACGATACCATGGAGATTGTAACTCTTCTTAGACAGTGCCCACGCCAGTTGGCCAAGATTTCTATAAACTGGAAACCGGAGAAACAATTTTCCTCAGACTTGCTTGTACACTTCAGTACTTATGTTCTCCATATCAATTTCGCCTCAAAGAGATGCTGGGGAGGGGGGGGGGGGGTTCTAGACCTTTCTCGGTTCTAGTAACGTTTAGCACTGATGGAAAGAAAAGTAAGCGTACAAAACAACAGCGGTGGTGATTGCATTTCTAACTTTTCGAAAGGTCATCCACCCACCGTATCCCCAAAACTGCCGTAGCAGCAATTTAAAATGAAGATTGTCGAAACTTTTGTAATACCGTGTCGGGGGGGGGGGGGGGGACGACTTTATGACGTTTCACAAAGCTGAAAAATAAATAAAATAAATAAATAAACGGAATGTGTGGGTGGAGTAGCGGTGCCCTTTACAACACGACCGATCGGGACTCTCATTTTTTCTCTAAATTGCTTGTGTTTTTGGTGGTTGTTTTTTTTATCATTACAAGGACGATTTCAAAACTACAATTTTCAATGTGAAGGTGGTTCCAATCTCACAACATTCCAAACTGATACGGTTCAGACTGTACTGTTGTCACCGAGCTCACACACACACACACACACAGACACACACACACACACACACACACACACACACACACACACACACACACACACACACACACACAACCACACACACACCCTCGGTCACTCCCTCGGTCACTTCCTACGCATCGTTCGAATTCTACAGGCGTGGATGAGTAATGAATGTAGGTACTTGTAAAGACTACGATTTGAGAGCAACTGGAAAGAGCCCTTGCTCCATCCAAACGTACCTCAATCTCTTACACAAAACTATCACGTGGATTCTGTTAAAAAAAATTAAACGGGAGAAAATTTCTCCCAAAGCACCCAAAGTCTTCAGCTCGCTCCAGTCACGTGGGGCCTTTCCCTCTCGCTGCACGTGCGACTGGAAGCGTGACCAAAACGCGTGACCTCTTCCATTCTGACGCACTTCAGCATCCTTCCGAGGGACACTACACGCCCCCCCCCCCCCCCCCCCCGAAAAACAGCTGCCGCGTGCCTCAGCCGTCCCCTGGCTCAAGAAACACCAGACAGTTGATCAGCTCGTTTGTCTTGATCACGTGGGATCGATGATGACTGTGTCAGAGCTGTGTGAACGGGGTTGCCATGATCTCTTTGTCCATCATCATGCAGGTCAATGGATTAAACTACGTCACTTTGATCATCCCACGCCTTCTCCTCCATCACCCAAAGGTAACTGGGGGAGGAAGGGGGGGAGGCATCAACGTTTCTGGAAGCCACATAATTATATTCAAAATAAAGCAACAACAAAAAGAGACCGGAAATGTGGTAACGTTGACCAAGTGACTTGACTGCTTGTTTCAGGGTTTAGATGCCTTTTCCTTGAGATAACTCATTTTGCCCGAGCTACGTCGTCGACTATAGTCGTAAGATTTCAGTCCCCCACTGCCGCGCTGCTTAGTCTTAACAGTCAGAAGCATGCACAATCTTCGTTCTGTTCCACCGTTGCTGGCCGTTACCAGGTTTGCTTGGAGTGACCTCCCATAGAAACAGTTTGTTTTTGTTGGTTACCGTCGTGTACGGTGTTTTTATGAGGTTATGCGGTAAAAAGAATAGCGTCAGTGTTGAAAGCGTCAATGGTGACGCAAGAGACGGCGCAAAGTGAAAACGGTCAACGGAAACGGTTGACTCCCAACATTTTGAACCTGGCGGTACTTAAAGTTCTGCGATCTCAGCAAAAACTCCGCAAACATTGCGTTTTTTAAAACTGTGACTCCTTCGACTGTGCATAATCCAGGCAACTCTGTTAAAGTTGCAGAGTTTTCAGCGCTTCGGGGACCCTTATAAAACCAGAGCACGAGTTTGCCGTGGCATTACATGTATTTGGTTTTTGGTCAGTGAGCGAGACACATCGCTACAGTGTCTAGCGGATGTTGAGTGCTGCACGGACTTTCTCGCTCGGTGTCAAAACGCAAACAGAGCTGTGAAATCAGGCTGTCCTTGGCTTTTATTGGGGTTTCAGGGACGCTGGAAACTCTGCAACTGTGACAGAGTTGACTGTGCTTGCACGGTCGACTCTGTCAAATTATTTTCACACTTAGGAAAGCTTTTTGTTGGGAGCTCAGATCTTTAAACGCTTGCCTTTATGGAGTTCAACCAGTCACCTGACTCGCTGAGCTGCACCGACCCCTCCGATGCCCCAGTAGCTCCCTGAAGTGTTGAAAACCGTGAACGGTATTCACTTGTGATCTCCCCCCCCCCCCCCCTTCCACTTAACGCTCCCCTCCCTCCCCTTATTCGAGGCAGGATTGCAGTTCGTACATTGGCCTTATTTTTGCCTGCTTGATGCCCTGCAGGTTGTAAACTGGAAATGACAATCACGATAAACCACGCAATTGTAATGTTATACAACACGTGAAGCGCACTATGTACATATCAAAAACACAAATCCCAACCAAAACAATTTCTGTATACTGTCTCAAGATAAAGAAGGCAAGAACGAAACACCTGCTCTTGGCACATCACTCCTCTCTTCTCATTGCCTCATCCCTCGTTCCCCTTTTGCCCTTCCTCACCCTACGAACAAGACCACGACTTCCACCGAGTCCCCAGGATGTATAGCAACCACATTTGCCATCTCAGGGGGAAAAAAATCCCCAAACAATGAAGTATCGCTTCCTCACGGCGTTGTTTTGTTTGTCAGTTTTGTTTGGTTTGGTTTTTTGACTTGAGGTGTGCGTGTGCGTGTGCGTGTGCGTGTGCGAATGCCTGTGTGTGTGTTTCGTGTTTTGTTGTTTGATGGGGGTTACCGTTTGCTTTTCTGCCTTGTTTCTTTTGTTTGGTTTGGTTTTTAATTTTTGTTTTGTCTGGGTTTCTTGTGGTCTTGTTTGTGCGTGTCCGTGTGCGTGTCCGCGTGCGCGTGCGTGTCCGCGTGCGCGTGCATTACAAAGAACAAAACGTACTCACCTTTCCTTTCTTCTTCTTTCCTCTGAAAACAAAACAAAACAAAAATAATAAAATAAAAATGAAAGACGTACATAACAAATACCACAGCTGGTGACTGGTGCTAATGACCTCACACATGACTTAATTCTGAGCATATTGTGAGTGGGTGTTTGGGGGTTTAACGTCCTTTTCCACCACATAGGGTGATATCAAAGACGGGGCAACGATGAAAAAGCCAGCACAAATATTTGGCCCCAGCCGGGATCGAACTCACGACCCGAGCATCAGAAGTCCAACGCTCTACCATTCGACCACCCCGGCTCCCCAGCATATTGTGAACCAAATGACTTGTAAGTCAGTGCAACCTGAACATAAAAATAATAATCGCACCAACAGAGGCGCTTTATCCCAAATATAATGAAAATATTTGGCTCAAAGCGCCGCGTGCTAAAGCCAACACGCAAGCTCATGTGAATCGCACATAATCTCTCAGACAGGCTGGACATGAGCACGATCACGTTCGCGATCGGCCAGCTCAGCAGTTTAAGTTTCGGAATTTTAGAATTGCAGTAATGTTTTTGCGGGCTGAACAGTTTCAAAGCAGTGGACAGTGGACAGTGTCTCACACCTTTGCCCCCCCCCCCCCCCCCCGCACACACACACACCGCCTCCCACACAGAGCCACAGAAGTATTTTTCAAACGAAATGAGATGCCGTTGTTTCCATGTTTTGTTTGTTGTTGCAGTTTCTTTTGGTGGTTGTTGGTGGTGGTGGTGGTGGTGGTTGGTGGTGGTGGTGGTGGTGGTGTTTTCTTTTGTATTGTATTGGCTTTGTTTTTTTTTTTTTTTTTTTTTTGGGGGGGGGGGGGGGTCCTCTTTTGGTTGTTCGTTTCTCTTAATTTAATGTCATAGTCTAAGACAACGTCCATGAAAACACAGATCTTCAAGAATGCACCTCTTCTACCCACATCCCTTCTCTGCATGTAAACATATCCTACAAATGGCTAATCACTGTCGGAAGCACCTGAACACGTATCTTCTTGCGCTGGGTGCAACAATACACCCCCGTTCTAATCTGATCTGGAAAATCTAAATTGAACAGACTAACCAAAATAAATCTGTCTCCCTCTCCCTCTCTCTGCCCCCGCTACTGTCGTTGGATTACACAACAAATAAAGACCATTATAAACACGTCCGTAAAAACTTAAGAATGAAATAGCATACGTCAGTGTCCTTAAAATAAAACACACGAATGCGTTTTCACCCGCTCGAAAAGTCATGTGTAGCTGTGGTCGTATTACACCGGATGTCTGTGCCTCTAAGACGGCCTTGCACATAATTATTTGTATGCAAGTACATTTTCGACAAAGGTACTTACGAATCTTCCATGTCGTCCTCATCTTCGTCCTCATCGTCCTGGAAGGAAAAGGCAATGACGTTAGAGTAAATATGAATAGAACATTTCGTGTATTCGCTGAAGCGGGAAATAATCTGTGTCGTAATGTAACATCCAAATCAACACACACACACACACACACACACACACACACGCACACACGCACACGCACACACACGATCAGCAGCGTGGCTTGAGGGCAATGTAAGACTGAGAACCAAAATAAATGCAGTTCATGCTTGGGTGTGAAAAGGTTCCAGAATTTAAACTAAACTGGCTGAAGTGTGTGGAGAATTAAAACCACCCAGACAAAATAAACAGTTTTTTTTTCTATAGGTAATTAACTAGGATTTTGTTCGCGTTTCCCCTCGCTTGATGATTTCTTGGATTAACGGATGTAATGGGGATTTGGTGGAGTTGTGTTACATTCCATTCACAGATTCTCCTCCATCCGGGATGGGCTGCGGGAGGGTGGGTGGGTGTTTGGGAGTTTAACTCCTAAAATCCCATGCAGTAATCGCAATTTTATTTGAAATCTTCAGATCACTGACAGCCACTTCAAGCCACTGTTATGCAATCTGCAGCGGTCTCGGGCCTAGCGGGGGAAGCCCACGCCTTGCGTAATAGTGGCTTGAAGTGACTCTTACTGGTGTGCAGTGGCTGTTTCTTTTTAACCAGTCTTATCATATCGTAGTGGGCAGGAGCGGGATGGTCGGGCTTGGGCTCTAAAGAGTTAATTAACGTCTTTCTCCAGCACGTATGGGTGGTATCAAAGACAGGGCGGGAACGAGAAATAAAAGGCCAGCACAAATATTCGGCCCCAGCCGGGAGGATTCGAACTCACGACCCGAGCACTAAAAGTCGAACGCTCTCCCGTTCGGCTATCCCGGCTCCCGGAATGGGCTGCTGAATGGAACACAAGCACACAATGGAACACAAGCACACGATGGAACACAAGCACACAATGGAACACAAGCACACAATGGAACACAAGCACACAATGGAACACAAGCACACAATGGAACACAAGCACAAGTAGTTCGTGTGTGTGTCAAGTGAGTTGATGTTATGTATGTAATTCAACTGATTCATTTAGCCCTATCCGGGTCAGGAATAAACCAACTTGACTTGAGAACCTTAGTATAAAATGGGTGCCCCGGTATACATGCGTCTCGCTTCCCACGAGGGATGCAGCCCGAATTTCCCTCACTGCTGTTCACTCAATTCCTACCAAGTTACTTTGGGGTTGTGCACCAGTGTCAATAAAACAAATTTATGTCTGCATGGATTTCAAGTTGGCTTGATGGGAGTGTTGCACTTTGATCATACTACGTGTTTGCTGCAGTGAAAGCCGTCAAGGAAAATTCAACCTTGCCTGATTTTCGCATCAAGTTCAGGGCGGTCGGTGGTCTATTGATTAAAAGACTTGTCACCAGTGCGAGAGGTCAGGGGCTCGAGTCCCACTCGGGGCAAAGAATTCTTCCTTCTCGTTAGTGGCACCGATCATTCGGGCCGATCGTCGGGGGTTCTCTCCGGGTACTCCGGCTTCCTCCCCCTCTGCTTTGGAAATGTTCAGCCGACCAATTTGGATAAATAAATGCAATTCTAAATTCCAAAATTTAAATAGCTGAGCTGGCCCTTCGCACCACGTGATTGTAATGCGTTTATGTCCAGTGTGTGAGAGAATGCGTGTGATTCACGTGAGCGTGCGTGTTGGGTTCAGTTCGCGGCGCTTTGAGCCGATTCATGAAATTGGGTAAAGCGCCTATACAATACTCATGATTATTATTATTATTTAAACCGGAAAAAGAGTCAGAAACGTGGGATACCCGTGCGCGGTACGAAATGTGTTAAGGGAAACAACAACAACAACAACAACTGCAACAGCAACTGCAACTGCAACTGCAACTGCAACTGCAACTGCAACTACTACTACTACTACTACCACCAATATTACTCACATCAGAATAATCGTCCTCAGAGTCCGACTCCTCATCCAGTTTGCTTCTCTGCTGACAGCCACAAACAATCATCATTTTTCAAACGCTGACAGGCAAAATGTCGCGTATGATACGTGTACCTTCAGTCGCGTACTACCAACAAGTACCTGAAACCTGTTTGCCTTCGGGTTTGAACACAAGTTTTGAAACAAGACATGGGTTGGTAGAATCAGTTTGATTCAGTTTTCTGAAGTTGATTTTTTTTTAAACTTCCAGTTACAGTCAAGAAATCTTTCTTCCTGTACCTTCGCTTTGTTGTCTCTTGCCGTTCGGTAAGCACAGTTTCTGTGCTATACCTTTCTGCCTTTCTGTTCTTTTTCCCTTTGCCTCCCCTCCCCCTCTCCCCCCCCCCCCCCCGACACACACACACACCCTCTCCCCCCCCCCGCCCCGCCCTTTCCCTCCAGAGACGTAGTCTGAAATCTTTTCTTTTGCCACCCCATAAAAGTTTCCAGACAAAATTTATTGCATAGTCATGAGCCAGGAATATTATAACTCTACTCGCTTTGTTGCCTTTGCCAGGGCTGTTGCCGCTAGTGGTCCACAAATTTCTGCACCTTACCTTTCTTTTTTCTCTTCCCCATAGGGTGTGTGGGTGTTTTGAGGTTTGTCCTTTTCCACCACATACGGGTGATATCAAAGACGGGGCAACGATGAAAAAGCCAGCACAAATATTTGGCTCCAGCCGGGATACGAACTCACGACCCGAGCATTAGAAGTCCAACGCTCTACCATTCGGTCACTCCGGCTCCCTCCTCCCCATAGGAAAACCTGTCTGAAACCGTTTTAGCCCTACCGTAAGAGGTTCAAAACCGTACTGCGTAGTTAGGACCAAGAAATTGTATGTACCTTGGCTTTGTTGCCTTTGCCCGGGCTGCTGCTGGTGCGTCGTTTCTGTGCCTTGCTCTTCTTTTTGCCTCCTTTACCCTCGTCCTCGGACACGTCCTCCTCTGTGCCCGTGTCCTCTGTGTACATGGAGTCTTGGGACATGTCACCATCGTCTGGCATCTCTGGAAGCAAATGAAGGTTGGATTTAATTACTAAAACAAACAAACAAAAAACATTCATTTAAAACGACAACAGCAGAGTTTGCGGCTCTGCGAAGCTATTTTTTATTACTATGAATAGTAGTAGTAGTAGTAGTGCTACTACTACTACTACTACTACTACTACTACTACCACTACTGCTACTATAACGGTAAAGACTGCATGACTCACGCGTGACCGTGACCTTGATCTTGACCTTTACTAGAGGTCACTCAACCAGGCACTGTTACCAACCATGAATGTACAAACTGCAAATGTTCTGCCCAAACGATTTTCAAAATTTTCAGTCGACCATCTGCAGAAGTACAGAAATTTCTAGTACAAATTTGTCCCGCTAATAATAATAATAATAATAATAATAATAATAATAATAATAATAATGTATAGGCGCTTTACCCAATTTCATGAATCGGCTCAAAGCTCCGCGAACTGAACCCAACACACACGCTCACGTTAATCACACACATTCTCTCACACACTGGACATAAACACATTACAATCACGTGGTGCGAAGGGTCAGGTCAACTATCTAAGTTTCGAAATTTAGAATTGCATTTTTTTTTCAAATTTTGTGGGCTGAACATTTCCGGCCAAAGCAGAGGGGGGGGGGGGGAGGAAGCCGGAGTACCCGGAGAGAACCCTCGACGATCGGCCCGAATGATCGGTGCCACTTACGAGAAGGAAAATTTCGTTGTCCCGAATGGGACTCGAACTCCTAACCTCTCGCATTGGTGACAAGTCTCTTTACCACTAGACCACCGACCGCCTCATCTCTATGGAACAGCCGTTGAATCAGAAATAAAATGGCTGCGAAGCCGCTTACCGACTAAATGCTGGCCTGACAGGTAGACGGGTCCTGAACCGTCTGATAGACGGAATATCACTTTGTTTTTGGAGCTGAAGCTAATGTCCACCGCCACCTGAAAGGCAAAGAAATCCCATTTTCAAATGTACAGGAATTTTTTTTTAAAAATCCTTCGAATTTCTCTCAGTGTTCTGTTTTCCGAGCTTACTTATACAGAGGATCAAACCCCTTGAGAACAACTTCGTAGAAATTCTCAGGATTTCACGTTTCAATTGTGATGAAATCTGTGTCAAACTTAATAATAATAATAGGTCGAAGCGCTAACAGTCTGCTCAAAGAACACTCAGTGCGCTACACACACACACACATTCTCACGCATACATGAAACATGAAACACTAAGTGTGTGTGTGTGTGTGTGTGTGTGGAGGGGTGGGTAGGTGATACTACAGATCATATGCTATTTTGAATAAGTGAGTCTTCAGTTTTGACTTAAACTGTGGGAGGGTCTGGGTGTTCCTAAAGGAGGAAGGCAGAGAATTCCATTCCTAGGGGGCACAGAAACTGAAAGAGCGCTCACCGAAAGTTTTGAGATTGAACTTGGGAACTTTTCAATGGGAAAAGTATAAAATATGTTTGTTTGTTTGTTTGTTTTCCACCAGCACTACTTACTGTGTTGTTGACTCCAGATACAAGGTTCAGCATGGGTTGTTTCACGATTTCTCCCATGAAGTTCATGGTTTCGATTTCGACGATATTCTCTTCGTTTTTCAGTGCATTCTTGCCCAAAGTTGCCTGGAGAGAAAAAAACAAAACAAAACCCACAAATCCGATGAATTAAGACTTTGGACAATACAATGAACGGCGTGTGTGTGTGTGTGTGTGTGTGTGTGTGTGTGTGTGTGTGTGTGTGTGTGTGTGTGTGTGTGTGTGTGTGTGTGTGTGTGTGTGTGCGCGCGTGCGTGTGTGCGCGCGCTCTCAGGCGCTTCCTCCATACATAATACATAAACTGTAGACAAAAATATTTGTGACACTGACCGTCATCCAAGAACCGTTTTCTCACACACACACACACGCACACGCACACACACACACACACACGCACACGCACACGCACACGCACACACACACACAGAGTGTATCATACCAGTTTGACGTAAAGAGTGTGAATAAGGAAGTCATCGTCTTCGTCATCCTCACACTCCTCATCCTTCATTGTCCATTCCGCCATCGGCTTTTCCGAGCTTAACTCACAACCTGCAAGGGCGAAGCAACAAGTCAATCAATCAATCAATCAAAAGAAATAATCTTGACGATTAGTACAGCTCTTAATGCAATAACCTGTTGCCGTTTACGCTTTGCGCGAGCGGTCGAACATTCGGCTTCTGCGACTGTTGACATTCCACCAATGGAGCGGTCAGTGTCGTCGCCGCCTCATCGAGTACGCTTCTGTTGGCTCAGTGCCAGAATTAGAGACGCTGTAACTGTCCAGGTGTCTCAGTGATGTGATGTTAGATACCACGGCAACAGCTCAGAAAGAACTGTGAGCATAACGATGCCGGTAGCATTCCACCCAAAAAATTTTGAATGTTCAAAATGCGGTTGAAATTGGTGAAAGGGAGATTGAAAGTAATATGGTAGTGACAAACGAGAGAGCGATAGCGAGAGAGCGAGACAGGGGGGGGGGGGGGGGGGAGAGAGAGAGGGTGGGTGGGTGGTTTGTTTGGGAGTGTTACGTCCTTTTCCACAACGTATGGATGATATCAAACGCGGGACAACGAGAAAAAGGCCAGTAGAAATATGTGGCCCCAGCCGGGATTCGAACTCACGACCCGAGCGTTGGGAGTCCAACGCTCTACCATTCGGCTATCCCGGCTCCCAGAGAGAGAGAGAGAGAGAGAGAGAGAGGGGGGGGGGGGATGTGGCCGTGGCCCTGTAAATGAAGACAGCGACTTGTTCATCATAACATTCTCCATCATGAAAATGCCATCTTACCAATCTCTATTAAGCAAAATGTAACTGAAATCGATTGAAATGTCTTATAGATATAGCATTCACAAAGTAGTGAAGACGGATCGTCTCCCAGTCATGCGCTTGACCTTAAGGGAT
>JACVVK020000001.1:1005000-1012500 GCA_018292915.2 Batillaria attramentaria | reverse complement strand
ACTGCCACAAGGCAATTTGTCTCCAACACGCCTACATCATACGTCATTGCGTTGAAATGAAAATAAGCCAAATTGTGTAGAGATCGCGAAAAGCCACTGCATTTCGATGGAAATTTCTAGACCATCCCAGAACATGCTGGTGCAGTAACGTCAGTAGATTACGTAACCTTGGAAAGATTTCGATCTTGCAAGTAAGTTGAGGAATGTTCTAGATCGGACCTGTTTAGTGTATAAGTGGCCCTGCACAGCGTTCTAGGTGGTTCTTCTTTCATGAATTTGTTCTCCACGCATCTTCTGTTGATAAAGTATTGGAGTTGTATCCTGTTGTATCGGGTGTATTCTCTGCGAGTGCACCAAGAGAGCGACATAGCAGGAGTAAAATACAACACAAATGAAAGGCTCAGTCACGCCAAACCAGGCCAAAAGTCTTCAGAACGGTTGAAGACAAAAGTACAGTTTAGTGGTGTCACCGCCTAAATCATAACTACCGAGTTGCGGACTCACAAGGAAAAATTTAAAAATTAATATGGGTCAATTAGGGACAATCTTTGATTTTCATATTCACAGATTGTTCTGAGTTGTTTTCGTGGTGTCTAACATCCACTTAACCAGTTGCACGTACAGTAACAGCATGTCAAACGCTGGCACCGAGCCGACCAGCAAAAGCATACTCACTGACGGGGCCAACAAGCTGAGCGAGACTGATTGTTGTAAACAAAGTACAGTCGTAGAATTCGTATGTTCACGCCAAGCGTAAACAACACTGTATCGCATTAAGAGCTGTACTAATCATCAAGATAAACTATTTCACGCGTACATGCGCACTCACGAGCAAAACTGTTCCTACTTAGCCGGTAAACATGGAAATAGACCGTTTAAATAAAATTAAGAAACGTTTTCTCCCAAACAGCAAAACTGACGCTCACCCCAAAAGTGTTCAGTTGTGTTCTCGTCATCGTGGTCACGGTCAGACATTGTGAAAGTTTCTGTTAGAGGGACTGGCGAAGAAACGACGAACCCAACTTTCAGGTCTTTGTATTGCTGGACGATGGTTGAGTGTCCACTGACTTGTACTGCAAGTGAAAGGTCCTGTCTCTCGCCACCTGTGCAGTTTGGTACGGTCAGGGCCTTGTGAACTTTCTGCACGTGCTTCCCGTTGTTCCTTCGGATCCCGTTAGTTCAGTGAGCAAGTAGCTCAGTCATGCGCAACATGTCCACTCAGTGACGCGCAGAACTCTAGCGGGAGACCAGATTTGAAGTAAACTAGTGTCCAAAAGAAACGATACCAAGGGTTGGCAAGGACATACAATAAAAGCAGAACAATACAGCAATTTCAGAGTGGTATATTTCATTAGCAAATGTTTCCGGTATTCCCGAGCACAGACGCTGTATTTGGGACGTGGAATACGTAAACCTATGTTTTTAGGCCTCGGAGATCACTTTGCACAAAAACATTCTGACAACAGTTTGGTATCGTTTCTTTTGGACACTAGTTTATTTCAGTACAGGAACAAAGCCAAGAAATTCACCTCAGCCGAGAGTAAACCAGGCTGAGCACTGTGTCGGACTGAACAGCAAAAAGCATGTGCTGGTTCGGCCAAGGTCGGCTGTGTTTGCCGGCCCCGCTTTACCCAGTTCAGCACTCATCCCGGCAAAGAATCTCAGTTGGCACCTCAGTTTTGAGCTGAATCAAGTTATTCGGGCTGAGTTCTGACCTGTACCGGGCCACTGTATTCCCACTGCTGCCCCAGTGATCAATGCCGGCCTCTCCCATCCCCCGTGTTTCAGTCAGTTCCAGCTAATCAGTCTTGCCCGCCCCCCCCCCCCACCCCCAATTTCCACCCCCCCCCCCAAAAAAAAAAAAACAACAACAAAAAACCACCACCACCACCAACAACAACAACAACCCAACAACAACCAAAAAGCAACAAAAACAAACAAACATAAAAACAAAAAACAAACACCCCCCCCCCAAAAAAAAAAAAAAAAAAAATATATATATATATAAATAAACACCCCAAAACAAACACCCGCCGCCAACAAACAAACATACACACAAACAAACAAACCGGCAAAAAACCAACCAACAACCAATCAAAAACAACAACAAACCAACTCAAAAATGACTCTGACTGAGCAACCATGCACTGAAAACAAACAAACACAAACAAGCAAACAAACAACAATGACAAAAACAACAACAAACTGAGGAGAGAAAAAAAACCAAAAACCAACAACAACCATAGATTATCGATTATCACAAAAAAAAAGAAATCACATAACGCCCTGTTGATATTTCGGCGAGCGTGTTGCCTTCACCGTATGATCAGAAAGTTCTACAAACAACTCGGTGATTTATACCGCGCAGTAGTGGCCATTTCAGCGTTTCGAAATACTATTCAGTGGTGATCCCCCATGTCATTTATATTATTTTTATTTCGAACTCAGTGGAATACACTTGTTCTCATCTTGTACTGGAAGAGCCTTTCTGACATTCCAAGACGCATAAAGTTAACGAGGTAGCCTACGCAGTAACTGAATAAGCAGACGACCAAGACGCACAAACGAGGTACATGTACCTACGCAGTAACTGAATAAGCAGACGATACAATGTGGGGGAATCCCCAGGTTGGTTTTGCCAAAAGTTTAACTCAGCTGTGGGTGGTTATCACAAAACCCTTGAATAATTTATGTTTTTGGTTTACTGACAATCTGTCTAACAATAAAGATTTAGATTGGCTACCAGTGATGTCAAAAAAGTGGAATAATTTCTCCATGCAGTAGATAGAATTTTTTGTTTTACTTCTGACATTGTTGTATATTCCAGTCGTAGTTTTTAAAAGCCCAAGCAGTATGGCTGACGTGGGCCAACGTGCGACCGCCAGGTGACATAGATGATGAAAGTTGTTTGTGAGGAGGTATTAATGCCGCTTGCTCTTACATGAACGAACAGCCTGGGCAAAATTCTTGTGCTGTGGTGTAAAGTAACGGACTGATTGTGGGATAGCTGGTGTGCCAATCGCAAAAAAGGCGACCGTCGCTGCAAGGTTTGTTGACAAGTCGATCAGTGTGCGTCAGTTTGTCGTGACGGGTTCTTCATGCAAGTTTGCGCAGTATGCGTGTAACATCATGATGTTTTGTGTTATCTTTGATTTCAATCATGGTTGTGCGAGCGCGGGTGCGCGCGCACAGACACACACACACACACACACACACACACACACACACACACACACACACACACACACACACACACACACACACAAACGGCATCGGTGATTGGTATTTTACTAATGCATGTTATACCTTTTAATTATTTCCTATTCAGTGCAGACATTTCATACAACCCGAGAAAATGAGTTGGATTCGTACTACAGTAAAGACTGTGCACCTAGTTGTTCTGCTACTGTTTTGTGGCCTTGGATTCTACAACCTCAGTGCCAGAAGTGAGCAGTCTCCATCATCAGGCCAAAAGAATGACAACCCAGGGGCACTGACCGTAGTTCACACTGAGGAGAATGATGAAGATGGTATGTATTTATATACAGTGTATATATAATAGGTGCTTTGTGTAGCTACTGCACGCATACGCGCGCGCACACACACACACACACACACACACACACACACACACACACACACACACACACACTGACAGACTTACTCAAACACAATGTAAATCTTGTTTGTGTTACTGTCATTGTCGTTCATCATTGATTTTGATTAGTCAGTGAATGCGCTAACTGGGCTACAGCTGGCAAATTACCAGTTTGAAAATGGAAATACTGGGGAAAAAATATGTCCTGTCTGTCGGATGTACCGGTTTGGAATACAAGAAAACCTACTAATGAAAACTGTATTTATTGTTTTTCTCAATTTTTATTTCTTACCCTCCCTGTCTCCAAACTGTAAAACGATGTCAGTCAGGTTGCTGGCTGCAAAAGACTGCTGTGGCCCCATGCTGTAAAGTGTAAGCAGAGACAAGTATTCATGCACTCAAACCATTCTGCCCTAAGCTATGCAATGCGGTGTGTCAAGGTTACTTATTTGTACCCTGTGTAGTGCTCTTAACAGAACATGAGTGGACAAAGGAGAGTGGGATGGCAGTGGGTGGGCGGGGAAGGGGGGGGGGGGACAACCGACCATGTTTTTGCTGATACTGGTTTGATTTTCTGATAAGGCAGCTTCGAACAAGGGTACTGGCTGGCATTTCCTAGTCTGATCACTTTTGGTGGTCTACAAAACATCTGTTTTATTTTTTTTGGTCATATGCTGTTATGAACAGAGATTTTAATATATTTCTTTTTCAGACAATTTGTTTTTTTCCATATATATAAATTTGTCTCTTACAGGTGTAGTTGAAGTGGAAGATGCTGAAAAAGAGATTGCCATAGAAAATCCTGAACCGTTCATTCCAACTAAAGAATGGCAGAAAGTGAAACCAGGTCGGTATTCAAATTTTCACAGTTGTAATCTTACTATGACTGTAAAATAAATGAGAAACAATTAACAAAATTGTTGTTGAAAAAAAAAAATAAAGAAAATGTTGTATTGTAAGTTCTTACCTCTAGGTCAGTAAAGTGTACCAGTGCCAGTTGTAAATATATCTTTATCTAAAACGTTGCTTGTAATACATTCTTCGCTTAATTCTCACAGGTCAGGCTATACCTAGAGGCCTGCATGTCCGTCTGAATATTCAGACTGGAGAACGTGAAGCCCGTCTTCTTCAGGATGAGGAAGTAACAGACACTGACCAAGGTAAAATAAAATTTATTATTCATAATTTATCTTCTGCTTTGGTTTTGGTTTTGACGAATTCTGTCATATCCAGTCCAATCCAATTGGTTAGTCCTTTGTTGTTAAGCCCTAAATTACTAACTAACTAACTTGAGACTCTCCTAAAGGTCTTGGTGCTCATTGTTTTGAAAGTCTTTATATTTATTGACATGTTCAACTTTGTCTGCTGTGAAAACAGATCAGTCCAGTCTTTTCACCAAAAAAAAAAAAAACCCCAAAAAAACCCGGCAGCTTTACACTCATACAACAGGCAAGAGTATTCTGGTAACTGTTGACATGGAAAATATATCGTTCAGTGTAAAATAGAGGTTTGTTGACTTAATTGTTACAGGTACAACTCAGGTGGGCGATCAAAAGTACACACTGGACGAGCTGAAAGATGCTGTGAAGGCAATGAAACCTGAGAAAGTCCGTCCAGTTGACATGGAGGTTGGTTTAAGGAATGCACGTGGTGCACATGAGGTCCAGTGCAACTTGAACACTTGCATTTGATGCTGGTTTAGTGACTTCGCAGTGCACTTGTTTTACGGAACCGTTCAGTTGAACTCTGTCGCGACAGAAGCTGTTGGGCTTTATCACTGTGCCGGCCTGGGCCTGTTGGCGCAAAACTACAGAAAACTTACTACATGCAAACAAACTCTCTAGCAATATTTCTTGAAGGCACGAACACTTGACAGTTCGTGTACAATGAAAAATGGATGGAGAATTCAATTTTGATGAGCAAAAGTTAATGTGGGCAATACATGGCTGGACCTTTGATCCAAGTCTCCCTCTCAGATGAGTGAAATCTTTAATTATCCAGCTTGAAACAAATACTAGAATACTATTTAATTTCATTATTTTTTCTTTGTTTTCGGTTGCATGTTCCAGGCACTGAAAAAAGATAATGACTTCCGAAGCTATGAAGAGCTGAAGAATGATTTTGAGGCCATGAACGCTGCGTTCAAAACTGACAGCGAGGTTGTGACGGAACTGGTCGAGCAGTTCCGTGTGGTGTCACCAGTTGATGAGGATGTCACTGACCTTCTGTCACAGCTTGAGTACTACCTGCACCAGGTCAGTAACAGTAACGAGGGAGTTAGTGTCACCATGTGCAAAATGCGCTTGCTGAGTGCACTTGCTGCCAAAATCTGGACTGTGAAACCCTACTCTTTGGTTACATCAGGCTTAACGAGGAAAACGACAGGAGACTTCTACTGATGCTGATTAGCGATGCTGAAATAGCCACTGTTGTATTGTTTTTGCGATATGGTGGGTCATTTAAATGGTACCATATACTGAGGTGTGTGGTAGGTGTTGTGCCATGTCACTAAAATCATACAGCAATACATGTAATAATAATAATATGGGTACTTAAGGAACGCCCTCCCTCTCGCGGGAGCTCAGGGCGCCTTACAGTAACACACAGTCACTCACCCAGAAACGCACACAACATGCCTCCATGCTCCTGCTCAAAATTTCAGGATCTCATACCTGGTTTAGACATTGCCTGACTCGACGGTATTGTATTTCAGATTGACAATGCCATGTTGTTTTGTGACCTGGGTGCGATGCCTATGCTGCTGCGTTGCCTCAACAACACTCAGGAGAACGTGCGTTCTGAGGCCGCTCTCACTCTGGGTTCAGCGCTGCAGAGGTATTGTAGCATATAGATATTTTGCGTACCATTATATCACTGCGCAGAGCTTGCTTTATTCTTTTCTTTGGGAGCCACTGAAAATTTGGAGAGCTTGTACAGCAAAATCTGCCACGAGCCGCCACCACTCTGTTGCCTAGAGACTGCCCCCCAATTCAGTCAAGTACCATGAACAGAGCTTCACATGAGGTTACTACCAGTGACCATTCCAGACAGGTTGTCACTTGTGTGAGAGGTGGCTTGTGGGAGGTATTGCTGTACAGCCAACCTTGGTCTTGGGCACCTTGAGTTAACTGCGTTTTAAGTGGATTATCTCATTTTACTTGGATAACAGGAATTTTATGTGCCTTATAACCTATAGTTTATCGTTGCAGGTCTGCCCTCTGGCGGTAGTACATTATGTGCGGCATGCAACTGTGATCTTTGCTGTGTGTGTGTGTGTGTGTGTGTGTGTGTGTGTGTGTGTGTGTGTGTGTGTGCAGAAGTTTTATGAATTTTAATATATTGTATTGTATTGTATTCTATTGTATTGTATTGTCGCTGTGTCTGAGCGGACATGAACTTTCCCCATGAGGGATTAATAAAGTAATCTTATCTTATTACTTAAGTATTTTGTCTTTCTTTTCAGCACAGCGTATAGTCATACATGCCTGATACACGTAAATGCTGTGACACGTATGCAAAATCTATGATGTTTATAAGAGATTGATCATTGTCATTGCAGCAACCCCAAGGTGCAAATAGCGGCTATAGAGAACGGGGCCATGAATGAGCTGCTCCGACTCCTGGCCATTGACTCATCCATGGCGGTCCGCAAACGGGCCATGTACGCGCTGTCCACCATGGTGCGACACTTCCCATTTGCACAGAAACGGTTTCTCGAGCTCGGAGGACTGTCTGTCCTGGCTAGACTGTTTGAGAACAAATCGGCTTACAATCTTCAAGTGCGTGCAGTCACACTCCTTGCCGACCTGGTGAAAGAAAAGGTATCGTACGCAGTCTCACTTTTTTTCATTATTTTTGTTGTCGTCGTCTGTTTTTTTGTTACGAAGCAGATTGTAACGGTG
>JACVVK020000001.1:940000-1000000 GCA_018292915.2 Batillaria attramentaria | reverse complement strand
TCATCGTCATCGAATCGTTACCGGTTCTTGCATCACCCGTCTTCGTCAGGTGCCTGCCTTACAAGCAGGCTGCGTGCACTGTGCATGATTTGCGGAGTGTCTGTTCGTTGAGACCCAACGATGGAGCCTTCATGTGCACGACAGAGCCAGTGTGAGGCACCGCAGCATCGGAACAGTCTCAAAGACAACACTGGGGAGATTACTGAGAGTCGGACTTGAGCGGGTATGGGCTTTTCCTAGCGCGGAGATACTATTTTGAACTTCCAGCTGACCGGTAACTCAGCTGAAGTGAACTGAACTGAAGCCCAAACTGGAGAATGGGCATTGAAGCTGCACACGGGTTTCTGGTTAGGAGAGGGGGGGGGGGGGGGGAGGGGAATGGGGGTGGTCTGGGGAGGGGGGGGGAAGAGGTGTTCGGTGACCAGATTATGTGCTTACGTGATATTACGCAGCGCTCTCTGTCCCTCATCAGACGCGCATTTATTCATTCTGCATTCTTTTGAATGCTTAGTGCATTCCTCAGTGAGTAGCCGTCGCAGACAAGTCAAACAGGACAGGACGGACTCTCTCTCTCCCTCTCTCCCTCCCCCCTCTCTCTCTCTCTTTCACACACACACACACACACACACACACACACACACACACACACACACACACACACACACACACACACACGTAGCGGAGATGTAATACGAGCCGTGGCGGCGACCGGCTGGGGGTGTGTGGGGCGACCATGATTTATGATATATTTTGTTGCAAGGGAGCCCCGTATGAGGCGGCTGTTAGCTTGTCACTGGTTGATAAGGAGACGTATTAACCCGGGCGGCAGTCTTTTGATCTTTAAATGCTGGAAAGTTGCTGCATGATTGTCGCCGCGTGACAGCGACCACGTGACCTGCAGCCCGGCATGTGGGGGGCCACAGTGTCTCGTTTCCTTATTGTCGTATTGTGAAAGGGGGGGGGGGGGGGGGGGGGGGGGGCTTGAGGAGGAGCGAGAGGCGGGCCCACGGGAAAAGAGATTTTTTTTTTTTAATCAGTCGCTATGGTGGAAAAATCCACGAACAAGTGAGCAAATTCACTTCAGCTTACTGACTTCTGCACCACGCAGTTGCGAAATGAAAATTCCCAATCCGATACAATTTTCGACTAATGACTGTGTGAGTTTATGAACTTAAAAGAAATTTACGGAATAGGATGAGTATTTTACCAGGTGGCCTAAGATTGCTGCTTAAACGAAATACTGGTGAGTCGGCAAATAAATCACACGTGGAACCGCTTTTGGGCGGTAATACCAGGGAGGCAGTTTGAATCAAGCGGCTTAGTTTTCCAAATTTAGCTTATATCAATAATAAATCATATCATGCACGAGTAAGGTGCGACGATTAACATCGTATTTCCCCCCCCCCCTCTCTCTCTCTCTCTCTCTCTCTCTCTCCCTCTCTCTCTCTCTCTCTCTCTCACACTCACACACACACACACACACACACACACACACACACACACACACACACACACACACACACACACACACACACTCGACGGTCGTAGATGCCGAGCTTGCTAGGGCAGACTTCAAAGGATCTGCGGTGAATTAATTTTGGTAGTGTGACAATAATATTTATGTACATAGAACATTATGCTCTATATTTGGCTACCATCTGCCTCCATTCGTGTGTTTTGGTGCGAGTGTTTCCTCCCAGAAATGCACCGGTTGTCATATTCAAGTCCCTTGTGTTTGGCGGTTTGCCCCTGTGAACAACCCGTGGATTCATTCGTCTCCAAAACGTTCACTTTAAAAGTCCATAAACGTCCTTTGCAGGGCCCTTCATCCACCCCCCTCCCCCCCCCTCCCCTCTGTTGCCCATCCCCGGATCTTTGCTGTATTGACTGTGGGTCGCGCACTTCAAAATACTAAGGACGTGCGTGTGGTGAAAAGCTTAGATTGAACTAAGCATCTTCTTCTTCTTCTTCTTCTTGGCGGTCGCTGGGGTCACACTGGCAGGCCGGTTGTCACGATGAAGTGGGCCGTTTTCTGAAGTTCCTGCGGAATGTCCGTTAATTTCCCATGGAAGAAGATCGACGTGGTCCTCGGCCTCGGCCTTGGACCAAGCGTCTCATCGTTCGTCAGAATCTAAACCCGGCAGGGTAAATCACAGCCTCATGACCACCGGCGTGTCCAGAAATGGTCGAAGTAGGGTTTTCATGAAGCACGTTCACACCCGTTGAAATCCAAAACACGATTAACCTAGCTTAACGCGCTTCATAAATACCACCAAGGTTAGGAGTAAATACCAGATTTGTTTTTACTCTTGTCTAGGTTTGGTTCATTGCTCGTCATGAGCTAAGCCCGGCAGGATAAATCTCAGCCTTTATGACTACGGGTGTGTCCACAAACGGTCAAGGTTATGGATAAATACAAGGTTTTATTTTTACTCCTGTCCATCTTTCATCATTAGCCAATCTATAAGGGATAAATCACAACCTCATGACTACCAGCATGCCCAGAAACGGACAAGGTTAGGAGTACATACTTGTGCAAGATTTTTTTTTTTTTTTTTTTTTTTTGGGGGGGGGGGACTCCGGTCTAGGCGCGGTCCATCGCTCGTTATAAGCTAAGCCGGACAGGATACGTCAGAGCCTCATGACCACCAGCGTTGTCCAGAAAATGGCAAGGTTTAGCAGCAAGCACAAGATTTTATTAATATATATATATATTTATTTTTTTTTTACTACGGTCTAGGCTCGTCTCTCCATCGCTCATCGTTAAGCTAAAGCCGTGCAGGATAAATCACGGCGTCATGACCACCAGCTTGTCCAGAACGTAAATTCTTCACCGGGCGTCGCCGGGCGAGGACGGGGGCGTGTAGTGGCGCAGTTTACACTTACTCCAACATTTTTTCCCCGCACTCGCGCGCTTTTTGATGCTGGACACCCGTCACCATTGTTACATGTACCTCACAGGGTCGTGTCTTTAGCCCCCTCCCCTCCCCCTCCCCTCAGCCGAGGTCCAGGGCAGAGGTCATGGAATTGGAGTTGAGGGCAGCGGACAAAGACCCGCCATGTCTGTGCCGTAATGTAGGGCTGCGACCTGCCACGGTTCTCTGACATGCGATAACTCTTTTTTTTATAGTCATACGTATGTCCCTCCCTCCATCATCACTATCGTCTGTCACAGTTTCCCACCACAACCCTCAAACCAGCCCCGCCCCCCCCCCCCCCCCCACACACGCACTTCTTAATAATGATAATACTTATACATCATTGTAACCTATTAATAAATAATAGTTCTAGGCGCTTAAAGATAAAATAAACGGAAGAAATGTGTACAAAAATATACAGAACCGTATTGTCTTAGTTACCCCTTCCCCCGTCCTCTCTCTCTCTCTCTCTCTCTCTCTCTCACTCACGTTCTCTGGAGAGCCGGGACAGTCCAGCGGTAGAGCATCGAACTTTCAATGCTCGGGTTGTAGGTTCGAATCTTGGCTGGGACAGTCAAGCGTCCATCGCAGAGAATCACGTGCTTTTTGTGCTTTTTGCTGTACAGCACAGGTTAGGGACAATGCACAGGCTTACTCGATGCTGAGGTATGAGACTTGTGAATGTCGTAGAACTGGGGAGCCAGAAGTTTGTGTTGGCTTTTTCCTCGTTGATCAGTCTTTGGTGTCACCCTTAAGTAGTGAAAAAAGACGTGAAACTCCTACCCCCCCCCCCCTCTCTCTCTCTCTCTCTCTCCTTACAATGGTCTCACGGGTGTTAGTCAGGATGGCGGGAAGTTTTACCGGTGCTGAATGAAATAATAATCTTGTCGACGATTGCCCCTCACGTGTTTGGAATATGAACAGTTGCACGCGTCTTCACACAGTAGTATCGTGTTAGAAAAAGGTGTTTTCTGGTCGACGATAAACGACCCCTTTCGTTCACACCGACTGTAGGCGAAGTCCAAGGTGTTTTTTTTCTGATGCTAATCACATTTGACGGTGGAAAAGGTCTGTGCCACTGCTTGCTGGATTTCAGTTTGTCGGTATGGAAGAAAGGGGCCGTTTATTAATCAGAAAATGTCGATTTACCGATTACTACAATGCCAAAGGGTGAGCGGTGATCTGATAGGTAGCGCGTCGGCCGCTGCTGAACGGCCGTCCCCGCTATCACGGTGAGGTGTGGGTTTGAGCCCAGGTCGAGTTTGTGGTATGTGATACCGTTTTTGTTTTTGTTTTTTCTACCGGGCTCCTCAGCGGGAGTTTCTCTCCGGGTTATCCGGCTTTCCTTCCCGGGCAAATTTAATTAGAAAAGGATAGGTTGGTTGGGTGGTGCTGCACCTTCTTTCGGGGGAAGCAGTCCGAATTTCACGAAGAGGACGATAAAGTAGTAATAAAATAAAATAAAATAAAAACGTGCGCATGCTTATTACAAACATTTGGTTTTTTCCTGAGAGCAGTGGTCTTGAAAACGTTTAAATCGAATTAGCATTCTGCCATGTTGACTACCCCCCCCCCCCCCCCTCCTCGCCTTTGCTCTCCATCAAGACCGAAGCTTCGGACGCCCCCGGCCCCTTTTTATATTCCCGCTTTGCGCACACATCAACTTCTTTTTATGTCCCGCTTTGCGAGTGATGGCGCTTAAATGTACTGAGTAGCAGCGTCGTAAACCCGGGGCAGAAAACTATCTTTCTTCTTCATGGTACTCGGTACTTTTCCTGTTCAGTGGCTGGCCTTGCCACACTACAGTCACGGTGGCTGGCGCTTGAAGGGGGTTGGGGTGGGGGAGAGCATACGATGATGAGTGGGAATGTTCGCGAATCTGCCCGAAAGTGTGGAAAAAGAGGAAGTGTGGGGGGGGGGGGAGGAAGGTTGTTGAAGGGGAGGGAGAAGTAGGTGAAGGAATATGACGTGATGGTTGGTCTCAGAGGTGAAGTTATTAAATTCTATTTCAAAAGGCGAAATGCAAGTTGGATCTAAAAGTGCCATCGTAACTTCCCTGGGCTCAGTGGATGAAGTCTTGTTGACGAGGGAGTCATTTCTACCGTCAAACGTTACAAGAGTCTCAGTTCTTCTAAATTCCATGACGTTTAGGCCCTTTTGCCAAAATTGCGGTTGTAGTAGCAGCACGTGGTTGTGAGACCAATCCCTTTTTTGACATTCACATTAATGTCAGCATTTTTTAAATTCTGCGGCATGGAACTAATGAGAATGAATTTCACACGTGCGGACACTTACGCCAGTGGACAGCAGCTGTAGTCTAACCTCCCCTGGCCCTCGCGTCATGTTACCGTTAAAATATCGTGTTTGGGAGACGCGTGCTGGTTCACGGGTGGCCAGGTGGGGTGCTAGCTTCATGGTGCTTGATAAGCCTACATGAGCCCACGTGAGCCTTCATAATTAATTTTTAGATCGTCTGGATTTAGCGGCGGAAGTATCGAGATGGACCAGAGACATAGGTATCGTCCCTGAGGTGGACAAACGAGAGCTGTTGAGAGGTTGGTCGTACCCACTAGCTGGTTATTTATGCTTCTGACGAACTTGAAGTCTTTGCCGCCTGTTTTAAGCATCTGCCACGCGCTAAGAGATTGGTGCATCGCCTTCAACCAAGGGCCCCCACTATAATATTCTTTTGGCGGTCTGTCTAACATTAGGGAGCCGGGATAGCCGAATGGTAGAGCGTTGGACTCCCAATGCTCGGGTCGTGAGTTCGAATCCCGACTGGGGCCACGTATTTGTCCTGGCCTTTTTCTAGTTGCCCCGTCTTTGGTATCACCCATACGTGGTGGAAAAGGACGTTAAACTCCCAAACACCCACCCACCCACCCTGTCTAACATCAGCGCCATCAACAACATTTGATGTGTATCGTGCATGTTCTAATCAACGAGGTAGATCAAGAGCGAGCGTCTGAACTCAAATTGGACGGTTCAGAGATTGCATGACTGTCCTCTGTGAGTTGTTCAGGTAACTGAACAGTTCATTGCGCCTCAGTCATTTAGTATCCGTCTGATCTGCTTTTCAACCCACAGCCGCATCGTGCCGGTGTTTTGTTCGTTTGTTTGTTGTGTTTGTCTTTTGTTGTTGTTGTTTCGGTTGTTTTTAGTTTGTGTGTGTGTGTGTGTGTGTGTGTGTGTGTGTGTGTGTGTGTGTGTGTGCTGGAGCGGATTGCTATTTGTACCGCGCCACCGACCCCAGTTTTGGTTTCCTTGCCCTGTAATCATGGTGTTGTACTTGTTTTCCATCACCACCATGTACAGTTTGTAGACCGTGGTATGAAATAGTATTTTTTTTCTTCTGTTCTTCTTGTTCCAGGGTGGCCCTACAGGAAGCCATGGTGGAGACGGGGTGGTGCCGCCTCATCCCGTCCCTCCTCCACCTCCCGGACCACGACAGTCGGGAGAAGGTGATGGTCGCCATGGAGACCGTGTTGCCCGCCTGCCAGGCGGACTTCCAGGAAGCGGTTCCGGCCCTGAGGTCTCTGCAGGAGGACTACCAGCAGCTGATGGCGGAGGAGGGAGAAGAGGAGGAGGATGGATACTTTCAGGGACTTCAGGCGATGGCTCAGAGACTGTCGAGCAGGTTGACGACCAAGGACGAATTGTGATGAAAACTGTAGTTAGAAGTGAAAGTGTGGAACTCATACTTCAGTGTGTCAGACTGTGGGCTTCACAGACGTGGATCTTTTCCTGGCTCAGGATGTTTGGTTGTTCGTTTGGTTGTTCTTGTTCGTTGTGTTTTGCTTCTGCTTGTTTGGTTGGTTGGTTGGGTTTGTTTGTTTGTTTTGTTTTGTGTTTTGTTTGTTTGTTGTTGTTTGTATTTTTATTTATTTATTTATTTTTATTTATTTTTTTTTTTTTTGGGGGGGGGGGGTGTGGGAGGTCATGGGTGTTACTGTTCGATTTTGGAAACTGATGAGAGAGAGAGAGAGGTCAGAAAATTTCGGCCATTATTTGTATTCTAAATTTCTTACTGCTGATATCAACGTGCCATATTTGCCGTGTCAGTAGTACTTTACAATTTTTATTTATTTTGTGTGTGTGTGTGTGTGTGTGTGTGTGTGTGTGTGTGTGTGTGTGTGTGTGTGTGTGTGTGTGTGTGTGTGTTTGAGAGAGAGAGAGAGAGAGCGTTCATTTCTCCATAACTTGTTCAACCGTTTGAATTCAGAAATAAAACTAAGAGAAAAGCAACCGACTTTGCACAATTTCAGTTTACGTTTGTTGTTGTTGATGTTTTTGTCAGTTTCTTTATGTCATATGTTTATTTCTGTCTTGCCTTCCTCTGGTGCATTCGTTCATCGCATGGAGTAATAACAAATCTTGATATCCAACACGTAAATGATTAAATGTTGTCCCCCGTCCTGAGCGTATCCGCGAACTTGAAATTTTCGAAAAGAAACTGCCGACTCATTCATTTAAAACCCTTGAATACATAACCCTCGCTTGCCAATGAATCCACTAGGTAAAGGAAAGGCCCGCATACATGCGTGTCTTCCAATTGTGGTTTGCCTGTGTATTTCTCGAGGTGTCTACACCTCGGCCACTTCTGATGCCTTTTGTTTGTCGGCACCTTGAGCACGTTTGAACATCTCCATCAAGCTCGAGTGTGTTGTCACCCTGTCTCACGCTCTCTTTGCGGGGGCTAGTGAAGATGGCCGGGGTGTTTCCGGTGCTTCTCTGAATCAAACGTTTCAACGACAATTGCTCCAGGGTAATAGCAATAATTATGATAATAATAAACGCATCAATGTATGCGCTTTATCCCAAATATTTGACTCAAAGCGCCGCGAGCTAAACCCAACACCCACGCTCACGTGAATCACACGCATTCTCTCACACACTGAACATGAACACATTACAATCACGTGGTGCGGAGGGCCAGATCAACAATTTTATGTTCCGGAATTTTAGAACTGCATTTATTTTTGAATTTTGTGGGCTGAACATTTCCAAACCCACACGTTTGAAGTATGAACATGCACCTGTCTGTAATTCATAGAAGTGTTTTTTATACTATGGGTTTGTGGTGTATTTACTTGTTTGTTTACCATCGAAATCACAGTGTTTACTGAGCACTTCCCAAATACCTGTATTGGCAAAGTTATGAAGTTTCAGGGATCTAGCGGGGGAAATTGACCAAGCGCCGTGTGACACGTTTGACTGAAAGTGTGGGTGCAAATGGACCCACGACGTACGGTGAAGGATGACACCGTCCTTTCACACAAAGGTTTACCTGCCACTAGTAACTTCCGGGGAATGCAAGAATTCCGCTAAATATAGTCCAGAATTTTAACCCCTTTTTAAGAGTTGTGTGCAGAGTATAAAATGGCAATTTTGGGCTATTTGTTGGCTTTTTGAATAAGTTTCGTGCCAGGGAATAGTGAAAAATGAGCCTGGCTTGTGGACTGTTTGTAACTGGTTGTTACACCTTTGATTTCATCCCAAGTTGCCACCCAACCGACGCACAGTCAAAATCCCCCCCCCCCCCCCCAAGTGCTCCAAAAAAACCTTTTTGAATGTAGGAATCCGGCTCATGTCTCTTGAGTCAGATGAATCGGACGAATATCAAACGCAGTTGCGGCACCGGTGACCAAACGGCAGAGCATGTCCAGCAGTGCCCCAAGCTCCAGGAGCTGCGTACAGCAGTGTGGCCAGAAGAGACCAGTCTGCACTCCAAGCTGTACGGTAACCGACAGGAGCTTCAGGAAACGGCCCACTTCATCGTGACAACCGGCCTGCCAGTGTGACCCCAGCGACCGCCAAGAAGAAGAAGAAGATATCAAACACAAGGCTCTACCTGAGAGCGGGTGTGTGTGTGTGTGTGTGTGTGTGTGTGTGTGTAAGTTTAACGTCCTTCTCCACCACGTAAGGGTGATACATGTATCAAAGACGGGGCAACGAGAAAAAGGCCAACACAAATATTTTGCGACAGCATGGGATTCGAACTCACGAACGTAGCATTGAGAACATGAGAGCAGTCGTCAAAACTACTGAATCTCGCGAGGTTACCGCAGGAAAACCATCCGCCATCGTGTTTAATCCCCACGTGCTATATCGCACCTCCCGGATTCCTGTACAGCTCCGCTTGTTTCATTCTATCGCCGAGTGAAATATATGTTTGCCTTGAGAAATGAGAGGGGCCCGTGAAAAAGCTCTTCATTTTCTGTGCGCCGTGTTTTCCCCTGTTTTCAAGTTTGTGAGTGTATTTGTACGCCCTTTTCATTTGTAAGGGGTAGCGTTTCGTATCTGGTGTCCGGAGTGGTTTCTTTTGTGGTGGAGAGACGGCCTGTAAAATCTAGCGTTTTACTTTATAATTTTATTTCATTTTTTTCATTTTTTTAAACATTATATTTAGTGAACAGTTTTGTGTTTATTTATCAACACACACACACACACACACACACACACACACACACACACACACACACACACACACACACACACACACACACACACACACACACACGTACGCACGCACACACACACGTACGCACGCACACACACACGTACGCCCGCACACACACACACACACACACACACACACACACACACACACACGCACGCACGCACGCACGCGCACACACACACACACACACACACACACACCACCACCACCACCACCACCACCACCAACAACAACAACAACAACTACTACTACTACTACTACTACTTCATACATTAAGTGTGTGTTGTTGTTGTTTGTTTGTTTGTTGTCAGAACGGTAATTTACCCTATTCCTTCATCCGTTTCCCCGCGGCACTGCTGAGAGCGCCATGATTATTCCTACCAAGCTAGTCCTATTCTGCCCTCCCTGGCTCCTAACTGCACCCGAAACACTGACGACAAACGAAGCTAGCTATCTGCTACAGTATGTACATAGTTTATAATCGTTCTCCGGTAAGTTTTGCCCATTCATTGTCCATTCATAAATAGCGTGCACGACGCGTTGTGAGACAGTGAGAAACATTTCTTGACAATACTTTATCAATTTATCCCCGTAGTGCAAACTCTGGACGCAGCGTCGTAAAGGTTGCGTGCCCCCCCCCCCCCCCCCCCACCCCCGACTGCACTATTTCAATTCCAGTTCGACTTCTGTCCAAGCCTGTTATCGTACCGCCAGCGGTGATTCGCACACGGACGCAGTCAATGTTGCTCGGCTGAATCGGGCAGAAACTTGCGCTTTTAGAATTTTAGTGTTCAAGACATTATCGTCAGAACTATTGTCATCGTCATCGTCATCATCATCATCATCATCAGCAGTAGCAGCAGCAGCAGCAGCGTTCGACGGTCGTCACAATCTCAATCCAGGTGATACCGTGAACTGAAACGTGGTTTTTCAGGTTTTTGTTTGTTTGCTCGTTTGTTCAGTTGGTTTTTTGTTGTTGTTGATTTTTGCAACGGCATGTTCATAATTGATCAATGTATGGCTCAACCGTTTCCGTATCAATAAATGTTAGTTCGTTCATGATCGCGTCAGCTACTGAACCCGGCAGGCCTGGGCAGAAGCCTAGCAGGGAAAAAAAAATCATGCCTCCCGACCCCCTTGCTGCAGAGTAGCACAGCTATGTGTAAGGAGCAGTAGATATTGGTGTAGATGAATGTGTTTTGTTGCAGCCGGTTCAGACAGGGCTGGGCTGTTTGCATAATTTTTCTCTGCAATAGCAGCGTGCGACGCCCGTCGCGACCCCGACCTCCTGAATCGCAAGACGGTGGTGATATACACTTTCCGGTTATCACTACACAACCTATTTTGGTTCAGCGGGAGATGTATGTTCTTTTGTGTTTGCTGAATGTCGGGACCTTGAATGAAATTCCCTGTTACAGGTTTGAGGACAGCAGTACTCGGGGAAGGTCCACATAGTACTACGTAATGTTCAGTGAGTGTGCATAGGTAGGTGTTTTGAGGGTTGTTCTGAAGAACGGGGTGGGGCGGCAGAATGAATGCAAATATAGACTCGGTAGGAATCCAAAGAGGCTATTTGAGAGAGTCGGATTTCGATTCTGTGAGCGAGCGCGGAAGTCCGTCATACAACTACGCGAGAGAGAGAGAGAGAGAGAGAGAGAGAGAGAGAGAGAGATTGCTGGGGGTGGGAGATTGTCGGTTTCTTCTCATCCTCCGCCCCCACCCCCACCCCCACCCCCTTTGCCCCCGCCCCACCACTCGGCTCACTGAAATGCTGCTTTAAATTGCTTATTGCTAGTTTTTCTTCGATTTACTGGAGAAAAGGGTTTAGGCCGAACACAGTACATTGTCAATACCGGGACGGTGTTCTTACCTAACCCCACAAAGCTGATTTTTTTTTTAACCTATGTCGGAATTTAAAGATTTCAGTGGCAATGTTTTGGGGAAAAAAACAAAAAAAGAAAAAAGACAAACGAATGACGGAATTAAAAACATTTTCTCGGATGTGTGCGACTTCCTTCAGCTACTGAAGCAGTGTATCTCTTATTATCATTCCATACAATGATTAGTGAGAATACTACTATTGTCTAGTGTCTGTTACTAGCGACTTCACTAGAGTATACTACTAGTGTCCTACCGCCCTCTATAATGAATGAACGGGGAGCCGGGGTGGCCGAATGGTAGAGCGTTGGACTTTTTAATGCTCGGGACGTGAGTTCGTATCCCGGCTGGGGCCAAATATTTGTACTGGCTTTTTCATCGTTGCCCCGTCTTTGGTATCACCCATATGTGGAAGAGAATGACGTGAAACCCCCAAACCCCCACCCACCCACCCTATAATGAATGAACTTTCAGGCGTTCCCAAGCGCAAAGGCCCACAATCGCATCGGACAGATACTGAAAAGAGATATCATATTCGTTTTCTCTCGATTACGCGCCTTGGTGCGAATCTGCTTACTAAGTTACCACACATTTTCCATGCACATTTCCCCTTGGAAGGACCCCCCATGCACACGGCAACTACCAAACCATTCACAGTGTAAATTATCCTACTTGCTGGCTGCCTTCACAGTTTTGACAACCGTTTATTAACCCTCGATGTTATGAGCCGTACCTTGCTCTAAATATGTAGCGGGGCACTGAAATCTGACAGAGAAGGTTTCAGTTTACCCAGAAGGTGAGGAGTTAATTGTAGGGTAGGCACGACTTTACGCCTACTCATAATTTCTCGACACTTCACTTGAAGCGTATCGGACGACTACAGATTGTCAGGCTGTGGTCTTTATGGGGTTTGAAAAGTGTATTCTCCACTGATATAGCTGTGAAGGTGAGTTGGCACGGAATCTCAGCAGTGACTATTTCGGAGGTGGGGGGGGGGGGGGATAGGATATGTGCTGTGGTGACAGCATCGTCAAGTTTCAAAGGCAGTGACTGAAGAAAGACGCTGATATGGAATTTTATGGAGGGTAGCCGTTCCGGTAATTAATTTTGGTTTTCATTCACAACATGTGGTTGGGTGACTTGGTGCAAAAGCAGTTTTAGAGTAAATTTAAAAATAAAACCAAAAACCCAGGAAAAGGGGATCTAATAAAACTCCTCAGCTTGACTACAGCCCTTAAGGGCGAATCAACAGCCAATGGACGTCCAGGTCAGGCAGTGAAAGTGGCAATGGATCGGCCACACCCTGCGGAAGGAACGCTGCAACATCACCAGGCAGGCGCTCGAGTGGAACCCGCGAAGGAAGAGGAAGAGAGGGCGCCCCAAGCAGACCTGGAGGAGGAGCTTGCACTGCGAGCTGCGAGACTCCGGCCTGACATGGGAGGAGGCCAAGACCTGCGCCAGGGACAGAGTGAGATGGAGGAGAGCTGTTGAGGCCCTATGCTTCTCTAGGAGGCAAAAGGACTAAACTGACTACGGCCCTTTGGTTGATGTCACACGGAAACGTTTTAGTCCGAACAAACATAGAAAACGACCGAACACGGCGTCTCTACGCGTTCCTCCTGTGACATACGACAGCAACATGCCTTTGCTCTAATTTTTCCGGCTCGTGTTCGATGTTTGTTCGGATTAAAACGTCTCCTGTGTGACATCAGCCTAAGATACAAACGGTCTCTGGTGACACCTCGAATGTTCTGTTTACACAGTTCAACGAGTACCCACACACTGCCGATGTAATAGTTTACGGGTGATACGAACGAGTGTTAGTGCATGCAAGTTGTTTTTGGCATTTCTCAGGATGCATCTCAACCTAAGAAATTGCGGGACGAGCTAATATCTCAAAGCCCATATATGGACTTGTCTGGCGTACAATCAGTGACGTTGTGGAAACCTTTTCATCGAATGCGCTTAACTCCTTGCTTCATAACAGTCGTTTATATCAAGATACAACACAACAGACCACCGTGGAGCCCCGCGTCGCGGTAATATTGCCCCAAGACAAATTTGACTGGGCTGGGTCTGTTTGTAGAAATTCGTAACGTAGTAACCGCACAAGAAAAGCATAATGCCTTCACAGAAAGCCGTATTTCACTAGCTAATAACACTAGGTGCCGCTGAATTAAGGAAAGGGTTTCTTAATCAGTGGAGCACCATCTCTTTCGCTCAAAGACATTAAGGCTTCGTACGTGGCATTTTCTCACACCATTCAACCCGCATACAGTTTTTTTTTTTTTTTTAAATATTCAGCGCAGTACGCATGCGCAGGTGTGCCTTAAGACATCCCGGCGATTACAAGAACCACAAATTCCAGGTCTGTGTGACGACTGTGAGATGTGAACACCTGTGCAGGTTGGATGAATGTTTACCTTTTCGTGTGCAATACGTAACGGATCGTAAATTACAATATGCATGAGTATAACTCCTTTGACACGGAAATTGTTACCGGTAGCCTACTCCCCCCTCCCCTCCCCCTCCTCTCTCTCTCTACTTCTTCAGTATTATTTGCATAAGCATTTACGCTGCAATGTTCGTGAAATGTGCTGTAAAGCGTGAAAGTGCTGGTCAGTCCGTGCGCGCAGGAGTGTGTATGTGTGTGTGTGTGTGTGTGTGTGTGTGTGTGTGTGTGTGTGTGTGTGTGTGTGTGTGTGTGTGTGTGTGTGTGTCCTGATACATTGTGTGTGTTTTATTAGTGTAGCAAGGACAGGTAGTAAGAGAGACCTGTGCGTCTATTATCTCATCTTTGGAAAATAAAGTTTCAGACAGTCTCTCTCTCTCTCTCTCTCTCTCTTGTTCGCTCACTTGCTCTCCTTTTTATTTTGTATTTAAATATATTTAGACTCTTTGCCCTTGAACTGCAAAACTGCTAGTAAGGTGACACATTGGGAAGTTTCCGCCTGTATCCTCAAAGCTTTTTTGCTGCTTTTATACGTCCACCTTTCTGCAGATTATGAACTAATTAGTCTGAAAAGCTGCGACGTAAAGTAGACATTTTTGTGTGCAGGAAAGTCTCGTTAAGTGGACGACGAAATCCCCTCACGTCGCGTGCATATCTTTTTTATTTTATTTTATTTTATTTTTATTACTCTCTCTCTCTCTCTCTCTCTGCCCCAGTATACGCCTAGCCACTCCGGTTGAGTTTTCACAAGCTGAAGTTTTTCTCGGTCACATTTTCCGTATTGTGTTGAAATGACAACTGAAAAATGACAACTGAAAAGTTAAATGTTGGCACTAAACTTGAAAGAACGTCTCTGAACATTCAAAATCAAAGACACTCTTTTTTCAGTCAGTAGTCACGTTTATATTGCCTTTGTCACTGAGTGGAAACGTGGTAGTGTTGATGGACGAGCGAACAAAGAAAATGACGTACACTCGTGACTATAAATCCAAACTAGTCTAGACGTTGTAAATTCAATCTTCTTTCATCTTCATTCCTTTTATTTGTCCTTTAGTGCACGTATGAAGGGCAAAAATTATTGTTGTGCGAATATATCATCGTTTCCAGGTTAGTCGTGCTCGATCCTGGTCAAAGTTTTGCTCATAAAATTAATGCACGACGACTGAGGAATGTGTTTGCCAAGCTGCAGTGGCATTCTCGTCAAGGTGATGACGGAATCGTAAAAAGAAACCTCGCCAGAACCCCACAGCTTTTTGATGCTGATTACATCTAAGTAAATTCTCACAGTCTTGTTGCTTAAAACTATTTCCGTGTGTTTCTTCATTTTATTTGTTTATTATCCGGTTTCCTGATAGTAAAGTGCAGGTGTTCGGACAGCTGTCACCCGCACGACTGTCACCGGGACGACAGTCATTCGGGCGATTGTCATACGGACCATTGTCACCCGGACGACAGTCATTCGGACGATCACCCGGACCATTGTCACCCGGACGACAGTCATTCGGACGATTGCCATAGGGACCATTGTCACCCGGACAAAAGTTATTCGGACGATTATCACCCGGACGATTATCATCCAGACCACTGTCACCCTGAGCATTGTCGCCCTGGCAACAGTCATTGGACCATTGTCACCCGGACGACAGTCATTTGGACGATTGTCACCCGGACGACAGTCATCCGGAAGATTGTCACATGGACGATTGTCACCCGGACGACAGTCATCTGGAAGATTGTCACATGGACGATTGTCACCCGGACGACAATCATTCAGACGACTGTCACACGGACCACTGTCACAGAGACGACAGTCATTCGGACGATTATCACCCTGACCATTGTTACCCGGACGACAGTCATTCTGACGATTGTCACCCGGACGGACAGTCATTCGGACGATTATCACCCGGATCATTGTCACCCGGACGACAGTCATTCCCGGCTGAGGCCAAATATTTGTGCTGGCTCTTTCCTCGTTGTCCCGTCTTTGATATCACCCAGATGTGGTGGAAAAGGGCGTCAAACCCTCACAAACTCACCAGTCCAGACTGCAGCCATTCGGACGATTGTCATCCGGACCGTCTGCGGTGTCTACATACGCGCTATCGAGGACACACACTTGATGCGCCCTACGACCACAGTTACGGTAAGGCCTGACATGCATTATCAAATGCAGAGGCACGGTAACATTCCTGTGACCCTGTGTTTAAATCGCACAAAACGTTCTTTTAAGGTGTTATCGTCGGAGGGCAAGGCCGTTTTGACAGCTCTTATCACGAAAATAAAACAATACTTGGTAAATGAGTACTCGAAACATGCACTCCAGGCGGCTGTTTTGTCACCTAAACCGACTGCGAGGAGTCTCTGGGGGCAGCTGGAAAGCCATTCAGAAAGCTTTTAATAGCACTGTGTGTGATCTCTGGCTTTCCTCGGTTCCTCCGTTCAGTCGCCCTCCCCTACTCCTCAACCGCCTCCACCACACACACTCTCCCATCCACCACCCCACCGACCCCCTCCCGGTCCCTCCCAAAATGCATGTATTCTTGTATTTTATTATTATCTACCCGGATGGAAAAATACAAAACAGGGGGGGGGGGGGGAGAAAAAAATTTTACCTTGGAGGACCTCTCTTGCACTTGACCCTCTTCAAACAGCCGCCTATCGATTGTGAGTGTCGGCGCGCCATAACTCAGTCTTGGGAGACCCATACCTTCCGCTGTCACCAAAAGGGGTAAACAACTCCCGCGGCGGGCTATCTTCAGCCTGGAGTGGTCTTCCCGGCACCCGCAGACCCCCGCAAAGTCAGCAGACAAACACTAAGTCTGCAGGATATGGACCTGCCCGCCTCAATTTCTCTTTAGGGGGGACACACTATATCGGTAGCTGGGATGGCTTAAACGCAGTCTCCTGGAGCCGTGGTCACGACGCGAACGCAAATTTCTTTGCGCAAATTCCGCTAGTTGGCCGGTCACGACGCGCACTTACTGGAAACGGTGTCACGTACGGGTTATTTTTAGATAGGTGTGGTACCCCCGGGATTCCCACGGAAAACACCATCACGTGACCTGCACAAATTCTCCTTGCAGCGTGAAGAGTGAAAGAGAAGAGGGGGTGTGTTCACTACGCGTTCACTACAGAATTTTTGATCGAGTCATGTTTATCTGCCGTAGCGTCAGGTTAAATGCGTGGCATGTATGTGGAGAGTGTGATCAGGAGAGCATGCACGTCGCATATAGACCGCTCCCTAGCAGTCTCTATCTCAACATTGGACGGACTACAACCAGTAGAAGCATTTACTGCACGTACAAACCGTATGTAGCAGGCTCACTGGCAAGAAAACCAACGGAATGAACCTCAATCAAAGAACAACGAAAGAGGAGAGGATAACAACAACATCAACAAAACTCTCCACATACATGCCACGCATTTAACCTGACGCCGGTGCTACGGCAGATAAACATGACCAGCGGCAAAACTCTGAATTCGGAACCCGCACATTTCGGGTCCACAACACAATGAATGAGACCTGCATTCAGTTGACAGGCACTGATACGATCAAAACGGTGGTGGCTGATCAGTGAGGACTGACCGAGTGCGTTCAGCACTGAACTAGTCCGAAACACACACAACAAATGTTAACCCACAAAAAAGGAAACAAATAAACCCACGATGTGTGTACGGCTGGCCACACAGGCCTTTGCATTGCAGGGTGCGTAGTGAACTGAACGCGCCCCCTCTACACTCAAGTCGTCCTACAGAAGATCGCACAATTCCTGCAGGTCTCTCCTCCTAAATCTAAACCTTTGAAGCATGTCCACATCGTCGTACAAGTCAAAAGGGTTAGTACGATTGCGGAACACCCTTTCCCGTCGCAACGCTCTTCTCATTTGCAGTTCAGGTAAATCAAGCGGGCCGCCATTTTTCAGATTTACGCAAAGGCTACGGCACCTTTCCGACACCCTCCTAGGTGGTGTACAATACGCAAGGGTTTCCGAGCGGCCGTAACTCTGCGCAAACGTCATGACCACCCAATTTTATCACAAATCGTAAGTTACGGACCCTCGCGTGCGTAAATCGGTGGCGGAAAAGTTACGAACGCGTCGTGACCACGGCCCCAGGGGCCGTGGTCACGACGCGAACGCAAATTTCTTTGCGCAAATAGGTTGCGGATCGTAAGTTCGTACGTGGCTACGTGAAAACTATCTCTTCCGCTAGTTGGCCGGTCACGACGCGCACTTACTGGAAACGGTGTCACGTACGGGTTATTTTTAGATAGGTGTGGGACCCCCGGGATTCCCACGGAAAACACCATCACGTGACCTGCACAAATTCTCCTTCCAGCGTGAAGAGTGAAAGAGTAGAGGGGGTGTGTTCACTACGCGTTCACTACAGAGTTTTTGATCGAGTCATGTTTATCTGCCGTAGCGTCAGGTTAAATGCGTGGCATGTATGTGAAGAGTGTGATCAGTGAGGACTGACCGAGTGCGTTCAGCACTGAACTAGTCCGAAACACACACAACAAATGTTAACCCACAAAAAGGAAACAAATCAACCCACGATGTGTGTACGGCCGGCCATACAGGCCTTTGCATTGCAGGGTGCGTAGTGAACTGAACGCGCCCCCTCTACACGGGTACCTCAAGTCGTCCTACAGCAGATCGCACAATTCCTGCAGGTCTCTCCTCCTAAATCTAAACCTTTGAAGCATGTCCACATCGTCGTACGAGTCAAAAGGGTTAGTACGATCGCGGAACACCCTTTCCCGTCGCAATGCTCTTCTCATTTGCAGGTCAAGTGGTAAATCAAGCGGGCCGCCATTTTTCAGATTTACGCAAAGGCTACGGCACCTTTCCGACACCCTCCTAGGTGGTGTACAATACGCAAGGGTTTCCGAGCGGCCGTAACTCTGCGCAAACGTCATGACCACCCAATTTTATCACAAATCGTAAGTTACGGACCCTCGCGTGCGTAAATCGGTGGCGGAAAAGTTACGAACGCGTCGTGACCACGGCCCCTGGTCACCAAATGCCCGTAAAACTAATGCTGGGTTTCTTGATTTCATTGGGTTAGTGTTGTAGAGATCGCCAAAAGTCCACTGCATTTCGATGGAAATTTCTAGACCATCCCAGAACATGCTGGTGTAGTAAGGTCAGTAGATTACGTAACCTTGGAAAGATTCCGTACTTGCCAGTAAGTTGAGGAATGTTCTAGATCTGACCTGTTTAGTATATAAGCAGCCCTGCACAACGTTCTGGGCAGTCTCACCACCAAAAGAGTGCGGGTTTTTGTTTGTTTGTTTGTTTTTTGTTCTTCCCATGCCCCCCAGTACGGCCGCGCCGATCACCAAGAAACGCAAAGCCAAAGAGGTTTGAATAGGCACGTCAGAAGGCCGATCACGACACGCAGCGCTAAGTACGTGCCTTATCGGTTGACTGATGACCTATTGATTGCTTCCTACGCCTACCTTGTACTGAACGCTGTCGGGAATTTCATTCACAAACCACGTGACCACCCCGGGCACGGTCAATCTGCATATAGTGTATTAGGAGCGAGCGGACACGAAAAGTGGAATATCACGGTTCGTGCGTTGAAAGCGTCAAACTTGTGGCAGTCACGAACTCGGACCGCATACGGTCGAAAGAGGCGAGCACCGACGGACGGTAAGAGCTGTTCTCAGTATACCCCCAGTGATCACCGTAAGCTTGGATTATGGGTATTTTGGGAAAGCTTCCGATTAGAATCGCCAAGAGGGGCTGCATGTGGCCCCTCATATGTAGCCCAGGTGTATGATTTATGGGCGACTGAGCATGTTTATCGGTGCAGGTGGTTGTCGCACCTCTTGTGTTGCGCGCCACGGAGGTCTGAGTGCAAGTGTGTCACACGCATGTGCCTTTCGCTTATTTCGTGACAAGGCCGGGGTGGTGTGAACATGTATGATGCGCTTTTATTTAAGTGCTTGGAACTGGCCAGGGTAGGTTGCACCCTATCTCACTTTTTTGAAAGGCAAACACACACTGTAAAATAATAATAATAATAAAACACACACACACACACACACACACACACACACACACACACACACACTGACACACACGCTTCGAACTCTGCGATAGTTTGACTGCTACTAACATTTCCTAAAAGCCAAACTGACACAAATCCATCTGCCTTTGCGTCCTTGAAGACTTTCAAATCTGCCTTCATCATTTTATATTCACACACACACACACACACACACACACACACACACACACACACACACACACAACCGGCAACAGCAAATACTCTCAATACTAATAATTTAAAGCAGTGTGGGGTCACAACCCAGGGATAGGACATTAACAATTCCCTAATAACTGCCTAACACAAACACTTCCTCAACTTGAACAATATACAAAGGTCTTATCTAACCTTTCTCCTGCCATGCACTGTTTGTATGTACACTTTTTTGTGTTCGTTTGTTTTTCAGTTTCTAGCTTCATAATTATATTGCCGACTATTGTGGACTGACCATCTCGAAAAACAAAACAAAACAAACAAACAAAAAAAAAAAAAACCACGACAACAACAAATGTTATCATTAACATCACAGTTGCAGGGCAATGAGCCGGCCGCTCTGTGTTGTTCAAAATCATCCCGACAAATAAACACATTTTGAAAATGCCGTATCTGTACAAAAAACATGGTAAGACCAAAGATGCACACATTTGACTGGTACTTTAAAAGTAGTAGCGGTAGTAGTAGCAGTAGTAGTAGAAACAGTAGTAGGCTAGTAGTAGCAGTCACCAGTCTACAAAAAAGGAAGACAAAGTAGCGCCATTCTACAAGCATTGTGTACATTCACTGTCGCAATACTGACTTCTAGTTCTACACATTATGACCATCTACCTCTTGTCGCATACGTACGACGCCAAAATCCGACTCGAATATGCACAACGCCGCGACTCTATCTTGAACCTTGAGGGCCAGATAAAGTTATGTGCACTGTGGCGGACGCTATCAGCACGTGAATCTCGAGCAGATGTCGCAACAGTCCCCCACGACGCTTGTCCTGTCAGGTGAAGAGGCCAGAGATGTCAGCCCCCAGTCGGGGACATGCGCCGGACTGTCAGTGTCGCCAGATAACTGGTCGGGTCCACACTGTTGGGGGGCACGGCTGCTGTTGGAAACTCCACACCGTAACTCGGGTAGGAACTGATCTAGGCTGCGGACTTGCCGTGTGTGATTGCCTCGAGGCTTTCCGATCTTAGGATTGCAGATCGAGTCAACGGCATGCTATGAATATCTACAGCCGTCTGGGAAAAACATGGCCTTCAGAAGCGCGGAGCCGGGATACCTGAATGGTAGAGCGTTGGACTTCCAATGCTCGGGTCGTGAGTTCGAATTCCGGCTGGGTTTCAAATATATGTGCTGGCTTTTTTCGCCCCTGTCCCGTCTTTGATGTCACCCGTATCCCCAACCCTTCCCCCCATTACAACTATTTACAAAAGATGTTGATGCTGTTGTTGTTTTGTTGTTGTTTGTTTTGGGGGATTTTTGTTGTTGTTGTTTTTTGTTTGTTTAGCTTCAGCTAAATCGATGCTTCGAGACATCCAGACAAGTGCAAAGGCTGGGTGGACCATTAGATATTGACTGGTGATAAATCGAACAGTGCCAAACACGCATCGTTCCTCACTAGAACAACTACAGTGGAAAACTGTGCCATCGAGTGTCTTTACGTTCAAGCCATGTTCTTGTCCCTTTGTATTCTAACGTTGTTAACCTAAGTGATAAACCCCCATGGCTAGAAGCAGAACACAGTTCAGTTACCAGCACTACGTGCAATTCTATGACTGGAAGCGCTTTCAGAACTGACCACGACGTCACCCTCTCCACCCGGACTACCCAGCGTACGACTAACAACTACTGTATTAGCGTAAATCAGAGCTGCTCAGGAAGCTTCCTATTCTCCGATTACCCCCAGCATTGCTGTTTGAACAAGAGCACAGTCATCACTGATCTGTTTGTGACTGACATTTCAATGACTGAGGGGACATCTGGGTGGATAGCCGGAAGCACTGACGGCCGGTGGCAGGGGCAGGATAGCCCCGATGGCGCAGTAGGTTCCTCTAGGCTGAGGAACGACACTGCCTGGTATGGGTGCAGGAAGAACGGTACAGTGTGTCAGAATAGATGGGTGGGTGTGTGGGTGTGGGCTGGTGGGTGTGTGCCTGAGTGTGCAGAGGTGGGTGTGAATGGGTAGGCGCGGATGTTTTGAGCCCTGGCGTCTTTTGTCCACCGCGAGGTCGATTTCAAAGACGCGGGAGGGTTTAACGTCCTTTTCCACCACCACACCGTCCCTGAAAGGCGGGGCAACGTGTCCCCGGCCCAGCGGTGGCCGGGATTCCAACTCACGACTGACCAGAGCACAGACTGAAAGTCAGTCCAACGCTCGACCATTCGGCTATCCTCAAAGACGCGGGGATGGGGCAAAAACTGAAAAGGTCTGTACAAGACTGAGCTGGCCCCGGCTATTGGGACTGATTCACTGAACCCGGGACTTTCTGATCTCGAATCCTGGGCCCGTATGTAAACCTCGAGGTTAATTTAACCCATTGTTACGGGCCTAACCCAGAGAAAAACAAAAGAAACCCCAAAACAAAACTTAAAGAAAGGAAGCGAAGAAAGAAAGAAAAAATCCTTCTATAACAGCACCTTGCTGGAATGGATCCGCTTCCTGACTAAAACAAACAAACAAAAAACCCAGAAAATTTAACCCTAGAGCTAGACATAAAGTTTAGTCAGTTTGAGGTTAGACTCTAACCACGGGCTAAACTCCCTAACCCCGACTTTTACATGCGGGCCCAGCTCTCAACAACCTGTTGGCTCCACTCACTATACTGGCTTACCCCAACTGACTTGAGTATCAGAACTTGATAAGTGGAGACGTGTAGAGGGCTGCTGATGGGGTTCAGGATGAACTGGTCGATCATTGTTTAAAGGAACTAATGCTACCGTTTTATGCTCACAGATCGATCTGAGCTGTTTTCGTGGCGGTATCTATCATCACACCACTCAGACGGACGGCACCTGGACACTGAGTCACACGGCCGCGTCTGTAACTGATTCTGGTACTGAGCCAACAGAAGCGTACTCGATGACGGACGCGGCGACCACACTGAGCGCCGCTCCAGTGGTGTAATAACAGTCGTAGAATTTGAACGTTCAGCCGCTCGCGCAGAGTGTAAACAAAATTATATCGCATTCAAAGCTACTAATCATCAACTGAATAGCCTATGAAGACGCGGAGTATCACTGAGTTTCCATCTCAAGTTACAGGCGCACTCACGACTGAGTGAAACAGACTGTTCCAAAACATAAGCTGGCTTACCAAAGATGGAAGTTAACCTGTTTAACGTCTTTTGTCAGTCCACCGCGACGGCGATGACAGGTTGATGAAAACTCATTAACTGTACAGTGGCACAATAATTGGGGATACCATCCCGGCCCCGAAAGGCTTTACCGTTTACGCAGTCTGGTTGCGGTCCAGGGGAAGGAACCGTTTTATAGCGTAGACTTTCGCTCCTCGGTTGCGCCCCTTTTATAATCAGCTATTGGCGCGACAGCAGCTCAGTAGTAGCCGTCACTTGGGACACCCCTGATATTTAGCACTATACCCTTGTACTTTTTATAAGGTTCACTTGCTATATGTTTTGTATTAAAAAACAAAACAAAACAAAACCAAAAAAAACCAAAAAAACCCCCCCGCAATTACCAGTCATATTTTGTAACAAACCTCAATTCTAGCGTAAGATGAACCTTTACACACACACCGTCTCACACACACACACACACACACAATCATACTGTGGAAACGATGTGTTGAGAATTTTATCTTTATTTCGTACACCTCACGCCAGACAGCAGCTGAAGATGCATAACAAGAAAAAGAGACCTTTGCAAGGGACTATGCACACCATCGTCACAACTGGTTCATAAAAACAAAAGTTGGCACCTTGCGCTAGTAGACACATCAACTCTTTGTGCTGTACAGTGAGCAAAGCAGTTTATCTGAATTAAAATTTACCAAGGATACACTATCATGTGAGCACACTTACATTCTACTTACAGCATTTCCTTCCTTTCTGTCGGTCATGAATACACATACACAAAAATGTGAGGCTGAGAGCACAGATATGACTGCTTTTTTTGTTTTTTTTTTTTTGCCCTCCTTATATCTCTGTCTGTCTCTCTCTCTCTCTCTCTCATACACACAAAACAGTCTGATTCATGCACGCATGCACACACACATACACACCACACACACACAGGCAGTTTGTGTTCACAAACAATAAAGCTATTGTTCAAACAGATAAATAAATTGTACTGATCCTTGGCAGTTGGGCAGAATATACCTGTTCCATCACCACAGATCACAGTTTATAAAACAAGAAATACTGATACAAGTTTGTCTGATATCCCATCACCCTGAGTGTCACAAAGCATGAAGTCAAACAAACTTGAAAAGAAGGAGGGGCTTTTTTTTTTCTTTTTTTTTTTATAAAGAAAAGATCAACCAGACTTCAGTGTACTCCAACATTTCATCCACACAATGTATGCAGAGACCACTGTCAAACAAAAAGTCAGTCTGAAAATTACCTGAAGGCAGTATTATGCAGCATGGTTCTAAGGATACCAAAACTTGTGCCCTAAAATCCGCACTTTGTTTGTTTGTTTTTTTTTTTTTTTTTTGGTAGAGTGCATTATCATAAGAACCTAAATAAGAATGCCTTTCGGTTTGCATTAATGCCACACAAAGCTTAAGGACAAGCATGCTACGAAAGAGCAAGCATCCTACTATACTTCTGCGCGGCTAGTAACCCATCAAAAACACACTAACTTGCAGAATCACACCACAATTAGGTCTTCAAGTCTGAAATGCACAGGCCGAGGAAATGCTTCAGTGACTTGAATCATTATGACCACCTCAACTGACCACATCTGTCCCTTGTGCATTCCTGGAGATTTATTCCAAATTTTGATTAAATAAAAAATATGTTATCATATCTGTATTATGTGTAACCGTTCATCACAATGGAAACTGGAGAATGGTAACCAACACAGTTACTCCATCCCTGTATCATATTTTTCATGTTTGTGGACGGGTACACCTGTACAGTATATCATGGACCTCATCACACATTATATTCAGTTTTCTTCAGTTGTCATGAGTGGCAATGAAGAAAAATAAAACAGATTAGTCTTCATCAATGTGGAACATGAGTAGTACTGGACAGAACAATAACTGGTACAAATGCATCAGAAGACAAAGTCAGTAAATGCAGTGGTAAAATTGAAAAGAAGGGGGGAAAAAAAGAAAAAAGAAAGAAAGAAGAAAAAAAAAAACCCGGCTCCTTACACACACGCACAAATCTACAAACACCAACAGTTAAAAGTAAAAACAGCAACAATTACAATCCACGCAGCAAGATGCATCACTCTATCCAAATCTAGCCCTACAAATAATTCAGTAAAATTACCCCTTCGAAATGACGGGAAAGCAATCTCTGACAGTATGCCCTTCAAACATGTATACTTTTCAATCAGTCATCCTTAGAGATACATAAATATTCCATAGAATTTGTGCCGAAAGTAATGCAAAATATTCTTCACTCCAAAAACAAATGTGATCCTCCTGCACGAAATGAGTCGAACAAATAGCACAAGAAGACTCATTTCGTGGTGGAGGGTCACAAATCAGCACAAACAGAGAAATCAATAAAACACGCAAAAGACATGACTTGCACATGTAGTTGTATAATTATTTGTATGGTCAGTCTTCCTGCGGCACTGATGCACTGCATGGTTAACTGCAGGATGCGCGTCAGTTCCCATAAAAGCACACCACCAACTCACTACTCTAAATACAGGACACTAAACACCAATACTTGGACCCTAAATTCCATTTCTTCAATGTAACTAAAAATGTACCTGGTACAAATAATGGTGCAGGAGGGTCTGATCACTTACAGCAAGTGATCAGATTTCAAACCCTCCTAGTTACAGTGGCATTGATTTATGCTTCGAAGCCAGTACTGGTCAGTATGAATTAACTCTTGGTAAACAAAGCAACCACATGTTGTGCATTGTCTGCGTGAACATGCGTAAGGAAACGCATGGGTGGAGAGATGTGTGCAAGTGTGTGATTTTTATTCTTATGGATATTTGTTGTGACTGCTAGTAGACATGTCATTTTCTAGTATTGGTAGTAAGGTCTACTGTCTTTACATCTAAACTTCATTTCTTAGGTGCTGGTGTATGCGTGTGTGTGTGTGTGTGCATGCGTGCGTGTGTGCACGAGCATGTGTGTGTTTGCAGGGTGTGAAAGGTAACATCCCTTACACATTGCCAAAACTTGTTTGGTCATCTTTGCATTATGGCGCACTGTTAGAACAACAACAGGCTTTTGTAAAAAGTGTCTCCAAGTCCTACTTCTAGATGTTATTCCATGACAGAAAACACTGTGTTAACCAAGATTTTTTAAAAAGTTATCAAAGTATTAACCCTGGTAGTGCTGAGCACGGAATATTCCTAGCTACTGCTATGGCTTTTTCAGCAAAAGAGAAATAATTAATTCAGCAAGACTGTGTTAAACGGTTTCCGTTAGTAGCCTTGTGTATTTGTGAGGGGAGAGGGAGAGAGAGAGCGAGGGTGGTGGTGGAGAGGGGGGTGGTGGAGAGGGGGGTGGGGGGCAGAGAGAGAGAGAGAGAGAGAGAGAGCTGTTTTTCTTGTTAAACAGAGTTTGACAGTATGTATAGTTACTTGTTTAAAATTGTTCTGAAGTTTGTTTGACCTTAACGTTTAACCCTATTTTATTTGTATGTTTTATACCAAGATCTTTAATGACTGTATTTTATTTTATCTGTGACAGAGCATCATGTAAGTCCAAAGAAGACTTTCTGTTTTAGGAGTGTCTCTTAAGCAGACAATGAAGTATTTTGAATCTGAATTTAAAACAAAAAGAAAAAAGTAAAAGTAAACATTCATACCTGCATAGTCAATTATCACATCATTTCTGTTCATTACATAAAACTCACAAGCTAGAAACGCAGGAACGAATTTAATTCATTACTATTTCCTTCTGAAAATTTGGAAGGGTTTGTACTGTTTGCAGGTGTACTTAAACTTTTACACGTACTGATTCACACAAATACACACAATCTCAAGAAAGTGCGTGTGCACTAGGAATTTCTGTATGACTGGCTTGAGAAAGAATGCATTACAACTGTCCTGTTTACATCACAGGGACATTAACAATTCCACCTTTTCCTGTTTTCAGACTCTGTGCTGTCCGATGCGGAAGCGGACACCACGTGGAGAAGAGCATTAGGGAACATCAGGAGGTGCCCTACGCTTGCATGAAAAGAAACTGTCCGCTGGGCTCAACGGATCGAGAAATCCATCATGTTCAGCCCCACATCCAAAGCCAGGAAGAGACGGTGCACGTCGCTTGCCATGGAGTACACAGGGCTGGTCTGGTGACGACTGTAGTAGGCCTGCAATGGGGGAAAACATACAACCTTCTGAAACACTGACAATGGTGGCAGATACAAATCCCAAGAGTGAAGACATAATTATAAGGAAAAACAGTCAAATTGTGAAAGGGCCTATACACACCATCAACTTTATCAGCACTTACCGTAAAAACCCTAACTTTTCGACCGCTTTTTACACTAAAAAATTTTGATTTTGAAGGTCTGGTTGAAAACCAAGGAGCAAAAAAAAAAAAAAAAAAAAATCAGTTCCGATACCCAACCATCTTCACTGACCACCATGTGTGCTGGTGGGGTGAGTGAACAACGCTGCTTGAAATAGTATCTCGCATCAGAGTCCTTTGAAAGGCACAAAAACAGTTGTAAACCTTACCTAATATTTCAATCACCATAAAATTATCCTCCTTGTCCTTTTAATTGCAAATGAGCATTTTCTTTCTTCTAAACTCCGAAACGGACCACCACAACAGCCAAAACTTGCAAGATGGCTGAAAACGGAAGTGTGAGGGGAAACTACTCTGTAACTTCTGGCCTCAAAATGGTGGCATAAACAAAGCGATTAAAAGCCAGACTGGCAAATCAGCAAAGTTTTATCAATTTGTTTCACTTTTTCTGGAAATTTGACATTACCTCCAGGTTGCCTCACAGTTTTACTGGTCTGTTTGAAAACTTGGGGACAGATTTTTTGTGCGTGGTTGAAAAGTAAGGAGATTTTGTTTTACCTAACTTTCCCAGATTTTGCACCGTGGTCAAAAAGTAACGACGCTGGAAAAGTTAAGGTTATTACAGTAGGTCCTTTTACCATTGGATGGTAGATCACTAGCTCAGTGGCAAAGGATGAAGTCTGTAGCTGCTATCACGATGTGACTTACAATGTCCTACAAATTCAAACCCTAACTTCAAAATTCCACGATCCCTTCAAATATTTTTGATGACCAAAGGGTGCTGCGCATTGTACCAGGTTCCAGTAGGCTTGGGTGGCCGAACGGTAGAGCGTTGGACTTCTGATGCTCGGGTCGTGAGTTTGTATCCTGGCTGGGGCCAAATATTTGTGCTGGCTTTTTCATCGTTGCCCCGTCTTTGATATCAACTGTATGTGGTGAAAAAAAGGACGTTAAACCCCCAAACACCCCTTCACCCCCACCAAAAAACCCACCCAAACACCCATCCTCCAGTCGGCTCTCACCTCTACATGATCTTGCTGACGTTTGTCCCAGAGCCGCACCAGACCATGGCGAGCTGTGCCAGTCAGCATGGTGTACAGCCCGTCTGTCTTCAGGCAGTACACGGCCGAATCAAACTGGTCCTCCCACATGTTCACACTGCTCATCAAAATAAAATATGCAACCAATACCAGGCATGAGTTTTCCCACTGCCTCAAAAAGAGGAAAACACTACATGCACTGTAATAATGGAAAAAAGGAAACGGCGACAATGTCAAGTGTTCTTCAAATCCAGCAATGGGTGGGTCAGGTATGGATTTACTCAAATATGCCAATGAGACATTGTCTCCTTGACCAGTCATTTTTATGAGACATTTTCATTTTCTATGAGACAATCAAGTTCACCCGCATCACTCTGTCACATGTCTGTGCCGAAAGCCTGTTCCTAAGTGCAGTGACGTTCAGGTTCTGAACGGAAAAGGACCTCTCGATCGCAGAACTGAGAAAACTGATAACGCGCCAATATTTTTTGCAACTCTTTCGAGCGAGAGTTCCTAGCAACGCGCGCGGCGAGCGGGATAAGTAAGCTTCATCACTAAAATTAGATTAGTGTAACAGACTCTATGACTGACACAGACAGCGCATCTCTGCTTCGCGTTGTCAAGTGCGCTTGTGATGTCATGTTCGTGCGACATATGACGCATTTTGCGAAATTTCTATGTGACATTTTATCAAAATATGACACATAGTCGCACGGCGCGCGAGAAAATCGATCCCTGGTGGGTATGGGGGTTTTGGGGGTCAGATTGTCCTGCATGTTCAACGTTTTTTTTTCATTTTCCTCATGAAATAGTGGAAAAATAACAGCAAACACATTTTTAAAAAAAAGCAAAAATTTGACTAGAAAGAATCTTAAAAAAAAAAAAAAAAAAATCATGCCTGAATGATACGTGATACTGATAAACTGTCCTGCACTACTGACCAGGTTTGTGTACGAAGGTCCCACATTCGCAGGTACGTGTCATGTCCACAGGTGAGCAGGGTGTTGGGCGACTCAAAAGCCATGTCCAGCACACCTGATCCTCGTTTGAAGTCCGCTCCCAGATGGTTCAGCAACTGGCCACTGAAAACAGACAGAATATTTAATTCTGCTGCAAAAAAAAAACAAAATCAAAAAAAACCACCAGAAAACAAGCTTTTCCTCATTCCTGCAGTAAATAACTGTATTTACACACACTCAGGTGCACACACACACACACACACACACACACACACACACACACACACACACACACACACACACAAAAGAAGAAGAAGAGAAATACCTGTTCAAATCCCACAGGAAGATGGGAGGGTAGTTGTAGCAAGCGGTCCCGACAGCCAGTGTGCTGTGAAACAAAACAATGCAAACCTGAAGGTCGTTTTAGTTTCAATAACGTATATTTTGCAAATTATTTAAAATGTGAACGAAAATCTAACAGTCTGTTTACAACTCAGCATCAATAATATTTATTAATTCATGCAGGCACACACACACACACACACACACACACACACACACACACACACACACACACACACATCTCTACCTTTTGTTGGGTGAAACTGACAGGGACCACACCCTGTCTCCGATGTTGAAACATTTCCTAATTCTCTCTTCATCGTCATGAAGCATTGACACTACCTGCAACACAAAGCCACAACAAAATAAAGTATTCAGGATCATGTGCATGCAAATTCAGACGACTCACTAACAAGTACCTGATGAAAATTTCTGCTTCCACAACAAGCAAAATTCTATTCCCATCTTGTGCCAACTCAAATTGTATACATCGAAGTAATCCAGCAAGGGAGAAACTAGTTCGGTTCTAACTTCTTCAAGGAAATCTGCATTGTGCATAGATCTAGATCTGTATCAAAGAGAAACTGACATCACCTGCAGCTGCTCATGAGAACTGATCCTTTTTCTTTTTTTTAAATATTATTTGCAAGCATTCCGTAAGCACGGTAAAAACTCTGAACAGAACAGTGTCAACTATACTTTAATAGTAAATTATAATTTATATCATATAAATGTATATATGTCATACAACTTATAAGACATGCTAACCCGTTCATCTTATCACAAACGTTTGACAACAATGCTGTACTACAGAAGAAAACAGAAGAAGATCAAAAGGACGAACCTTGGCAGTCTTGTCTTTAGAGCCAGAGACAATCATATCATCCACAACATCCACACACTGTGTGTCACTGTTGTGGATTTTTGAGTAGTGCAGCAGCTGCATACCGGAGGATGTCTCCCATGCACTGAGGTTTCCTTTCCTGTTTTCAAGAGAGTAATTTCAAATTGCAGCTTTTGGCTTTAGTGTATGTAAGTTACTGTAACATGATCAACTGGTCTGTGCTTAAATGCATGCAGTAAAGGTAAAAAAGTTTCTTTCAGGCTCCAAACAGAAAGTAGAAGTGACTAGGAAACTTGAAAAAAAAAAAAAAAAAAAAAAATGGCAAACATTTTGAATTTGCCTTGACTGATAATCCTGAATACTCCGTCATCTGAAATGATGAGCATTCTCTGAGCAATTCTCACCTGCATCCACTTACACAGAGCCCGTTCTTTATAACAAATCGTGTTGCGTCAGAATGCAGGCCCTGCAAACGCCCCTCTGTGTGTTCCCTGAGGCGGATTCCATTGTCCTGAAGACTGAACTTACGGATGACGTTGCCAACAGACATCCACAAGGTGTTATCCTCTCTTTGCAACCACGGTAACATTCTGTGAAAATACAGATGACACAGATACAAGACAAGTTAAACATCATTTGTGGACTGCTGAATACTTGAGACAAACCCTGCCATAATTTCGGCACCGGTGAAGCAGTAGGTGCAAGAGGTAGAAGCAAATTAGTAAATTTTAACGTCAGTTTAATATCTCTGAGTCTGACAAAAGCAAATGTATGTACTCATAGTCATAACTCCTGTGTTTTGAACATGACAAATAGCTTATAAAACAGGCACAACCATCTGTGCCTGCCACAGCAGCATCGGTTCAGAACACATCAATGAAGCCAGCGTTGTGTATGTGTGTGTGTGTGGGGGGGGGGGGGGGGGGGGGGGTGGGTAGGGGTATACCCAGTTATCAGAGTGCAAAGCACAAGGCTGCTGGTGCAACAGAAAAGAGTAGGCGGGTCACATCACAAAACAAGTTTTCCCTCAGAGATTTCTTTCTGCTTGTAAAGCCAGTTGACTTAATTTCCTTGGAATCTGCAGTTTATACAGACAGTTCTTCAGCATGATAACAGAAACAAAGTCATTCATTCATGAACATACCTAGAACCATATCGCAGCAGCCATGTTTCCCATCGATGACCACTCTCCCAGTTCAGGGCCACTCGGTATCGCTCTTTCAGTCCATACAGACTCCTGAAATTGTACGGTTGCTTTCAAGTAACAATGGTCAGAGAAACCGAAGTTCAAACATATGTGCATCAGTTAAAACTGGCTTGTTCAGCACGTAGATAAAACAGCTGTTGCAGTTTTCCTATCATGCTGCTTTTTTGTTTAAAACTCAGAACACAGCTTTAACCCAGATAGGACATATTACATGGTGTTGTCAGAAGCCTATAGTACTAATCTGAAACCTGCTCTTGTCAAAATCTACTCACAGACTAGCTTGGTTAGCTGCAACCTTCTTTTTTTGTTCTTTTCTCTCTTAGCAACAGCCTAAATCATATCACACAAATTCCATCCCCCACCCCTCCACACACACACACACACACACCCCATTCCGTCTTGAAATCAGCGATTCTGTTAGTTCACTAAATATACCTTTTCAGTCTTCAATTCAAAAGACATTTGGCTCGTGACAGCAGCTAGTTTTTAAGCGGCATTGTTCTAGAGACCTTGTGCGATGGACACACACACACACACACACACACACACACACACACACACACACACACACAAGGCGTACCGGCTGTTTTGTAAACGTAGGACCGTACGTTCCCTCTCGTATTGTAACCAGACGGTGTCTTCCGACGCCAACATCAGGAAACGCCGGCAAACTTGGGACACTCTACACAGGCTCTCTGGGCTGAGAAATCGGAATATGTCGTAGAGAACATCGTCTGGAAGATCCATAATGTTGCATCGTCTCTGGCCTGAACCTGAAGTTCGTCTGGAAAACGCCCCGTCATTTCGCCCTGCTCGGTCCGTGTGCCGCCTTCTCCCACTCCAGGACGTTCGGACAGTTTGGGTCTTTTTCTCCATTTTCTTTCGAAGTGTTGGGTGCAGCAGAAGCGCGGTAGTTCAGAAATTTCTCTGAGCGGCTTCTTGACCATTTTAGTGTTCTGCTCTTGTGATAAATATAGATATTACAAAAGTGGTGTTGCAATCGTCGCAACGACAGGCTCCATGTTTTGGTCTATTGTGATTTACGTCATGGTAGACCTCGCCAAAAATAAAGCAACACAGATATTGATGACATCATAATAACTACCTGTTTAAGAAAAAGAGTTTAATTAATAATTATCCTATCTTTCTATCAATCTGTCAACACTGCATGTTACTCATTGAAAGTGACATAAAAAGTGTGGCCGGAGTGATCTAAGCCTTGTTGCGTTTTAACATGACGTCACCAGAACTGCGGTAACGTATGTCGCAAACAGCAGGCGTCGAAAGTTATTACTTTTCTGTATAGACTCACAGTTTTCTGATAACATTTTCAGATACAAGTGCTTTGTACGCGATAATCAACCGACAAAAACATATTTCAGGTGTGTCGCAAAATGCAACACAGACTACTTTTCAGCGTCGACCTCGAAAACCAAAACATTCGCCTAGCTCTAGAACAGAGGTACCGAGAACACTTCGGAATTGTATGTTTCTTTTATATCTCCGAAACGACAGACTTTGCGGAGATGTGAATGTCAGGCATTGTCGCCATTTGGAGTTGCAGCTCTACATATATCCCTTGGAGATTGATTTGTAAGCCTGCATGCAGATCAGATCAAGACTGATTTGAAGGTGTTACCTAACTGAAGAAACTAGATTGGGCGATATTGTGTGTGAAATGCGCCTTAGTTTTCATGTTGGGGGAAAAAAGCACAGAAACTTATGATGCATGATCCGGACACATTGCTAATGATGTTTTGGAAAGAAAACCCAGCTGAATGGGCTTTAGTACAGTGCTCGTCACAGTCACACTTTATGTCATGTGTTGTGGGTATGTCTAGGTTGGATAACCGTGGTTGGATAACACTCAGAACAGGGTAGAGGGTCACACTACAAGACGTTGGACGTATGAGACATCATCAGAAAATAATTGATTATGGTGTTATAATTATGCATTTTATCAGCAGTCCCAGTCTGCCACATACTGTAGTTTTCACACAAAGTGTTTCCTTACAGGATGAAAGAGAATATATGTAAGGTGTCAGGGATGTGATGGATTCAGTGTCAACTGATGGATCCTGGTGGGATTGACCCAGGAGATATGAGGATCAGCACCATCTCCTTCAATGTCTCTTTGCCCCTGCTTGGGGTGGGCTTGCTCACTCTCCTGCTCAGCTTCTGTTTTTGCTTCTACCTGTGGCGGTAAGTTTAAGTAACTAGCTGTTTTTTATTTTAATGTCTCTTGATAAAGTTGTGGTTCTGATATTCTGTTACCAATGTGACTTTTTAGACAGACTGTTTTTGTTTATATTTATGCACTGCTAAAACGTTTTTCCCACTATACAGGAAAAAAAGAAACAAAGAAAACATACACCATAATTATAGTTGTAATCCTGTCGTGAAAGTTGTCGTGAAAGTTCATGTCTTAGTTTCTGTAAAGGCAATCGTATCTGACTTGCAGATCTATTGTAGTTTGTTACAAAAGCTACAAAACTCACCATTATACTGTTTCTCCATGTAGGATTAATGATTTGGAATTATATTATATACATGTAGTAAGAGTGATCTTTTTTTTTCTTTTTCTTTTTTGCCCCATGAACATTTTCAGACTCAAGAGACAGTCAGCTGAGGAGCGTGGCTACACTCGAGTAAGTATCAGTTTCTTTTGTAGTATCACCAGCTACAATCTGGTAAAAGTCCATGATGACTATAAGAACTTGAATGATCTGTCAAGTTAAATGAGCTGCTATTGAAAGAGACTTATGTGGGGGTGGGTGGGGGGGGCTGAAGTAAGGCTAGGCGTTCGTCGCAGTATTCTTTATTACACACATAATTATGTGTGTTGTTAACGCGGTGATGTTAGAATCTGACACAGAGATTTGCTGTACTTCACTGATTTTACAACGTGGCCTTCTTAATTTGACAGAGATGGTCAAAGTGACCATCAGTTTTGAAAGCTGTAAGGAACACTGTCATCATCTTCAGATTGTCTCATATGATTATGTTAATTACTGATAGCTCTCTCTCTACTTTTTGTTTGCAGCTGAAGTACTCGCCCCAAAGTAAAAAGATTAAAAATGACGTAAGTTTATTCATATTTGCATGCTTTGTGTGTGTGTGTGTGTGTGTGTGTGTGTGTGTGTGTGTGTGTGTGTGTGTGAGTTTTCTTTTTATGTAATATGTTAAAGTGATAGTCGTCAATGGATGTATACATATTCTGTGACTGTGTGCATGTTGTACTGTATATTTTTTTTCTTACTGTCTTCAGATGTGTCCTGTGTGTCTGGACGAGTTCCACAATGCTGAGAAGGTTGCCCTGTGTCCGTGTCGCCATAGCTTCCACGTAAAGTGGGTACACAAAATTCTGGATTAGTAAACTGTCAAATGATATAATTTATAATTATATGCCATTTCAGCACTAGCAGTAGTGTTTCTTTGTCTTCAGGGGGAGCCGGGGTGGTTGAATGGTAGAGTGTTGGACTTCTAATGCTCGGGTCGTGAGTTCGATCCCCGCTGGGGCCAAATATTTGTGCTGGCTTTTTCATCGTTGCCCCGTCTTTGATATCACCCTATGTGGTGGAAAAGGACGTTAAACCCCCAAACACCCACCCACCCTTCTTTGTCTTCAGCGCTTCATGATTTATTTCCTGTAGGTATTTGGATCACTAGACCAATTCAGTTGACTGCTGTTGGGGTTGGTTTAGCCTTTCGTTGTGGACATGAATCAATTGTATCACATGCATTAAAAGATCATTGGGGGGGGGGGGGGGGGGGGGACTGCTGTGTAATGGCAAATAAATGACAATAAATCTGTGGCGTCATTTTAGGGAAAAGGGGGTGATTTCAAGATGAAAGACATTGATGTAATTGCCTTTTTCGTCAAAAGCCCTCAGTGGACTTGTTTTTATTGCCATTACAGGGCAGACTGGGGTTTGGGGGGGGGGGAGGGCTTTAACTCTAATTTGAGCCTAAAAAATTAGCTGGGGGGGGAGGGGTATGGAGTTGCAATGTGAATATCTTTTTCTCTTTTATTTAGGATTGATTTCACATGGATATTAAGTTACCTAAAATGCTGTTACTGTGATGATTTTGAAGGTAACAAGTTTCTCTGAAAGAAAGTTCCAATATGAACTTTTGTTTTTGTTTACATACATGTAGATGCCTTCAGCAGTGGCTGGACCAGCACAATACTTGTCCCATGTGCAAGACAAGAGTGACGTCACAGGGGGAGACAACTGGCCTCATTGCCTCCACCAGTGCTGTATGAAGGACCGCTGGCTTCTTGTGGCACCCCAGCTTGAACTTCAGCCCTAACAGTCAGTTCGTCTGTACTGACTCTCCCATTTGAAATGTTTTATTAGAGGCAAAGGGTTGTGCAATGACTGGTTCACGCTGAATCGAACGGAACCCACCCTCCCGTTGTAGCGTTGGGTCACAGGGGTATTTCGTTCGTACTTGTCTGTCAGCTGTTACTCTCCTGTTTGCGGGATATGTGGATTGTTTCAGGGGTATCATGCAGCAGACGGGGTGAACGAACCTCGCTGCCACATGTCACATGGGCTGATGCAGTGAGACATATCTTTGTTGCAACATACCAGGCAGGGCTTTGCATCCGTGGCAACTATAAAAATAATGCATGAAAACTATAATAATACAACAAGACATTTTATAGTTTTCATGCATTATTAAAAGTGCAGGACATTCTTTCAGCATATTGTCCACTATGCCACAGCAGAAATGATATTAATATGTCTGCCTTGGTAAGAAAGTAATGAGACATCAAAATAAATTAATCAGCCTGTGTTCGATGCTCAACACATATATGTGAAGCCCTGAGCAGGTACGTGTTCTTACAGAGGATGCATACATGTACCTGTGTTTCATAATGATGTTATGCAGTAACATGTATTTGTTTCTGCCTTGTGGACAGTCTTCCTCGTTTGCAGTACGTAACATTGATCTTGTTACTGTTAACATCTAGAAATCCAGTAGATTGGGTTGTTGTTGTTTTTGTTTTGTTTTTTGTTTTTTTTTTGGGGGGGGGGGGGGGGGTTTCGCGCTTGGATGCAGAAAAATTCATGGCTGCATGGGTCAGAACTTTGTGTCCAGCTACGTTTTTGAAAATTACTCAAATTTGCTATTTATTTTTTTTAAATTCTGTTGGTAACCATGACGTATAAGTTCACTGAAACGGAAATACACTTCATTATGTTAGTGTGTACATAAATTTCTTGGGTTTCTGTCCTTCCTTGATGGATTTTACGTGTGAAAAATTTTAGAGAGACAGAGTGTTCATGAAACAGTTAACCTGAAGTTCACTGGCCTGAAGACACAGCTTGAAGTGATGAAATCAAATAAATGGCAGTATTGCTTGAACGTGTGGGACAAGGGAAGAAAATGTATTAATTTATTTATGCGGAAAATCGTATGTGGCATGTAACCTGACTTACAGGATTTAACTGACCTTGATGCTGGCATAGTTTAGCATGGTAGACTGTGACATATTTTTGCAAGTAGGTGCCCACTTTTGAATAAGGGTGTGAAATTATTCACATACCATGCAGGCAATCACACAAACTGCATTTATATCCGGTGTAGATTCATGTGTACATGATTTATGGGCATTCCATTATTGTCTGTCATGTCTTTAGCTGCTGCTATGGTGATCTTATTGGAACGTTTCTATCAGCATCTGTTTGCTCTTTCCACATCCATCCAGCAGCTGTCTGTCTGCACGCTCGCGCGCACACACACAGACACAGACACACACATATGTACTAAGTTTGTGACAGTTGAAATTCTGACCTATTAGTTACCGTATTGTTGTTGTTGGGTTGTTTCTGGTTTGTTTTGGGTTCTTGTGTGTGTGTGTGTGTGTGTGTGTGTGTGTGTGTGTGTGATTTTATGTTTACGCAAGTCTTTCAAACCATTCCTCCAGTATGTACATGACAGAAAATGGCAATCGCTCAGTAGGCGATAAAGTGCCGCTTGCGTAACTCTCATTGCGGAGTTACTGTCTGCCTTCCTTGAAATAATGGTACTTCTGTATACACCTTATAAATCAATTTACCATTCAGCCGTTTGTGAAAGTTACTGTGACACAGTGACTGAAATGTACATAATTGTACTTGGTCTGAAATTTTATTTACAGCTTTCTTACATTTTATCTGTCCAGGGCTGATTTTATGAACGGTTCATGTATAGTTGCATGCATGAGTATGGTAAGGGGTCTGGATTAAAAGCTGTCCACAATGGTGTTATAATGTATAATACAGGCCACCTTCACAATCACTGTGTTTGCACAGACAGTCAAAATGCAGTCATGATTGTGTCTTCCAAAGAATTTCTTACTTAGAAATTACAGGACTGATTTACTACTGCAAGCACCTTGACCAGAGAAGAATAAAGATGGATTCAATTCGGGATCCCGTTTGTGAATTCCTGAGGTTCGTTCCAAGTGAAGGCAGCCTGTATGACACATACTATTTAAAATTTACTCAGATGGTGTTTATAGTTTCATGTATGCCTGGCACCACAGATGCTGTAACTTTGTATACTCATGGGGGTAAAATATAAATGGACGGTGTTGCTTGCTCAAAGTGTTGTGTTGCTTGTGTGGAAAGAAAACAAGGCTGCAGTGCATGCAGGTGTAGCCAGATTATACGAGCCTGTAGTTCAGTGCTCCACTTCATATGTGTACATTCCAGTACTGCATATATATATATATATTTTTTTTTTTTTTTTTTTTGCCTGCCCCAACTCTTTTGCCAGCTCCAGTGGTGTTCCTCCCAGACAATGGGTAGAATACATGGAGGGCTCAGAAGCTGGGACATTTTTTTAATGTGAGGATGATGGTAAGATGATGCTATGGAGGTCCGTGTGGTTTGGGACTGCGGGACAGGGCCGCATTCCTCACTTCCTGTCATAAATATCCAAGCATTAACCAGGCTCGGGAACTACGGCACCTGCGGTGCCGGCCGTGTAATCATCCACATCATAAGATGTGTCATACCAAGGGAAGCACCCCCAAAGTCGCACCTGTGAAGTGGGTGAAACTCGGCTATGTGACAACAGCCTCCCCACTGGGCCCATAGCACACCCGCTCTGGGTAGGAGCCGACCTAGGTAGGAAAAATCCCGCTTGCCTCGGCTGGGACTCGAACCCGGGTCTCCCGGTCTTTGGTCCGAAATGCTAACCACTACACTACGGGGGGCCGGTGTACTGCTTATACTTTGTTTGCATAACAGCCCCAAAAACAGTGAACTCAACTGTAATAAATGGATGCCAAAAATGGTGAACACTGAGGTGTGATAAAGCCAACCAATTGCTTATAATAAATAAAACGTGCACCACCAAACACTCCAACTACTTACAAGGACTTTTAATTTAATTTTATTTCATCATCAGGAGTTGTAACAAATATGCAAACACAAAACAATGAGATGTCTCAAATTGTGCCACATAACTGAAGTCCAAGTAGAGAGTCCAGGGTCAAATCCTCAATGTAGAAAGACCGACATGAAATTGAACATCTGCTGGAGGCACACCCACAACATGAAGATCTCAAGCGACAGTTCGGGTCAAAGGAGACCACCGTGGCTGGACCAGTTTTCACTCAAAGAACCTGGTGTTACCATCTGAGTGATCAAGAAGAAGAAGATCCAGTATATATATTGAAAAGCATTTAGCCCGCCTCCCCCCCCCCCCCCCCCCCCCCCCCCCCCCCCCCCCCCCCCCCCCCCCCCCCCCCCCCCCCCCCCCCCCCCCACACACACTCACCAAGAAAGAAAGAAAAAAAAAAACTTGTCATACACACAATTTATATCACAAGCAGTTTAACGTGGCAACACACGTAACAAAAATCAACATGCAGCTGGTTGTGAGAAAAGAATAATTTGCGCTACTGATCAGCTGGCTGATTATCTAATTAGATACATAATTACTGTTCATGTACATTTGCAATAAATCAACTTTAAAAAAAAAAAGAAAAGAGGACAATGTCAACATTGTTTTGGAAATGCTGTACATTTTGATCAAGGAGAATGTAATGACATGCTAACAATTGTTTTAATCATTATTATTCTTTTTTTGTTCCACTGCCTCATTTTTAACACAAAACTTCACATAAACCTTCTACACAAAGAACGAAAAAAAACAACAACAAAAAAAAACCCTCAAGAATCAAAGGACATTTTCTTTTCTTGCGAACAGGACAGTTTGACACATCGCAACACAACACAGAAGCATGAGCTTCTAGTTTCTGATTACTTTGGCACACGCCGCAACTCATGTGCGAGCCACACAGCAATGCTGAGCAGGACCAGCGATCCTGACTGGTGAGTTGCAGCCACTGGTACTGGCACGTACGTCAGGAGCGTGGTCACGCCCAAGGTGGTCTGAAACCAGAAGTTGAAAATACATGTACAGTCCACGCAGAGCGACACATCAGTAACATGTGCTGCTGAACTGGATAATAATAATAATAGTATAGCAATAATAGTAGGGTGGAGATACAGTACATACATATATATGAAATATGTCACATTACATACAGTTACACATGATATACACGTCACATACACGTTACATACACACAGCTATGATACATCCTGACACGACAACCTAAAATGACAATGATGATAGCAGTGATGATAAAGAAGTTAGTCTGTATAATACTGGATACAGTACAGTCAAGCCTACAGGTCCAAAACAGAAAATTTAATGTAATACATGTAATTCAAAGCCATGCAGAGTGAATTTCAGCACAACACATAATTATATGCATACAACATGGTTTCATTCAGTGGACCCCAGAGACACCCTGCTAGTGAAAGTGGCCTGCACTTGCCTCGCCATAATCATATCCCAAAGACACTATTTTGGACAGCGAAACCTGATGGTGAAAACTGTCTTGTTGGTTTCAGAATCTATCAGAATCTTTGTGTTACTGTACCCCATTCCACACCAACCCATAACTGTAAAAAGTGTGAAAACAAAGAATGCCGCAGAATGACATGCAATGTTGACCCATGACACTTGTCAACACATCTTACTGTCTGTGCAGCACTGTCACAAACCTTATCAAGTCTTACATGGGCAAGCACTGACTTCAGTAAGCAGGGTGTAAGACAAACTTCACCAAGACCGACCAAAGACGAGGATCACTGGCATGTACAGTTACACTACAAAGAAACACACCTGCAGGAGTGCCATTCCCAGAAGACAGTTCACAGCCAGACGAGCTCTGGGAGGAAGAGGCGCCTTTCGACACATCCACCAAAACCCACCGATCAACGCGACGGTTGATTCTGCCTGCAACACCACAACAGTAGTGTCATCACACACATACAAACACTTGACTAATGCTTAGGCAGTTTTCTGTGTAAACTTTGAGTGTTCTTGATTTGTTAATGGGAGTCAGACAATTCAAACGCCTGAGTATCGACCCAAGATGCACTGGAACAATGGAATGGAAAGGCTTTGAATCCCAAAAGAACCAAAAGTTATCCAACCTCCTCATCTGTGAAATCACTCAACCACCCTCTGGAATTCACTGTACACTGTGGGGTAAATTCCACATACCAAGTGCCTATGGTTGAACTGCACAGTCGTCGGGTTCTCAAAAATGTTTTTCCATTTGGGGTCAAAAGACCCAAGGTCGTCAGGGACCCACTTGTCGGCCATCTTAGGCCAGGAGTTGTACACCAGACCAGCATCAAGTCCAGCAACAAAGGCGCCTGAAATACACAAGACAATAAATATGTGATCTCCCATGAAAAATACTGGTGATAGCACTGCCACTGAAATATTTGTTTTTCTTACTACATGTAACAAAACTCTGTATCTGCCAATTCAGGCTGGGGAATTGCTGAGCAAAAAAAAAAAAAAAGACTGAAACTTAGGCTGGGGTGCAGAGGCAGCGCCCTGCTGAGGGAACACAGGGGCAATGCCCCACAAGTGTTAGTATTTTTAAAGGCATTTAGTAGCCTCTCCTGGCACCCAAAAGTAAAATACTGCCTTGATACTGACACGCAAGTCGTCAAAAATAAAGTTAAACTGTCCCATATGGCATTACATGTATCAATAACATGCTAGTGTATGCAACCTGTTTCCTCCTTCCATTTCTTTGGATGAAACTTAGATTTTTTGGATGAAAGAATAAGAAATTTGGCTGAAATTGCCCAGCTTGCAATTCCTTGCGAAACAGAGTATCTGACATGGGTATCCTATGTAGGATACTTTATTCTGCCAGAAATTGGCAGATATATCAAGATACATAACTCACTAACTGCACCAAGAACAATTTCTCACGACAATGCAAGTTACCTGCTGTCAAGTAACACAAAGCTTCTCACCTGATACAGCTGTAACAAAGATGAGGGTCATAACTCCATGGGCCAACCCCCTCAGTTTGGCGACCTGCTTGATGTTGGGCAGCTACATCAAAACAAAAAAATATATGGCCAAATTGTTACAGTCATTATCAAAAGAATACGATCAAATTTTCCCAAAGCCAAAACAAAACACACACACACACACAACCAATAAAAACATGAAAAAAAAACAACAACAACAACAACAAAAAACCCAACTAAAAATTCAACTGCAGATCCTAAAAACTAATCCATTACAAATTTCCATTTTGTTGCTAACACGCAAGACAAATACCGAAAAAAAAACTCAATGCACAATACACCATACAATCACATATATCAGCAATCATGAACAGCCTATTCATGATAAACAGTTCTTTTTGCTTCCCTTTTTAACAAATGTGGTCAATAATAATGCATAGATGTAGACTACACTATTCTGACCAGAACTGAGAGGAAACTGGCAACTTACAGCTTGTGGCTTGGTCAGGTGAGTCAGCCCTCCCCAAAGGAACAGCGTGTAAAGAAGGAAGGCGGAACCCAGGTGGGAGGCCAACCTGTACTGGGAGACACGGGGAATGTCGTTCGGACCTGGTTTCTCCTCCAGACCACTCTTCACCATGTACCAGCCCAGAAATCCCTGTCAAAGTGTCAATCGCTGATTACAAGTTAGGTTTTCAGACAAAATGAAACCCCAACGTCACAATCACCAAAACGTTTGTGGTGTCTGAAACAATTTTTTTCTGGAGTAGTAAATTAAAACACTGATAATAATAATAATAATGACAGTATCTTATAACCTATTGGTTGATAACAGTTCTAAGCGCTGAAAAAAAAAGGGGGGGGGGGGGAATTGCAATGCCGTAAGGTCATGGCGCAATGACATACACACGCACGCGCACACACTCGCACACACACAATGCAAACCAGAACAGTCAAATGTTGTTATGAGCAGAAAACAGGTGTGTCTTCAGGTTTTTCTTGAAAGTTTCAAGGGAGGTTGCTTCAGAACACCCAACACACACACCAACAACCCAACGATAGCACCACAACAGGAATACCAAAAAAGACAAAACAAGGTGGTGAATAAACCATAGCCATCACATTCCACTGCATGTACCTGAAATCCCAAGAGACTAGCATAGATGGCTAGCCGAGGCTTCATGGCACGGGAGATCCAGCCCTTGCGAAGAAAGTAGAGAGCAGGGAGGATAAAGCCAATGCCCACAGCACGACCCCACATCCGGTGACCCCACTCCATGTAGTAGATGAACTTGAAGTCCGAAAGTGTCATCTCTTTTTGACCTGACTGACTGGAAGAACAGGAAAATGTATTCATTTATTTGATGAACTTGGAGCTGTCATATGTTACATAAAGGACTTTTCCTCAAATGGTATAAAACAGCAAAACTGAAGTTGTGCCTCCATCACTTCAATCATGTACTAACTGCATTATACAGCTCATCATATGTACAGCTAATTTTTTTCACCTGCTGTGCACACTTTTGTCACAAACATTTATACTGAAATGGCATCAGAAACGAACTGTCAAGCAGAACATCTCACAGGAATTTCTCCACAGGGAAATGCTGTCAGTGTCACTGAAAAATGACACACCCATGGACATATCGGGGCTTACGTGATGCATGAACAGTGAATTTTGTGCAAGTCTGACCCACTGGAGCTGAGGTCTGGCAGATCACTGGGCACGTCATTTTCTTCAAGACGAGCAGTGGCATACATACTTACTACTTATACTCTGGAAAAGTCTTGTATCTTTCAAATTCTTCCTGCCACTCGGCTTCGGTGCGGGGTGGTTTCATGTCCTTCAGGAGACGCCAGTCAACCATGGAGAGTCCAGACTCTGTTAACCTGCAAAGAAAAGCTGAGTTAACCCTTTGACTAAAATTAAAATTACAAGAAGGTAACATGTCAGTCAACTTAGTTCATTTGTATTAATCTGTCATATTTAAGATGCAGAATACTATGCTTGATTGGGCTTCGCCTGCGAGGCAGGCAGCCACTGAGGGCAAACACAAACAACATTATGAATGCCTAATATGTGCAACACATTGCTTTTCACCCACCTGGTCACACCACCCAGAATGACAGCTCCAAATACCATGCCAGCACAGCCAACCAGCCAGCGGCCAACAATTTTCTGACCATGTGCTGGAATGTTCTCGGCAGCACTGTTCCCTGCTGCCTGCGTCACTGTGTGTCTCACAGACTGAATACCACGCACCAAACCTGCACTCTGAAAATGTTCAAAATCACAGTGAATCAATTACCGGTAGTCACACATGACACAATGTACGTGGCATGGACTCTTGGACCACCTGGATGTCACATCCCTCTGTAGCCAAAGGAAACAAGAGGAGACAAAGCATTCAGCTAAGCAGTCAGCTTAATCAAGAAATAAAATAAAATGACTTGCATCTGGGCTTCACATCGGCGTTGGACATCGGTCAATTTTGAAATGTCCCATTACTTTCTCACCAAGGCACACATATGTCCCGTCATTTCGGCGCAAGCATCATCAGGATTCAGGACATCTGTCCGATGCATTTTCGGACACCCAAGACATTTGTACTATTCTAGTTCCATCGAATATGAAGCCCTCTTGCGCAACTGTTAAAGCTCACCACAGCTAACGCGAAATGCTTTTATCCTGTGCCGCATGACAAAATCAGAAACTAGGAAATAATTATTTCTACAAGTGGGCAAAATTTCTGCACAGACTCTTCTTATCTACTGACTTCTACTCATGCAGTATTTTGTCAACTGGGCTGGTACTCACCCATCGCCCTGTGAATTTGGATCCATTGTTCCTCAAGGAGTGGCCAACGGTCGTGTACGTTCTGGCCAGCTGTACTACCCTATGGCAGCTTGGACACATCAGCTGCAAAAAGGAAAGTTATGTCATGATGTATTTGCCTGCATCTAGACTAACTGGGTCGATTTGGATTCAGATGTGTGTAAGCCAGTGCAGTAACATTTCTTCTGAAAGACACAGTCCTCTATTTCACCATGGCACTCTAGCAGACACTTTGCAAAAAAAGAAAAAAAAGGCCGATCTCTTAACAGTTAATAGTATTATTACGAAAGAAATGTCCACGCACAGGACATGAGAATGAAACAAGCGAAATTGCCGTACCTGGCAAACGTGACGAAATCCATGTAAAGAAGACGTCGCTGGCTGCACAGCCCGAAACAAGTGCGAAGTTGAAGCAAACATTGCTGACATTATGGAATAAAGTTGCAAATGACAGTCGCGACGCACATGCAAGCGCTCTCCTTACACAGGAGCTGCGTAACCTCAATGACAGACTCAAAATAAGCTCTTTACGAAAACGTGTTTTGTAAGAAGAGGAAACCGTAAAGCGAATGAAACCGAGGCTGGGATTCCCTTCGTTTCCGGTTTTCCCGGCAAGAAGGAGTACTCTTCCCAAGCAACATGGAGGTGTGCGTGGATTCCGTGGCGTCTGCTATGAATGCAGAAAAAGGAGGTTAGTACTGCTCCCATGGGCATTAACATTATCATGAAGGTAGTTTTGCAAGGGCAACGCAAACTTACTATAATGATAATAAAAACCATTTTGAATGATTGTATACTTCACGTTGGTCATACCAAAGACGGTGGAACTGACGTCTTAGGTTGTCACACTCATATCGATCCCTCGTACTGTACGTACCCGCCACCTGCTGAGATTCACAGCTCGCCGTCACCTGGGCAAATATATACCTTAACTCTTTTTTTTTTTCGTATGCAAATGAGAACTTTTGTCTTGTTGCTTGTAAAATTCTTTCCGTCGGCCGTGTCACACAGCAGCCAAGAAAGGCGTAAAGGCGGAACACCATTATTCAGTACCAAACACCGGTTGTTTTTGGTGAAAATGGGAACTTGACAAACGTTGCCGACTACACCGTTCGGTACAGTTACTCGTTACTGGATATCTATTTACGCTCAGGTGACGGATAACTGTGAATCTGAGCATGTGTGTGTGTGTGTGTGTGTGTGTGTGTGTGTGTGTGTCACGGTGGGGTGGGGTGGGGTGGGGGGGGCAGGGGAAGTACCCGGGCTATTTCTGGTTCATCCCCGTACCGGGCGCCGTAACGTAGTGTTAACGTTACGGCCCGCGGTACGGGGATGTTTCTGGTTCCACTGGAAAAAGAGTCAAAATTTTCATACAGATTCATTTACTTCATTCATGGTGCCTGTCTCGTCTTCATGTACTCACGCCCATATGAATTTTAAAAGTACACAGAATTAAAATTCCCATTTCAAATGGGAGGGTTGTGTAATGGAAAACAGGGAACCATCATGCACAGGGAACTACGCTGATCTGTCTTCAGCATATTGAGGTCAGCTATTGATTTAAAAAGAAAGAAAAAATAAACAGAGAAAAGAATGTTAAAGGAGCACATACTGCTTGAAATGAATTAAACTTTAATTTGATTTATATTATATTTTATTTGTTGGGCCTGGTTTATTTTGAGGAACCATCCCTTTCAGACTATGATGTTTATGTATAAGTTACAACATTGCAGAATGTTCATGGCTCAAAATAATGTTTTACTTCCCCAATATTTGAATTAAAAAAAAAACAAAAAACTATTATGCTTGCAGGTGCACGTAGGATTGAACTTTGTGCCAACCTGTTGGAGGGAGGAACGACCCCCTCACTTGGTAAGAGTTCACATATATACATTTCCATGCATTACGCCAGGTATGACACTTGACATGTAGAGGTGAACAGAATAATAATAATAATAATAAAAACCCTCCATAACTCTTTGTTTAAAAAATTATTGTCAACCTAACAGTAACGTCTGTGTGTGTGTGTGTGTGTGTGTGTGTGTGTGTGTGTGTGTGTGTGTGTGTGTTGGGGGGGGGGGGCAGGCTAGGTGAAACTCAAGATCTGTAAAACACATTAGAAGTGATAAAAACTTATATGCAAAAAAAGTTGCATAAATCAGGTAGCTGGTGTTGAGGCATATGGTCATCTGTCTTTTTCCTGCACCCTTGGCTGAAGTCATGCTTCTGCTTTTCCTTACAGCAACACCTCTCTTATAGCTTTCCCACTGAAGCAGTGTCTCTCACACACACACACACACACACACACACACACACACACACACACACACACACATACACACGTATACGTATGCATGCACTCACGCACACACAGGTATTTATTCAAGTTTTTTAGTATGTTGTGTTGTGACTTTTCCAAATGTTTACACTTCCTTTCATTTCATTTTGCTTCATGCGCTTTTCTTTTCTCATATCACTTAAAGTGTACTTTGTTTAGCCCTAGGAGTGCTGAGCCCAGAATAATCCAGGCTACCTCTAGGGCTTTTTCAGTAAAAGACAAATTAATTCAGCAAGGCGATCGAGGGTTAGCATAGTGGGGTATCATTTATAACCTGTTTTGTAAACTTTGTACGCGTTATCTTGTAGTACATCATAATTCACTACTTGTTAAAAAAAGCATCTGGCTACGCTATGTGTCTTCTCTGTAGTAGCCTATAGCTTCATTCTGAAATGTAGGAGGCTAACTCGGTAGCCATGCACTACACACAGTGTTTTCAGTGCAAACAGCTGAAGGTCTCAAGCATGCTGAGGGCACTGACCCTAGCAATGAGAGAGGCTGCCTTGGTGGGAAGGCTGACCTGCTAATGCTTTGTGGTCCGCTGAGCGGGGCAGCCTGCCAGAGTTGTGCAAATGGTGATGGAATGTGTAGGCTAGGGCCCCGCTCCGCATGTAGGGTATTGCGTCGGTTGACGCTGGAATAAGTGCATGACACATATATATGTGCTGATAAGGTGCGAATATTGCAGTGTTTTCAGTCAGTGTTGCCAGTAGAGCCCTAGAGGGAACATGAGTACGTGTGACAGAAAAGAACAGCTGGTTTTGTGTGTGTGTATGTGTGTGTGTGTGTGTGTGTGTGTGTGTGATCAGTTGTATTGAGTGTTTGCTTTGCAGTGTATATGCCGCCGATGCATGTAGGCGCGTTTAGTCCTATCATTGGAGCATTGTGTAATTTTCCATCATGCTTTGGGCATTCCTCCACACACACACACACACACACACACACACACACCTTAAACCCCCGACACCCCCCCCCCCCCTAAAAAAACGAAGAACAAACTGGTGTTGATATACATGTATGTGTGTGTGTGTGGGGGGGGGGGGGGCTTTTCTGCAGTTTCGTTTTAGATAATATGAAGCAGAGCTGCCCCTGTATTACATGTTCTTTTTTATTTTTATTTTTTTGACTTTTATGGGGATTTATATGGCTGCAGACAGCAGATCTCCACCAAAAATAATCAATACTGGTCCTGACAGAAGCCATTAGAGCACAGAACTTTTGTCACTCCTGAAACACCAAGAGAGGTAGGGACAGGCAGTGTACTTGTCTGTATAATCCCCGCTGTCACATGTCATGAGCATTCTTCTCCTGCTAGGATTGAACCGGGAAGTTTCCTGTGAAAAGCAGGCATGTTTTAGTCTTATAAATTCTGCCTGATAACTTTATGGATCAAAGTGTCCTTGGGGAAACTTGACTAACCAGTCATACAGGCCCACAAGAAAGTAATTGCCTCATTCTAGTGTTTCCTGGCGGTGCATTTGTGCCTAACATGGACCCTAATGTTGTTTTTTTTGTTTTTTTCCCTGTTGCATCAAAAAGAACTAGTGGTTGCCACCTTTGACCAGTTGGGCACTGCAAGTTACTTCCTATGGGTAATATGGGTCTGCCTCGGGTGGGCAACTAGAACAGAGCTTGATCTCAAGAACAAAAAATTCCTCTTGGTTCAAGTTGTTGTTGTTGTTGTTAAAGATGTTAAATCTGGGCTGCTTATCTTTGTTTTCTTTTTTTTTTTCCCACATACGATTGTCCATGCAATAATTAAAATGAAAGCCTTAAAATGCTTGGGGAGGTGACCTTTCACATGTTTCACTGTTGACCATGGTAAACTTAAAGTAGGTAAGTTAATTGTCAGCCATAGTCTCATTACATTGTTCCAGATGCTTGCACATTGTGACTTGTGTAAGGGATAATAGACTACATCCCTTCTGGCGAGCGTCTTTCAGTTTTGTTGCACCAACCTTTTGCAATTCCCTGCCAGCACATCTGAGAAATGCGCCCACACTGTCTGTTTTTAAGAGCAATCTTAAAACGTTCCTCTTTTGTAAAGCTTTCCAGTAATTTCCCGTGTCAGCAACTAGTCAGTTTCACCAGTGTATGTCTGTCCACTGTTTGTAAAATGTGCCTGAGTGTCGGTAAGTGATTGGCGCATTGAGTTTATTCCAAAGAAATGCGCCCTATAAATGCCATTTATTATTATTAGTAGTAGTGACTGCTTTATTATAATAATTAGTGTCAGATTACTGTACATCATTTTTATTTCTGTTACTTGTTTTCAGGAATGCTCAAAGTTGTGAAGTCCAAAGTGAGCATTCCAGTGTTTGTGATGATCCGACCCCGAGGTGGCGACTTTTTGTATACAGACTATGAATATGAAGTGATGAAGACTGATTTGAAAGTCTTCAAGGAGGCAAAGGCAGATGGATTTGTGTTTGGCTTTTTGGAAATGTTAGTATCAGTTAAACTGTCTCAGAGTTGGGAGTGTGATTGTGTGTGTGTGTGTGTGTGTGTGTGTGTGTGTGTGTGTGTGTGTGTGTGTGTGTGCGTGCGCAGTTGTCTAACTATCAACAGCTTTTTTTGTGTATGTATTTTTCAATTATGACATGAGGTAGATTGAATGTGCCTGAAAAGTCCATGATTAATGTTGTTGTTCAAATTAAACGGTTCAGTACAAATATGAAGAAGATCATAGGCAGACAGCAGATCCTGTGAGTTACCCCGGTACTTAATTTACATGCACCCATCTTTTTCACAGAGATGGAGCCATAGACTACAACAGATGCAAAGAGTTCCGTGGTAAGTACTAAGTCTGCAGACTATTATTCTGGGTCTGTCATACAGCTAAAGCAATTTGTCACGCTTTTATTTTATTTATTCATTTTGTTTGTTTGTTTTTTAAAATGAGGTTTAACTGTTTTGTCTGACATGTAATCTTAATCAACGTGAAATCACCCGGCACCGGCTTGAGCTGCCCACTGTAAAAGTCAGTAATATTACCAGCCCTTTGCCAAAAGCCCAAAAACTACGTAAGTGTGTAACTCTCCAACATTGCTAAAGTGTCTTTTAGACATATATGCTTTTTATCATTGGTTTTTGTGTTTTATTTATTTGTAGCAAGTTTATTTATTTTGTTTTATTTTGTTTGTTTTTTTTAAATTTATTTATTAATTTTTTATTTTTTTTTTTTGGGGGGGGGGGGTCTCTCTTTTCTCTCTCTTTCATAAATTCGCACAGGCACTGTATATGGTTGGTATGCCCTTGGCACCTATCAAATTACTTTTGAGAATGATATAAATACAGTATATAAATATGCACCAAAAAGAGAATGGTCAAAACTAAGTTCATAGTCTGACCTTCACTGTTTCTATGCTTTCCCCAGATCTGGCATCTCCTCTCCCAGTGACTTTCAACAGAGGTAAACATTCCAAATATGAGTAATTTTAGCAATCGCTAAATAATCTGGCAACACCCAAGTGCCTTGCCAGTCACTAAGGCTCAGTTGGTATAGTTTGCCCGTTAGGGCTGCAAATGTATACCAGTTAATTCTGTCGATATTTATAAAATAAAGTCATAGAACGAAGGCAGCAGCCACATGACTTCACCTTGCCAGACCCCAGAATACATTTACACCCCCTCCCGCGTTGCGGGGATACAGTCTCCCCTGTTAGTGAACGACTGGACTTTATTTACCCCCCCCCCCTCCCCCGCGCATGACTGGTATACATTTGCACCCCCTAACCGGCGAACTATATCAGCTGAGCATCAGTAAGTGGCAATCGCAAGTGTGCACCTATGCACAAACAGGGCCTCCTAGTCTTCTTACAAAATATATTCACAAACTCAGGTAATGCACCTTCAAAAAGTAAGAAGAAGTGGTTAAATATAAATTCAAAGAGATGACATTGAAAAAAGAAAAAAAAAAGGCAAAATGTGAACATAATATCCATGTAGTTGACCCAGGATGCTAAAGACCTTTTAATGGTCCACTTTCACTGAAAAGGTAAAGTAGCGATACACATTATGGACAACACCATCACTGCTGAGGATGATTCATGTACATTGTATCCCGTTGTTTCTGGTTTCAGCAATTGACATGTGCAACAATATATTTCCTGCTTTGCATGCGCTGATCCAGCTCAAGTTTGAGAGAGTACTGACCAGTGGAGGGTCACTGACAGCACTCGACGGGGCACCCATCATTGAAAAGATGGTACAAGAGGTAAAGGTTGCTCCCTTTAGACTCTTCAGAGATTGGGCTCAACGGAAGTGCTCTTGTGTTGTTTGTTTTTCTTGTGTGCATTTTTGACAGTTTCCAAGCAAGAATTAACAACACCAACAACAGCAACAGCAATTTGGAGCTAAACTGTGACATATATGTTCATGTGAAAACATTTTTATGTCGTGACAATATTAATTATATATAATTAATGTAAATTATTTTATATTATATCACAGTGATGTCAGCTGTCAGATGTCATTTACCAGTTGTAGTAGTGTAATTCACAAGCACAGCATAGCTTTAAAGTGAGTACAAATGTTTACCTTGCATACTACGCTCGCTTAGTTCTTAAAGCAAAGAAATCAGATCACGTCACACCCCTCCTTCGCACTCTGCACTGGTTGCCTGTGTCCTCTAGAATTCAGTACAAGATTTCATCCCTTATGTACAACTGTGTCACCTCCTCCTGTCCTCCATATCTGTCTTCTTTGCTTCAGCTTTACACTCCATCTAGACAACTTCGTTCTGCTGCTGACACTCGGAAATTCCGTGTCCCTCATGTCAAGACAAAGACCTTTGGTCAGCGTAGTTATTCATACCAGGGTCCGACTTGTTGGAATGATCTCCCAGTTTCGATCAGATATGCAGACACAAAACTATCTTTCAAAACAAATTTGAAAACCCACCTCTTCACAGCCTTCAACCAATAACTGTCGCCACATCATCATCTCGCTGGTCATATGTGTGTGTGTGTGTGTGTGTGTGTGTGTGTGTGTGTGTGTGTGTGTGTGTGTGTGTGTGCATGTGTGAGCCAGGGGCAGCCCGTGTATGATGCTGCACATCATGTGTTTTTAGTTAAATGCATGTGTGGAGGCATGTTGTGTGTGTTTCTGGGTGAGTGAGTGTGTGTTCTTTGTAAGGCGCCCTGAGCTCCCGCGAGAGGGAGGGCGTCCTTTAAGTACCCATTATTATTATTATTATTACTAATGTTGGGAACATGTATTTCATCATGTGGTGGTTTATTGCCTAAATTATCAAACCTTTTATTCTTGCAGGCAAATGACTTGATCACAGTTGTCCCAGGTAAGTCATACTTATCATCAAACAAAACTGATGCTGTAGTCTTTCAGTATCTCTTCAAGCAGTGTAATTTAGCGTTAAATATGTGTGTTATAGAGCATGAAAGGTCATTGTGTTCATTTCACAGTCTTTTCAAGTTTGCGTATCCTCTATGTCCCCAAAAGGGGCTGAAGGAATGAAGCATGTTGAATCTTGAAACTGTGGCATATTCCTCAGACTACTGAGGTTTTGATCCACATCATGACCCAAGGGAAGAAGGGGCTCAGCTAAGTTTTGTAGTTTAAAATTGCTTCTTCTTCTTTTCTTTTTTTTTTCTTTTTTTCCCCATGGTATGAGCATTTCCAAAGCAGATGTGATATGTGTTACTACCATATTGATTGCTTAGGGTTTTTTTTTTACTGTTGTTGTTGTTTCTTCTTTTATAACACCAGCTTCTTCCTTCATACTACTGTACTGTATCAGTTGATTACATATCATGCTGTTTGCTTCTTCTGCAACACAAAAGTCTTCCTGAGTACTACAGTGTATCATGTTGATTGTTTACGTATTGTACTGTTTACTTCACCTCCAACACCAAATTCTCCTCCTCACAGCTGGAGGCATCAATGAAGACAACCTGGAGCGCATCCTTCAGATGGGGGTGAAGGAGTTCCATTGCTCAGCTCGCATCTACCAGGAGTCGGGCATGTTGCACCAGAAGTCGGGCATATCACTGGGAGGCACCCTGTCCCCTCCGGAGTACGGCAGGAAGGTGGCTAGTCTGATGAAGGTCAAGAACATGCTTAACAGGGCGGAAATGTTCTGGGAGAGTCTACCCCAGTAGGAGGGAGAATGATCACTTTCACAGGGAATGCATCCTGTACTATGCCTTTGTTTTTTTTGTTGTTGTTGTTTTTTTGGTTCCCAGACTGGTCCAGTTATATGATGATCTGTTGTGTGCATTAACATACATGTGCAATGCATGTTTGCAGGTGTTTCTTTGTTGTTGCTGTTGTTGTTTTCTTTTTTGAGATATCTTTAGCTGTTTTATATATATATGTGTGTGAGACATGTATGGGGATGTCCTATTATAACCCTAAGTCAGCTGTGTATGATTAAGGTAAATCTACTTGTGATGTGACAGACTTTTTTTTTTTTTGTTCCTTCTGATGTTTCAGTCTTGTTTGTTGATCTACTGTAAGTGCTCATGGATCAAAAGTTGAAGTGGCCTTTTAACACCTCATAGTGAATTTATCATTGTCAGACTTTGCCCTGACGACGTTAATATTGGAAAGATTCCGTTGCCATCTGAAAGTGGCAGATCAACACAAGGTGAATTCTGGAAGTGAGTTAGCAGCTGTCCCCAGTTTCCATTCCCAAAATAACCAGTGAACATTTTCAGAAACAAACATGGATCCATTCCTCAAACCAAAAACTAATTTACATCACTGGCTGAAACAAGCGCATTTCAGATCTATGCAAATATGGCACATAACGTACATCATGAAAATTACATACTTGTCACGCATGGTTGGCTCGCTCGATTCTGACAATAACTTTCGTTGCCGTGGTTACGCTGAGACTGCCTCTCGTTGATCAGATGAACTTTGTCTGTCTGAGGTTTAAGGTGGGATCTCACTGTTTTTAAAAAAGAACTGGCTAATGCAAGCAGAGAGCACACCATTCTTCCCTATCATTTATAACCATTATTGCACAAGATCGTTGAGTCACCTTGATCCATCTGGTTTTAATGATCTGACTTTTCTTTTCACAGATATAATGCGTTTTTCCATGAGGAGAAGTTAGTTGGCTTGGGTAGTTGCCTTCTTAATATTCTATGTCTGACTTGCTGCCTGTTGTTTTTCATTGTTTTCCAACTGTAGTTGTTGATATGATTGTCTCGTACTACAGATTGAAGCAATATTCTATAACTCACTGTGTCAAGTTTACCTCTTTAGAAACGATATTCTGGTTCAGCTAGTGACCAACTGGTGTGGACTACACTGTCTCTGTTATCTGTGGTAAATCGTTTTGGGTACAGTTCTCTAATGTTTTTGGCTACTCTTACTTGCCTTCTCGCTGTTATTGCTTAATGCATGTTCAGACTCCTGTCTCTTGACACTTCTGATGCAATTTGCAAAGTTATTTTTATTGGTAATGTGATTCACTCATTTCTCTCGATACTCTGATTTGGGTAATCATTATCGGCTAATTTTGTTTTGTTTTGTTTTGGTTTGGTTTGGTTAATTTACACTTCATCTCCCAGCTAAGGGAGCCGGGACAGCCGAATGGTAGAGCTTTGGACTCTCAATGTTCGGGCCATTGAGTTCGAATCCTGGCTGGGGCCAAATATTTGTGGTGGCCTTTTCTTGTTGCCCCGTCTTTGTTATCACCCTTTTGTGGTGGAAAAGGACGTTAAACTCCCAAACACCCCCAATTTCACAGCTTCAATGGATGTACGTTGCACATGAATATTGTACTTGGCCGTCATTTTTAATTGAAAGCTGTTCAAATAGGAATTAATATAAAAAAAATAAATTACATTTTTGTGTGTTGTCATCTGTATCTGGGGCATTGGGTAAGTATTCAAGAAATTCAAGAAAATGACCAAAAGAATTTCCTAAATGCTGCAGGCAGTGTTTTCTGTTGAAGAATTGTAGCTAGTGGGTGTCTTGCGTGGAAAGCTAATTTAAAAAAAAGAAGAAAGCAAAACAATTGAATAATCATTGAAAACCTAGTACATGTACATTGGCAGAAAAAATCATAATCAAATATCTACAAGTTTTTATTATTCCATGGTTCTTGGTTGCACTTACTGGTTTAGAAAGCGTGTTGACGTGACTGTGTACTTGTGTTGAATGTGATTCTCTGAATATATTTGTTATCAAGTAAACATTTAAATCACTTGTCGATCTCATTCTTGACCCTTATCTACATGCAGAGTTTGCCTCCTTGTGAACAGTTTATATATCAGAGGTTATTTTGGTTATTTGTGTGTTTGGTTAGGGTTTTTTTGTTTTTTGTGTTGTTGTTGTTTTTTTGTTTTTTTTTGTTTTTTTTTTGGGGGGGGGGGTGTTGTTTTTTTTGTTGTTGGTTTTTTGTTTTGGTTGTTTTTTTTGTTTTGTTTTTTGGAGGGGTGGGGGGTGGGGTGGTTGTTGGGTTTTTGTTTTGTTGTTGGTTTTTTGTTTTGTTTTTTTGCTATTTTTTATGGGGGAGGGGGGTGTTATACCCAGGGTTTATGCATAGAATGCAGCAGTACATCGAAGTCTGAATAAATTTCTTTATGCACTTTCATTACAAAAATCTTGTGTCTGGGATTCTTATGTTTGTGTTGCACTGCATTTCAAAATTATGCTTATCATAAGAAGCCAAGGACTACATGCAGGATCATGAATAACTCGATCAAGACTCAATGTCTCATTGCACCTCCGTGCATGCTTAAGACAGTAAAGAGTGAGCAGTATCCAAAAGCGAAGTTTCTGTCTTCCACATGCATTTTGTTTGTTTTTTTTAAAAAAAAAAAAAAGGAAAGGAGGTGGTATGTTTCGGTTGTTTTTGCTGCACCAAACGAGCTGTGCCACAGTGGCCAAGAAGTGCACATGCTAGGTTTTCTGTTTTCTGCTTTTTTTCGGCGTAGTCTTGTCAACACAACTGAGATCAAAGTTAGATGACTTGATCTTTGGAATTTTACCAACAATAACTGTTTTACACAAACACCCGAAATTGCAAGGTGGTCCTTTGGTTTTTGTGATGAGCTTGATTTCCTTTGTTGAACTGGTTTGAGTTTGCAATAGTCACATCCATTAAAGGGTATTTAATCATGTCTTTATTTATTTAGTTATTGATTTAATATTTTTATTTATTTATTTACTTATTTATTCTTCCTCTTCTTTTTATTCATTTTATTATTATTTTCTTTTGTAACCTCTTAGGTGAAACATACATACTAAAGTTAATATATAGAGATTGAAACTTGGGTCATCTGATAATTATGATTGTTAACCTGGCAATGGCTGCATTTTGTTGCTTTTGATCAGCTTTGTGCCCCAGTGTAAAATCTTTTTACAGAAAATTGTTCTGGTTAAATGTGGGGCGGGTTTGTAGTTGTTGTTGTTGTTGTTGTCTTTTTTTTTGTCTTTTTTTTCCCTAAATGTGTAACTGAATGATGTATGATGAAAGAAATATGGAAAACCATATATGGAAAATAATCATCAGTTTTTATGACTGGAAGAGAAAGTAAAACTTTTAATATTATGGAATAATGTGTATAGACATTTCCAATACAGTTCATGACATATGTGTTTGCATACCGTTTCAATTTATGGCATTTTAGCTTGTTTTGAACGGCAGTGCCTGTCACACATTCTTCATTGTATTATTTGTGAAAACACATTGGCACTGGCCATTTCAAGAGTTGTAAAACTTAGATTTGTTAATGTCTACTGCTCTTGGGAGTGTTCTTTTCATTTCTGCGACACCAAAGAAGTGATGGAAGAAACCCACATCACCAACAGAATCAAAAATTTTTGACGGCTGGTCACTAACTTGTGTCTTATGGGCGTGACGTTATCATACATTCACTGTTAACAGCAAATCCATTCTTGTGACAACCCTTTTTTTATCTTGAAGGATACAACCCTTGTTGTGTCCTTATGGTTGCACAGTTCCTAGCATTTCGTTTACTTTTATTGGCCTTATTGCTAAACCGATATTGCCAAAAGAAACATATCAGTAGAGCCCACGGGTTTGTATAGGCATACATGTGTATGCTGTTGCTCATCACAGTTGCTCATTTTCACTGATTCATGTTACGTTGGACATGAGAGAGGGTGGGTGGGGTGGGTGTTTGGGAGTTTATGGACATGAGAGAGGGTGGGTGGGGTGGGTGTTTGAAAGTTTATGGACATGAGAGAGAGGGTGGGTGGGGCGAGTGTTTGGGAGTTTATGGACATGAGAGAGGGTGGGTGGGGTGGGTGTTTGGGAGTTTATGGACATGAGAGAGAGGGTGGGTGGGGTGGGTGTTTGGGAGTTTATGGACATGAGAGAGGATGGGTGGGATGGGTGTTTGGGAGTTTATGGACATGAGAGAGGATGGGTGGGGTGGGTGTTTGGGAGTTTATGGACATGAGAGAGAGTGGGTGGGGTGGGTGTTTGGGAGTTTATGGACATGAGAGAGGGTGGGTGGGGTGGGTGTTTGGGAGTTTATGGACATGAGAGAGGGTGGGTGGGGTGGATGTTTGGGAGTTTATGGACATGAGAGAGAGCTCGAGCTCAAACATTTAATATTGTGCCCTTCAGCACACGGTGAGTGTTTTTACAATGTTCATGTCCAAACGTATCCTCTGCATTCTTCTTCTTCATTTATCAAAACAGATAAGTGAGGATGTGGGAGTAAGAGAGAGAGGGAAGGACCCTCCCCCCCCCCCCCCCCCCCAAAAAAAAAAAAAAAAAAGCCCACAGTAGGAAGTAAGGGTCTGAAGGGTCTGTTCTCGTGTGGAGCTATACAAAGATTCAGGTAAAGTCAGAATTGCCTTTTTAGAGGTAATGATTGTGTGCGCGCGCTAGTAATCTGAACTGACAGAGAAACGGAAGAACGGAATATAAGAGACAGAGGAAGGGTTGAAAACTTGTGCAGCTCGTCATTTTCAGACAATAATTATTAGACATAACTCGCTGTTATGCAGTTTTGTACTTAGTACTGAGAATATTACATGTACTTGTATTCTATTGTACCTGAAGTGTCCGCCATACCGCTATGACTAATGATTCTACCCACCAGAAAGGATACCATGTGAAAGGATAATATTGAACTTGTGGTTCGTACAGTTGAACTTCAGTTTCCTTGCATTTCCTTCCTCGATCATGGTGAGATGTCTGTTCGTATCGGCCAAAATCTGTTCCGTATGTTTGTATCATTTTGATAACTGAATCCGTAATCATTGTACTTGTCGAGTTGTGTCTTTTACTTTTGTTACTCTAAGATTTATTGTGCACTGTGTAATAAAGAAGCAATCAATAAAACTTTCTTTTGAATGGTATACCGTTTCCCATTTCTTTCCCGTTCAGTCTCAGTCTTTGATTCTTCCACACACGGACAACAAAAGACACCATCATTCCTTGCGAAGAAATTCTTCTGGGTAGAAGTATTTATTGTTGTAACAGTATTGTGTACATTCTCCCCACTGCGTGCAACCTGGATTGAAGTACCGTTCGATTTTTGCCTGTCAGCCCCCCCCCCCTCCCCCTCCCACACACACACATTGGGGGGGGGGGGATAACAAAACAGGAGCTGTAAGGCGGGTCGATGGAATCCCATTTAGCTGTATCAAACAACAACCCGCATATAAACGGCCCCCGTAGTGTAGTGGTTAGCACTTCGGACCATGGACCGGGAGACCCGGGTTCGAATCCCAGCCGAGACAAGCGGGATTTTTCCTACGTAGGTCGGCTCCTACCCAGAGCGGGTGTGCTATGGGCCCAAACCACATGGACCTCCATAGCATCATCTTATCATCATCCTCATCTCCATCATCATGCATAATAAAAATTGCCTCAGCCTTCGAGCCCTCCGTGGATTCCACCCATGACCAGGGAGGAACACCACTGGAGCTGGCAAAAAGAGTCGGGGCAGCAAAAAAACAAAACAAAAAAAACCCCCGCATATGAACAAGCCATCTCATGTCCCTACAAAGTTCTTTTTAAGATGACGTGCACGGTAATGTGTACAAATGGTTCATGTGTGTGGAGTGCCTCAGAAAGTTAGTAAATGAACATCCTGAAACCCATAAACTGGTAGAGGGCTGACACCACACGTACCTATATTTAAAATTTAAAAAAATCCAGAGAATCAATAACTGTCGAAACTCCCCTGTCGGGCGTATGTGATGCATTCGGGCGTCGCTCCGGTATCAGAGTGTATAAACACATGCTTCTCGGGTCTCCCAGACTGGAGGGAAAGTCGTTCGCTGTCCTCCGCCACATCTACATGCAGGCTTCCTCTCTTGAAAGTCTCCCACGCCTCTCGATAGTTCTGGGGCCCAACAGATTTCTCTTTGAGAGTTAACTTATACGCTGAAATGTATTGCGATCACTCCTAGCCCAACTTTAACTAAAGGCAGTTTCGTTGTTTTTGTTGATGAAGATATAATTGTTGTTGAACAGGGATCACCCACTTTTTACAAATTCGACGAATTGTTTTCTTTTCTTTTAGCTCTAGCTCGCTGTGACAGATTTTCACGATTATTCGTCATTTTATGTACCCCCATGAGGGTTTTGAATAAACTAACCTTGATCATTTGCCAGCAGGAATAAGTCTCAGTATGAACAGCTGTATGTCAACGTTAACAAGATCTTGAACGAGAAATAAAATGAAGATTACAAGTGAGCGCATTAGTCCCAGCATA
>JACVVK020000001.1:885000-937500 GCA_018292915.2 Batillaria attramentaria | reverse complement strand
GGGACAACGATGAAAAAGCCAGCACAATATTTGGCCCGAGCCGGAGTTCGAACTCACGACCCGAGCACTGGAAGTCCAACGCTCTACCATTCGGCCACCCCGGCTCCCCCCATCTACAGAGGAAAAGGAAGGCTGCATACCGAACAGTACATAACTAGGAATAATTCTTGAACTTTACTGATCAAATCGGTTTGAAAATTCCAGCTGTCAATTTCTTTAGCCCAGTTTGGGACATGGAGCACACACACACACACACACACACACACACACACACACACACACACACACACACACACACACACACACACACACACACACACACACACACACACACACACACACAAACCGTCCCTAGGAATAAAAAGAAACAGGAGAAGACCCCCTCACGTATTTGTTTCCCCGGGGGAATCCCCCTCCTAGCAAAAACACGCCAACCATCGGACCTCCACACGCGCCAATAACAGTCATCGCTATCTGGAAACACAAGAAACATTATGATAATATTTAACAAATAAAAGTTCTCATGACGGACCTCTGATATTCATAATATTAATATTAATATAACATTCTTATTAATAGCGTAGTATCCCCACAAAGTGAGCTCAAGGGGCTTCACAAATTCAGTCTAAACTAATAAAACTAATAATACACAAGTACACAACACACACACACACACACACACACACACACACACACACACACACACACACACACACACACACACACACACACACACACACACACACACACAACCTGCCACTCCACCAGCAAGAGGGCGGCGGAAGATCCATGGTGAACTAATCATAGGAGAGTCTGGACAAGAACGTTTTCAGTTTGGCTTTAAAATCAAGCAAAGTTAGATGCATTACGAATGCACTGGGGAAGAGAATTCCAAATTACAGGGGCTTGGTATTGAAAACATCCTTGTCCAAAGGACTTGCTGCAGGTCTTAGGTACGACAAGAAGGCGTTCGGAGGTAGAGCGAAGAGACCTACTCACACCATGGACGGTCTGTACTGTTTCCTATAGCTTCCAAATACTACGAATGGGATGGTGATGTCCCTTCAACACTCGAAATATCAACCTCTTGGCATTATTCGGATAAAGTTGAAAACTTGTCGGCTTTCAGTATAAACACACGTCTCTACCTGTGACACCGGCCCATGGACAGACTTCATCAGGTATGCCAGGCCAATCGCCAACACTCCAAACAGTAGCACTGCACATGTCCAATCGAAAAAAAAAAAAAAATGCTATACATCAAGAATGTGAGTATAACCCCCCCCCTTCCCCGGGTCCCCCCCCCCCCTCTTCGTCCCGCCTTCTCCAACCCCCTTCATTCCCCATCATACCCCTCGCAAGTCGCAACCACCATCACCCCACCACCACCACCACCACTACCACCACACAAACCCACATCCCCCACCCCAAACCCCACTAACACCAAGAAAAAAACGCTGACGCCAATTTTGTAGAAAATTATTCAACATTGTTTTCATTGAACAAAAACCAACGGTTTTTGTTGTTGTTGTTTTCATCTTGTCTGGGAGAGCGGGGATAACCGAATAGTAGAAAGTTGGACTCTCAATGCTCCGGTCGTGAGTTCGAATCCCGGCTAGGGCCAAATCCTTGTGCTGACCTTTATCGCGTTGCCCCCGCTTTTGAAATCACCATATCACCATTACGTGGTGGAAAAGGACGTGAAACAGCCATCCACCCACCCATCTTTTGTGATTAACTCTCTCCAAGCTAAGGTCCCAGTTTGGGACCCTCACGTTCACAGCGTTTGGCTGCTGAGGTCCGATTTTATGGGATCGCAAACTTTCTATTTTTATTCCCAGTCATGATCACATCGTAAAGTGCGGAACAAGATACAGCGCTAGCAAAACGGGTTTCTACAAGTCGAAGGGAAGCAACCATCTGTTCTTATGCCACGGGGGGGGGGGGGGGGGGGGGGGGGGGGGGGGGGGGGGGGGGGGGGGGGGGGGGGGGGGGGGGGGGGGGGGAGGGGGGGGAACTCTTAGGATACAGAGTTATGCTTCTTATGAACCGGCAAAAATACGGCAGTCTCTGAGATATGATACTGAATGACCCATACACAGTGAACGACAGAGAAACTCTTCTGCTCTGAAGAATTTATTCAGTTAGAAGAGAACGTACCAATGACCTTGGTAATGATGGTAACCGTAGTGTCCTTGAGCCCCCTCAAGGGTCGTGCCAGCAGATCCTCTACTGTGTTGGCAGCAAGAGCGTTTATCCCGCTAGACACCGTACTGAGGCACGGAAAACGTATGATTATAGCATGCCTCTTGTGAGGTAAAAAAGTGAATCCCGGCTTTGGGGTTCAAGTTGTTAATGTTACCTCTAGCTATTGCCCATTTGTTGTGTGTAGAACTTCACGGATACAAGAACTCTGGTAGTACCGGCCCCCGTAATGTAGTTGCTAGCACTTCGGACCATGGACCGGGAGACCCGGGTTCGAGTCCCAGCCAAGGCAAGCGGGATTTTTTTTCCTACCTGGGTCGTCTCCTACCCAGAGTGGGTGTGCTATGGGCCCAATGGGGAGGCTGTTGCCACACAGCCGAGCTTCACCCACTTCAAGGGAGCGACTTTGGGAGTGCTTCCCTTTGTATGACACGTCTTATGATGTGGATGATAACACGGCCGGCACCGCGGCTGCCGTAGTTCCAGGGCCTGGTTAATGCCGGGGTATTTATAACAGGAAGCTTGGAATGCGGCCCTGTCCCGCAGTCCCAAACCACACGGACCTCCATAGCATCATCTTACCACCATCCTGCATAAAAAAACGCCCCAGCTTCCGAGCCTTCCGTGGCACCCACCTATTGCCTGGGAGGAACACCACTGGAACTGGCAAAGAGTTGGGGCAGAAAAAAAAAAGGAAAAAAAAGAAAGAACTTTGGTAGTTATTGAACACATAGTAAGAGTTTCGTATAGATCGTATGTAGAAAAATCGAGACCAAATGTAGATGATAGACGTGAAATCCTTGATATCCTCAACTACTCTGAGAGATCTACAGCTAAACGGTAAAAGGGTCTACGAGCTAATCAAAACCATGGCCCTTATGTCCCTCTACCAAATGAAGGCAGAGATTCTTGACACTTGATATCGGGAGGGAATTACTGGCCAATCTGAGTCTTAAATGAACAGGGCCTGTATGTACAAGTAGAGGTTAATTTAACCCACGGCTACGGGCCTAACCCAGACTAGGACAGAAGCATCCCAAAAGCAAAATTAAATATAAAAAAAGGAAGCGAAGAAAGGAAGAATAAAAAATCCTTCTATAACGGCTCAGGCACCTTCCTGGAATGGGCCCGCTTCCTGATTTAAAAAAAAAAAAAAAAAAAAAACCAGAAAATTTAACCCTAGAGCTAGTTTAGTTCGAGGTTAGACTCTAACCCGGGGCTAAAAGCCCTAACCTCGACTATTACATACGGGCCCAGGGCAACACACGCCCGACCCACTAAATCAAGACCTCCATGAAGCAATTGCTCTGCTTTTAAGGGTGATTGTGATTCTGATTCATTCTTCACAGCGAAGAGAACTTCTGTGGTAAGGTGTACGTTGTGGCATTTCAAGCATACTGCTTAGCACGTACACCACTAGCGGATTTTCAGGGTAAGCAATAGTTTTCATACCTGAGAGCTCCGCTGAAGAGCATGGACATGTAGATACCCGCCATACCGGGAAGATCAGACAACACTTGTATTACAAAGTACGGCATCATCTGAAAAGACCAGGCAACACTTGTATCACAAAGTACGGCATCATCTGAATAGATCAGACAACACTTGTATCACAAAGTACGGCATCATCTGAAAAGATCAGACAACACTTGTATCACAAAGTACGGCATCATCTGAAAAGATCAGACAACGCTTGTATCGCAAAGTACTGCATCATCTGAAAAGACCAGGCAACGCTTGTATCGCAAAGTACGGCATCACCTGAAAAGATCAGACAACACTTGTATCACAAAGTACGGCATCATCTGAAAAGATCAGACAACACTTGTATCACAAAGTACGGCATCACCTGAAAAGATCAGACAACGCTTGTATCACGAAGCACGGCATCATCTGAAAAGATCAGACAACACTTGCACCACAAAGTACGGCATCATCTGAAAAGATCGGACAACACTTGTATCACAAAGTACGGCATCATCTGGGAAACAGGGTGGGTGGGTGTTTGGGTGTTTAACGTCCTTTTCCACCACATACGGGTGATATCAAAGACGGGGCAACGATGAAAAAGCCAGCACAAATATTTGGCCCCAGCCGGGATACGAACTCACGACCCGAACATTAGAAGTCCAACGCTCTACCATTCGACCATCCCGGTTCCCCTCATCTGGGAAACAGACGTAAAAGACTTGACACGAAATACATGTAATATCTGTTTTGTTTGTTGTGTGCATGTATCGCAATGGACGACTCCATTCCTGTCAATGAAAAGGGTCGAGTCCCCAGAAATCAGCCAATCGCATGGCATGGCATGGCCTGGCAAACTTTTTGCCAGACACTACAACGAGGGAAGCACATGTAGTTCGATATGACTGAAACATGGAAACTAAGAAGTAAGCAGTAAGTCCATTGACGTCATTTGAGGAAAAAGTACCATTACGTCAGTCTCTTTCATCTTGAAATCACCCCTTTTTCCATACAATGACGTCATGGACGTACTGTGTTTTGCCAACACACAGCAAAGTAAAAGGTCGGGGCTTGCCAAGTGGAGCCGTCTAACAGTCTGGGGTCTCAGGTAAGACTTCTTTATCGGACCTTATACAGTAGAGTTATTTGCTACTGGGATTTGTACTGGTACTGAAAATGTCCTCTTTGTCTAATAACCGTATAAAGGAAATTCGGTCTGTTCCCCGCAGGAGAAATGCATCGCAAGGGGATTTAAACCCGATGTCTCAGGTTCCACAGGCGCCGCGGGTACCTGCACTGCGAAAACTGACTGTGGACGAATGGAAAATCTGGCGTGGAAGCAGATCGCGTCTACAGCGCGAGACTAAACCTTCGCTACAGTCAAATAAAAAATAAATAAATAAATAAATAATAATCATAAATAATAGTATTTGTAGGGCGCATTTCTGTAAATAAAACTCAACGCGCCTATCACTCACTCACTCACACTCACGCACATTATACAACGATGAACAGACATACACTGGTGAAACTGACTAGTTAAACAGGAACTTACTGGAGTTAGTTATCTGTGGCCTCGCGCCGCTCATGCAACAGAGACCAAGACGTGGCTGAAGAAATTACTGGAAGGCTTGCCCCCCCCCCCCCCCCCCCCAAAAAAAAAGGAACGTTTTAAGATTGCTCTTGAAAACAGACAGTGTGGGCGCATTTCTCAGATTTGCAGGCAGAGAGTTCCAAAAGGCTGGAGCGACAAAACTGAAAGAGCGCTCGCCAAAAGATTTCAAGCTGCGCTTGGGGATTTTGAGACGCCTCTCGGATGACGACCGGAGGGTTCGCGCCGGTTTTTTAGGTGACACTTACTTAGGCCCCTGGCTCCAAGTGGAGCATAAGCCATCGACAACCTTTCGCCATCGCACTCTGTTCTGGGCTATTCTTGCCACTCCAGTCCAGTTGGTCCCCTGCTTATATAGCTCTGCCTCAGTGTCCCGCCTCCAGCTGCTGCGAGGCCGGCCTCTCTTCCTTTTCCCCTGCGGGTTCCATGTCAGGGCTTGGCGTGTGGTGCTGGATGCTGGCTTCCTGAGGGTGTGTCCAATCCAGCCCCACTTCCTCCGCAGGATCTGCTTGGCCACTGGTTCCTGCCCCGCTCGCTCCCACAGCTCTTCGTTCCGGATCTTCTCTGGCCATCGGATGTTGAAGATGCGCCTCAGACAGGTGTTGAGAAATGTCTGGATCTTCTGCTGCATCGTCTTCGTTGTCCTCCATGTTTCGCATCCGTAGAGCAGAACTTTATAGGTAACAAGTGAAGTTGAAAGGTATGGACTGGACTAGCATGTAAGAAGACAAAGTTAGATAAACAAACAATAGAGCATCACGAACCTGGTTTTTGTTGCTGATGAGCCCGGCACGGTACGGGTCACAGCCAGTGGTGACGACGTAAGCGTACAGAAGAAGCCCGGTCAATGTCAGCAGGGGTCCGTACAGAAAGAGGAGAGGCACGTTCAGCAGGAAGCATCTGTCTCACAGTTACACAGATTACTGTGCTAGTTCAAACCATTTTCATACAATTATTGTTATATAAACATGGTCGTGAGCGGTAAAAAAAAAAAAAAAAAATCACCAAATCATATGGCCTAGGTTGTACCGACCATTTTCCTCCCGGTAGGAGGGGAATGGAGGCCCTATGAATGGTGCGATACCCTTAGATCTGTTAGACTTGTCGGCGGTAGGATGGTAGATCCCTCCCCCCCCCCCTCCACTGTGGCTTGTAGCCAATATAGGGCAAGGCGGACTTGTCCAATGGCATGCAAAGCACACATCTCCTAGATCTAGGGAGCGCTCCCAGCTTTACTTACTCCCACTAAATATATATTGGCAGGCACAGGCCACAAAGGTATCTGAAGTAGTTTATACATTTTGTGTTAATTTTTAGATGTTTCTAAAAAAAACATCCAGGTGAAGAAATGGTTTTAATTTTTGAAATATTTCTGACATGATGGAATACTTGTCAATTTGGCGAAGCATTTTTGCAGATTAAATTGACTTTCCTCAGGTATGCATAGAACGTCAGGGGTACACTCTTGTCTTGAGATTGCAATTAAAAAAAAAGACTTGAACTGAAATAACTCTTTATCCCTTGAAAACTATCGACCTATTTCCCATTGCCCAAACGTGTGCCTCTCACCAGCTCCGTACCGTAACCCACCTCTTGGCGTCCTTCAGCGACTTCATGGACCCTATCCGTTGTACAGAGGACTGGCTGAAACAGTTGACTTGCCACATTAAGCACGCGCCGATTAGGGCACTCCAGTAGGAATGACGCTCCCGAGGGTCGGGTGTGAACCTGTAATCATTATCACAGAACCGTCGTCGTCATCAAAAATATATAGTTGTCATCGTCGTCGTCGTCGTCATCGTCGTCGTCGTCGTCGTCATCATCATCGTCGTCGTCGTCATCATCATCAGCAACAACGTCGTCAGCATCATCATCATCATCATCATCATCATTATCGTCATCGTCGTCATTGTCGTCGTCGTCGCCTTCAACATCGTTATCGTGTGTCGTTGTCAAGGTTACTAATGGTTGAGTAGAACGGCCATGAGAACGTAAGAGGTATAGTTTCAGATTCGTGTCTCATGTTTTTATTTTAATGTTCGCTGCTGGCGTACCGATAATGATTTGAAAACTGCAGTTTATCAAATACGCTCATAGCTTCCCCACTTTCCACCCTTATATTTGTCACAGGACAGCTAGCTTGTAGAATTCTGGTTATCCAATGGTGGTGTTGTTACAGCAACTCTCTCTGAGAATGGCCCTTGTCGTACTAAAATGTATGCCACAAACACCTCGAATTTATTCTGTGCGGTCTGAATATTGTTTCTCATTATCGTACTCATCAAAGATAATTCGTCCGCCTTCATTTGCAATGTGAAACAGACTGGTAAGTCCTCCGACGTCGATGATGCCCTGTTGAGTAAACAAACGCACTCAAATGAGGAAAATTGAGAAAAATAAATCAATCGGTTGTGCTATACTCGAACAGAAACTAAATTTCAAAGTATGTGTTGTGCCGTAATACGTAGAGTACGTGCCATGCCGTACCATACCACACCGTACCGAACCGTGCCATACCGTGCCATACCATACCATACCATACCATACCATACCATACCATACCATACCATACCATAGTACGTGTACAGTGAAAATGGGCAGACCATGTATGGCTAGATGTACAGAAAATGTATTTACCTTGACAAGAATAGCACCTAGACCAATGAATATGATAACCGTCTGGATAGCATCTGTCCACACCACACTCTTGATCCCTCCCTGTTTGATAAAATTACACACACACACACACACACACACACACACACACACACACACACACACACACACACACACACACACACACACACACACACACACACACACACAGAGACCAGGTCCAAGTCTATCCCTACTAGGCCTCATTCAAACATTAAACTCCGTAATCTGGACAGTTTATTTTATCTTTTCTACCATCTCCCATCCTTTCTCCCCCCCCCCCCCCTTCCCCAGCATTTTTTCCTCAAGGCCATTTCTAATCTTCCATATCCCACAGCTCTTCTACACGGATCAAATGGTAACAGGAATTTGCCCTAGTATGGATCGATTTTTGTTTTGACTCCAGTCCCTCAAAAAAATGCTTTTCTGCAGAAAAATCATCAAAAACGGAATGACAAAATACAAATGTTTCCTGCTTATCTGCAGAAAAAAACACTTTTGTGCATTACACACTGGCGATAGATGACAAAATTAGTAGCAGTCTTTCTGGCCTTGCGCGGCGTTAAGCCTCAAAAACTCACTCACTCACTCGCAGTCTTTCTGGCATTTTCCTGCAGTTTTTTTTTTCTGAAAAAGATTTTTTCAGCAGAATAAGTATTTTCTGCAAAAATTGTCGGTTTTCTGCAGAAAGGTGTCATTTCTCTGCAGAAAAAAAGCCATTTTCCTGTAAAAACACAACCCAGGATTGTCATTTAGACAGCTTTTGCCAACGATAGCTATAGCTGCCTGCTCCTTGTATACTCCATTCTCCTCGTAGACCTTCAAGTCACGAGGTAAACCCCCGACGTAGGGAGCCGGGGTGGCCAAATGGTAGAGCGTTGGACTTCTAATGCTCGGGTCGTGAGTTCGCATCCCGGCTGAGGCCAAATATTTGTGTTGGCTTTTTCATCGTTGTGCCGTCTTTGATATCACCCGTATATGGCGGAAAAGGACGTTAAACATCCACCCACCCCAACCCCCGAGGTATCTGTGCCCACCATACCATTGTGGTGTACAGGGTTCCTACTCCTCCAACCGCCGCCACTGACACCCAGGTAGGCAGACCCGCAGCTGAAAACGACAATAAAGGGCACATACACACACACGCACGCAGGCACGCACGCACGCACGCAGGCACGCAGGCACACACACACACACACACACACACACACACACACACACACACACACACACACACACACACACGCCACACGCACGCATAAACTATACATCGGCGGCACCGATTCGTCAAAAACATGACTGTGTGAACAAAGCCGCATGAGTATTTAACTGGCTACAATACACCATACCATGGCACACCCAGCTGTACGGAGTATAACCTTTTAACAAATGCGCGGAGTGTACATGTGCAGATGAGAGTCAATCTCTGTTGTGTCTCTGTATTTCGTGTTTGCTTGTTTGTGTGTTTGTGTGAGTTTTTTTTTTTTTTTTTTAATAAAGGTTTCATTGTCTCTGAGTTTTTTTTGTGTGTGGACAAAGTGAAAAGTTTGCGCTTCAGCGAATACCTGCTTGAAGAGCCAGTGCTGGAGCGTACAAAGTCACACCCATGTACATTATCTGGACGGAAAAAAAAGGGAAATTAAATGTATGTATAGGGAAAACGTCTCGCTACGGGTGGTTGTAGCATGGGCGCGGCAGAATGCCATGAACTGGCTTAATTACCTTGTTAAGTTGTTCAACTTTGCTCACAGATGCAACACATGTACACGTCTATGACATGAACGGAAAACCCAGGTGGCCATGAAGTTGTATTAGGACACACACGCACACGCACACGCACGCACGCACGCACGCACGCACACACACACACACACACACACGCACGCACGCACGCACGCACACACCACACACACACACACACACACACACACACACACACACACTCTCTCTCTCCCGCCACCACCACCACCACCACCAACAACAACAACAACACCGGATTTATCTATTACTTAATATTTATTTTTAATAAATCTGCATCCCAATTTCCCATTATATGTGAATGTAAATCATCGAAATGAATTGAATTGAATCGAATCGAACTGAAATGAATTGAAATAAATTGAACTGAACTGAACTGAACTGAATTAAATTAAATCGAATTGAACTGAAATGAACAGAAATAAATTGAACTGAACTGATCTGAATTGAACTGAATTAAATCGAATTGAACTGAACTGAAATTAACTGAAATAAATTGAACTGAACTGAACTGAACTGAATTGAATTGAATTAAAGCGAATAACCTAAGCACACACCGTTTGTAACATAGAGACGCAGGTGACGAACAGACGCACTGCCGTGGATTTGAACCTCATCTCCAGGTACTCGTACACGCTGATGAGATGCAGCGGGTACATGACTGGCACGACAGTGAAACACCCTACAACGTGAGAGAAGGCAATACCAATCCCAACGAACACGACCATAGTTCCCGTGTTGTAGGCGTCGGCTGGAATCCCTATCAGCCCGATGGCGGACTGAAAGGTGACGAACACGGACAGGCACACCGGCAACATGGATATCTGTCTGTTGCCCAGCAAGTATTCCACCTGGAAATCGGAGCAAAGATGTTCTATTTAAACCAAAACAAATTCCTAATGTTTTATGCATATGGAAATAAAGTGGTGTTTATGTTTATGTTGAATTTGGATTATTCGGACTGAGGCCTGAACTGCAATACGTGGTGACAGTCTTTACTCGTAATAGAGACATCGCTCCTTCATGTGTTTTAGACATTATTTTATTTTCTTCCACAGCTCTTTTGCCGGCTCCAGTGGTGCTCCTCCTAGGTAATTGGTAGAATCCACGGAGGGCTCGGAAGCTGGGACAATTTTTATTATGCATGATGATGGAGATGAGGATGACGCTAAGGAGGTCCGTGTGGTTTGGGACTGCGGGACAGGACCGCATTCCACGCTTCCTGTTATAAATATCCCGACATTAACCAGGCCTGGGAACTACGGCACCTGTGGTGCCGGCCGTATAATCATCCACATTATAAGACGTGTCATACCAAGGGAAGCATCCCCAAAGTCGCACCCGTGAAGTGGGTGAAACTCGGCTGTGGCAACAGCCTCCCCACTGGGCCCATAGCACACCCGCTCTGGGTAGGAGCCGACCTAGGTAGGAAAAATCCCGCTTGCCTCGGCTGGGATTCGAACCCGGGTCTCCCGGTCCATGGTCCGAAGTGCTAACCACTACACTACGGGGGCCGGTAGACATGAAATTTTCGTTTTCAGTTCCCATGAAGCTTAATTATGATGGCAGTGCCTTACCTTTGTTTTCTGACCTCCCCGGAAAATAGCGAAGAAGAAGCCGACGCCAAGGGAAATGAGCAGCATGGCCACCGTGACCACGTAGTCGGCCCAGTGAAATTGTTTCGCTGTCACAGCAGCCATTGTATTCGTGTGCTCTTCTACCAAGCAGCAAAACCACACTGGCCGATAAGCTTTCCTCGTGGCAAAGAGACAAGACAGCTGCGTGAATGTTACCTTTGTTAACATAGTATTATATTATACATGTGTTGTTTTGTCAGTTGCTACTTGATTCTCGGTCCCATGGGCTCGGCTTCACGCCGCGGGGCTGATTTCGATGAGTTTGCCCACCCCTTTTGCTCTTTCTTTACTCTTATTTCTGCCTCCATCGGTCCATTCACCTGTCTTTTGCTCTCTTAAAATCTCCTCCGGTGGGAGGTCAGTAAGCGGGTGTCTGCTGACCCTTGGTCCTGTGAGACATCTGAGGGTCGCTTCTGAAGGCCGACTTCACTGGATTCCCCCCCCCCCTCCCCCCACCTGGTCTTCACCCTGGCGGGGTCTGTTCGCAGCGCCCTGCTGGTGCTGCTTAACACCTATCCAGTTGAGGACCTCACAACGCTCCTCCCCCCCCCCCCCTCCTCAGGTGCGTTGTTTTTCCAAACCGCCTCACGGCGGGGAGGTCCGTGTTGGGGCGGTCTTTTCTCCAACTGCATCCCAGGCATGTTGTCTTTATTGGCAAACTAAGGAATTTTACTTTCTACCTCTCTCGGTCTATCCCTCACCAGCCCATTCGCCTCTCTCTTTCTCTTTGAAACCTCCCAAATTTAGCCGCTCTCTCCTTCCTCTCATCTCTAATCTGATTTCAAAATTAGGCCCTTTCATCTCTATTTCTTCTTTTTAAGCCCCTCAATCACGTCTTTCGATGAAAAATTTTCTGCAAATGGTGACAAAAAAATATTTCCAAAGGAAATTCCTTGAAACCTGTATTTATGTGAGCAAAATGCATTTGCCTTTAACCAGCAATCAACGTTTGATGTAGAAATGCATTCAGATTTAAGCAGTAGCTGCGAAATGTAAACGTCCCAAAAAAGGGACGCTAGGCATTAATGGGACCGTGCTTAACCCTTTCACTGCCAGACGCGTTTCGGTTCACTCACAGATAACATCTTTTCACGTCACTCTGCTGTAAACAGGAATCAAAACCTATACTGCATCCAGAGAGGTTTTTTTGCCCCCCAACTACTGGAAAATCTAGATTTAACAGTTTTAACTAATTTGACGGCGGAGCTACTGATGCGATTCATGAAATCCTGCGACGGCGGCAGAGAAAGGGTTAATTATCACGCAATGAAAAGGGCTTCACGTGGTACGTGACTGAAAACCATGTGGAAACTATGCTTAACGGACGGAGCGCAACGAATAACATCACGCATTGTGTACTCAGAGAGCATTATCATCATACAAATTAGCCTGCCCTAACGTCTCTGGTAATATTCATTTTGCAGCTGTTCCATGACAGGGGATTTGGTCTAGTGGTTAAGGCATCCGACTTCGGATCCTGAGCTGCCTGGTTCGAGTCCCCGGTGGGCAGGAATATGGTTGGATTTTTTCATTTTTTCGAGTCAAATCCATGTGCAGACTCGTTTGCGGTGCCTGTCTCGTCTTCGTGTACACACGCACGCACAAATATCAAGTGTGCACGCTAAAAATCCCACGTTCATCTTTCGAAGAAGAGTAGGCTGTGGCCGGTGGCGTGGTAAACAGAAATACTGTCGCACGCACCAGAGTGAATAGCAGGGTGGAGGTTTGCACATAAAAGTAGCGCTTAACGGCAGCAGGCTTTCACTGCTTCGTCCTCCAGCCCTGCGGCGCCGTGAGCATTTCAGCAGAGATGGATATGTGCGCCGAAGAGAAGTCTACCATACCATACCATACCAACTCAGCCTGGTCAAAAGAATATAGCTCTAACCGCCCACACTGTTAACACATAGGCTATATTCCGTTCTTAATCGCAATTTAAACAACATGTACATATTGCGAGGGACACTTCTGCAGATATCATTGAAGTGGGGATGGGGAACGAGCGAACGAACTTTGTTTTACAACGGAAACGATTTGGCCATACACTGGTCAGTTTTCAATCAGCCGTTACACTACAAAATGACTAGAGGAAAGGCCCTAAAAGGCAGAAAGCATTCCATGAAAACATTTCAGCCTCATCAAAAGAACTTCACTTGACCCGCCCTACACTGTTGACACATAGGCTCTATGGGATTTGATGCGTGTCAGCATCCGTTATTAATCGCATGTACATACTGAGAGAGAGAGAGAGAGAGAGAGAGAGAGAGAGGGGGGGGGGGGGAGCGGAACTTAAACGGCGGCTGAACGAATTTTGTTTTTCTTATATGTTGTGTATGCAGTGATACCTTTATTTTTGTTGGCATTGTATTTGTGTCACATGTGCGATGAGCACACGTTTCCTCCCCTTACGACACAATGACACTGACGATGAATCTTTATTTCACAACAGTAAAAGATATTGATCTAGCAGTCCGATTTTCAATTTTGTCGTTGCTAAAGCTACAAAACGCACAAAAAAAGTAAATGGAAAAAACAAAATACAAGAAAAACACACAGAACAAAACACACAAAAATGACAAAAAAATTCCAAACAAACAAACATACAAAAACATAGAAACACCCTAGCAGAACAGAACATTTCATCAAAGCCTGAGACAGTCAGTCACTGTCCACGCTGTCTTGTCGTAGGAAAGTCATCTGTTCAGTAACAGGGGCGTTAGAAGCTGAGTTCTTGTGGCCAGATCTCTTGGCTCGGCCGGTCTGCACAGGATATCCGTTTCCATCCTCCGGCACTTCCACTTGCACGCTCCGTTTCTTGAACTTTTCCCATGCCTCCCGATAGTTCTGGGTAATAATAATAATAATCAGCAACATCGGAATCAGAATAATTTTTATCATGCTAACCTAGAAATACAGGGAATCATTATTATTTTCGTTATTATTATTATTATTATTATTATTGAGTCCCCGTTTTTTTTTTTTTTTTTTTTTCTGCCACAACTCTTTGCCGGCTCCAGTGGTGTTCCTCCCTGATATTGGGTGGAATCCACGGAGGGCTAGGAAATTGAAGCAATTTTTATTATGCACGATGATGGAGATGAGGATGATGGTAAGATGATGCTATGTAGGTCCGTGTGGTTTAGTCCCCGTATTTCTAAGTTAGCATGATAAAAATGAAACTGATTCCGATGCCGCTGCTGCTGCTGCTGATGCCAATGATGATGATGATGATGATGACGATGATGATAAGAATGAATAAATGAATGAATAGAATAGATATAGAATATTGACTACCCCCCCCCCCCCCCCCCTGCCCCCCTCCAAAAAAGTCCTGTCACTTTTTAAGCAGTACAACAAACACAACAACAACAAGAACTACTACTACTACTACTACTACTACTACTACTACGATAGATATTGATAGAATGGGTCAGGGCGCACCTGATCCTCATCACTCTCTCGAGCTCGATGAAAAATAACCTGAAGTAAGTTAACATAATTATCGGTTACCTTCATGGCAATGTAGTGGGATGTGTCTTCAGGACTGTACACGGGATCTGGCATCCGGTAGAGTTTCCGGCAGAACGGGAAGATCAGCTTAGGGTCCACTGACTCAGGATCCGTGTGCCCTGTTCACCAAAGTTCCTAAAGGACTATCTTTCTACATATTTAGGCTCAAAAATCGTTCTGGACCCGTATGTAATAGTCGAGGTCAGGGCTTTTAGCCTCGGCTTAGAGTCTAACCTCGAACTAAACTAGCTCTAAAGTTAAATTTTCTGTTGTTGTTTTTTTTTTGTTTTAAATCAAGAAGCGGGCCCATTCCAGGAAGGTGCCTGAGCCGTTATAGAAGGATTTTTTTCTTCCTAATGTTGCTTTTGGGTTTCTTTTGTCCTTGTCTGGGTTAGGTCCGTAGCCGTGGGTTAAATTAACCTCGACTTTTACATACGGGCCCTGAGCTATTTTGGTAGTTCATTAATGTAACTCAGTCAAACAAATTTTCTCCAAAAGAAACCGCACAGGCGCACTCACGAGCGACACATTTCCAAATCATACGTGGCTTAGTAAAGACGGAATTAGCGACTAAACTTATTGACGTTCATGATCAGTTTTGCGTATGTTTACTTTCTCTCCTTCCTTATTACATGTTCGAGCGAAAACGAGTGACTGCATAGACCCGGAACCACAACGTATTACGAATAAGACCTAACAGTCATGAATTCTTCTTCTTATTATTACCTATAATAAAACTGATGATAATGCCTGCCAGAAAACTGACCAAACAGTCATAAATTATTATTATTATTATTATCTGTAATAAAACTGATGATAATGCCTGCCAGAAAACTGATCAAATACTCATAAATTATTATTATTATTATTACCTGTAATAAAACTGATGATAATGCCTGACAGAAAACTGATCAAATACTCATAAATTATTATTATTATTATTATTATTATTATTACCTGTAATAAAACTGATGATAATGCATGACAGAAAACTGATCAAATACTCATAAATTATTATTATTATTATTATTATTACCTGTAATAAAACTGATGATGATGCCTGACAGAAAACTGCTCAGCAGACCAATGGCGCCAATCCACAGGTAGGAAATGTCGTAGACGGAGAATGGCCTTCAAACACATACATCATTTCATTTTACTCCCACGTGAGTTCGTATCCCGGCTGGGGCCAACTATTTGTGCTGGCTTTTTCATCGTTGCCCCGTCTTTGATATCACCGTATGTGGTGGAAAAGGACGTTAAACCCCCAAACACCCACCCCACCCACCCTTCATTTTACTTCCAACAGGACACACTGGTACTGATGGCAGCAGGTTTTAAGAGTAGTGCTAGTTTCCTAGAATCGGCTTCCCCGAAAGGTTGCTATGGCTCACTTTCGTTATTTTGCTTCATCGGAGGCAAACATGGTCAATTTATTCAATCAGCAAACCCCATAACATTCATTTAGGAATATGGTTAAAGTGTGGGTTTTAACTCTAACACTAATCCTAACGCTGGATCAGTTCCTACAAAATACACTCACAAAACGTTTCTATCTCTGAACTTCGTTGCTTTCACTTTATTCTGAATGAAAACAGGTCACCGTCATTCACGAACCCCAAAACGTACACTGTCTCACGCTTTAGCAGATAGGCGGGTGGGTGGGTGTTTGGGGGGTTTAACGTCCTTTTCCACCACATACGGGTGATATCAAAGACGGGGCAACGATAAAAAAAACCAACACATATATTTGGCCTCAGCCGGGATACGAACTCACGACCCGAGCATTAGAAGTCCAGCGCTCTACCATTCGGCCACCCCGGCTCCCCTACCAGATAGGCGATTCCCTCCCCCTCCCCAAAGCCGGAAACAGAAACCCACCTGTCATCGGTCACGTGACTTCCCGAGCTCTCATTTCCGGCCAAACCCAGCGTCGTCGTTTCAACTCCCGTCATGGTGAAGTCCATGCTGTCTCCCACGACTCCCGCTGTCCACGACGTGACGTTTAAAACGGAGCCTGGCAGGTCGCTGGTCAGGTGTGGATAATTCAGGAATGTGTTTGCGGAGTCTGAGATGTTGAAGCAGTTGTCTGTTGGTCCTGGAGCCAACGACACGATCGGCTGACCGTACAAACGGCTTCCCACCGCTATCCACAGGTTCACAACCAGCCCCACCACACCGCCGCAAATCGCGCCCTGAGGAAACAACAACAAAAAGTGTTAAAAAAAAAAAAAAAAGTAAAGGGGAAAGGTAAAAATAACAAGAGAAAACGTACGGGGAAAGTAAGGGGGAAAACAAGAAAAATAATGGGGGAAAGTAAGAAAAAGTAAGAGGACAGTAAATTGGGAAAGTAGAAAATAACAAGAGGGAACGTAAGGGGACAGTAAGGGGGAAAATAAGAAAAATAATGGGTGAAAGTAAGGAAAAAGTAAGAAGACAGTAAACGAGGAAAGTAGAAAATAATAAGAGGGAAAGTAAGGGGAAAAATAAGAAAAATAACAGGGGAAAGTAATGAAGAAGTAAGAAGACAGTAAAGGGGGGAAGTAGAAAGTAATAAGAGGAAAAGTAAGGGGAAAGTAAGGGGAAAATTAGAAAAAATAATGGGGGAAAGTAAGGTAAAAGTAAGAAACAGAAAAAGAGGGGGAAAGGGAACACAGTAATGGGGACATGCAAGAAAAAAGTAGGGGGGGGGGGGGAGGGTCAGAAACAAAAACAAGTAAGCGAAAAAAATGGAATGATGATATGATTATGCCTCATGACCGTGACTGTTTGTTACACACGTGACTGTACTGACTAATGTGTTGATATCCGGTGTGTGAGTAAATGAGCGTGATTCACGTGAGAGTGCGCGTTGGGATCAGCTCGCTTTGCGCCAGGTAATAGGGATAAAGTGCCAATATTATTATTATTATTGGAGAGCCGGGATGGCCGAATGATAGAGTGTTGAACTTTCAATGCTCGGGTAGTGAGTTCGAATCCTGCCAGGGGCCAAATAGTAGTGCTGGCCTTTTTCTCGTTGCCCTGTCTTTGATATCGTGGTAGAAAAGGACGTTAAACTCCCAAACACCCATCCACCCATTATTATTATTATTATTATTCAAGTAGGGACACAGAGAAAGTGAGGTTGTGGCATGGAAGAAATTTCGATTAGCTACACACGTTAAGGCTCCGAGACGAAAACAACTCACGTATTTGTTACCCCAGGGGAAGGCCCCGCCAAGCAGAAACATGCCGACCATAGGACCTCCAACCGCGCCAAATGCAGTTGCCCCCATCTGGAAGAACAAAATAAAGATAAAGGTAGCTTTATCCATCCCATGGCTGGGAAATTCTTGTGGTCCACACAACAGAACAGTAGCAAATTAATATACATGTACATACATACATACATACATACATACATACATACATACATACATACATGCGTCTCTTCCTGAACTAAGGGGAGCCGGGGTGGCCGAATGGTAGAGCGTTGGACTTCTGATGCTCGGGTCGTGAGTTCGTATCCCGGCTGGGGCCAAATATTTGTGCTGGCTTTTTCATCGTTGCCCCGTCTTTGATATCACCCGTATGTGGTGGAAAAGGACGTTAAACCCCCAAACACCCCAGCCTCTTCCTGAACTAAACATTTTCCAAAGCAATAGTGTATAACACATGACACATTTGAATAATTAAAAAAAACCCTCAAATCAAATCAAAGCGTATGATCTTATCCAGTCTTATCTCTCACACAGTAACACGGCCGAATCAACTATATGTAAATGAACACGATTTTGACCTCCCTTGTCAACTGATTTTCAAAGCAAAAGCCAGTAGGTTTGTGTAACAATAATTATTACAGTCATACCTGTGTAACGGGCCCCTGTAGAGATTTCATTAAGTATGCCAGACCAATGGCCAGACATCCGTATATCACAACTGCACAAGGAAATAACAGAACGTTGACTGGTTTGAACTGTGGGGGCAAAATCTGAAACGTCAAATATCTTTGCATGACTTTGTTTTACATACTAAACGTGGCAACTGTCTGACTGACTGAATGACTGACCGACCGACCGACCAACTGACCGACCGACGGACGAACGACCGAAAGAACGAACTGACGAAATGACTGACTGACCATCGAACGAACTAGGTGAAAAAGCAAAACTTATAAATGATAATGATAAATAGTACTTGTAGAGCGCTTAATCGCGAAGCAAAACAGTTGATATCGCTACACGCGCGCGCACACACACACACACACACACACACACACACACACACACACACACACATACACACCCTGATGCAGATATACAATTACAGACAAAGGCACTGAAACAACAGCAGACTACTTAACTGTGAAAAGGCTTGACGGAAGATGTGAGTTTCCAGGTTGGATTTGAACTGAGACAGTGTGGGAAGAGCATGAATTTCGACAGGCAGTGAGTTCCAAACATTTGGGGCCAGAAAACTGAAAGAACGCTCGCCTGCAGTTTTCATAGGGTGCTGTACTGTTAATACTAGGGTCGTGAGTGTGATGCTTGCTTTACCCTCGTTTCTCCGTCTTCAAAATCACCTCTCTATGTTTAAAAATGACGTCAAGGCCAACCCTAAACAACCAACCGATAAAAAGGCACATAAGAAAACGTGTCTGCACAAAACAACATACCCGCGATCTTGGCAACGATAGTGACCGTAGTGTCCTTGACCCCCCTCAAAGGTCGTGCCAGTAGATCCTCCACTGTGTTGGCAGCGAGGGCATTTATCCCGCTAGACACCGTGCTTGGGGTAGAGAAAGATTAAAAGGAATTGGAGGAACAAGTCAATCTAAAAGGAACCAATGAGAACAACAATAATGATGATGATGCCCACTTTCCAAATGCTAGGCTCAATGCGCCGCGAACTGAACCCAGTACACACGTGAATCACTTCTCTTCCACATATCACATCAACACATTACAACCTCGTGGAGCGGAGGGTCAGCTCCATTAGCACGGAATTTAGAACTGCAATTATTTTTTAAATTTTTGTGGGCTGAAAATATCCAAAGCAGGGGGTGGGGGGTCAACCTGAAGCATTCAGAGAGAACCCCTGACGATCGGGCCTGGATGAACGGTGCCACATGCTAGAGAGATATCGTGTATTAGTACTGATAGTAGTACTATTTTGTACCGACGTTTGCATAAAATTCCGAGGCTTTTAGGGGCATTTTCCAACAAATAGTCCGTTATACATCAAGTCTTCATCATCGTCATTATCGTCGTCGTCATTATCATCATCGTCGTCGTCATCATCATCGTTGTCGTCGTCCTCGTCGTCTATATCATCATCATCATCATCGTTGTCGTCGTCGACCAGCAGATCTATACATACCTGAGAGCTCCGCTGAAGAGCATAGACATGTAGATACCCGCCATACCGGGAAGATTAGACAACACTTGTATCACAAAGTACGGCATCATCTGAAAAGAAGTATAGTTGTTCACTTAAAAAGGAACTCACCTTTAAAAAACAAAACAAAAACTTATTGGTTAAAATAAAGAAAACAAAACAAACCACCTTCCCCCCCCAACAATAACAACAACAACAACAACGACGGCGACGACGACAACAACAACAACGAAACCGTGGGATAGTTGTGCGTCCTCTTTTTATTATTCTGTAGAGGTACTCTCGCTCACATGTCATGAAGTTAACCACCGTTCGAACCGCCCAACCGAGACAGACAGGAACCAGAAAAAAAGTAACTATGCGACCCGAGGGATGGCTTGCGTCGGCTTATAGTTTCTTCGATATTTTCCCCATATGTGATGGAAAAGGACGTTAAAGCCTCAAACACGAAATACCCACCCACCCTCCGATATTGTCTCCAGTGTTAGCTTTAAAAATAAGTCTTAAATCGGTGATCATGAGGCAACAATAACGTAGGCCGAGAAAGCAGAAACTGATATTTACGCGCCTTTCTTGTGCCTTTCCTATACTGCAACTTGCGGTAACAATATTGTTAATGGTGTTTTTCCCAGGCGAAGCACGCCAAGTACTCTCACAAGCACAATTTGGTTGTTCGTTCAAGTTCAACGACCATACATTGTTTCCATGGAGCAGTGCGCTACATATATATACGTGGATATGGTCTGGATTTGCTGGTACTCCTAATTCCTAAATAACCCTTGTGGCGGGGACGTTAAGCCTCAAGATCCATTCATCCATCCATCCAGGATTTGTTGGTACGGGGGGGGGGGGGGGGGGGGGGGGGAGTAAACGAGGTTTAAAGCAAGCGCCTGCCTGATTTTTGTTGCTGATAAGGCCGGCATGATATGGGTCGCAACGAACGGTGATGACGTAAGCATACAGGACAATCCCGGTCAGCGCCAGAGTTGTACCATACAGAATCTGTAGCGGTAAATTCAGCAAGAAGGCCCTGTGGAATATATACAGTGAACGACAACAAGGTTGGATGAACGCTAACCGAAGGAATGATGGCTGTTGCACACTCTCTGATGGGGCAACACACAGGTGCTAGGTTTCAACGAAATTAGGAAATTCTTCTGGTTATAACTGGATGTTCGTTTGAAATTCCACCCAAAATGTCACCTCTCACCTCTTGGCGTCTTTCAGAGTCTGCATGGCCCCTATCCGCTGTACAGAAGACTGGCTGAAACAGTTGACTTGCCACATGATGCACGCGCCGATGAGAGCGCCCCAGTACGTGTGACGCACTCGCGGGTCCGGACTGATTCTAAAACCATCATCATCATCATCATCATCATCATCATCATCATCATCACCACCACCACCACCACCGCCGCCGCCACCACCATCATCATCATCATCATCATCATCATCATCATCATCATCATCATCATCATCATCATCATCGTCGTCGTCGTCGTCGTCGTCGTCATGATTGTTTCTTTCGTCGCCGAGTCATCCATGTCATTGCCGTGTGTCTCAGACAATGAACAAGATTTGTCCGACTGGCAGGTACGGGCTGCAAAACGCCTCTTCCTTTACGTAATGATTCCCTGGTACATAGACCGACGAATCAATAACCTCCCGTCAAAAAGAAAAGAAAAGAAGAAAAAACAAGGAACACTGAGAGTAAAGAAGACTATCAAAGATTCAGAAATTTTCTTCAAAGTTATGCAACGATAAGCAGCTTGTAACTATAAGAATTTCGTCGTCCGTGCTCTGTGCCATTTTCACAGACCTGTAGCAAGTTAAAACAAAACAAACAAACAAACGAACAACAAACTTTTGTAATTGAAAATCGTACTCATCAAAGTCCAGCCTTCCGCCTTCGCTTGCAATTTCAAACAGTTTGCCGAAACCACCCACGTCGATTATGCCCTGTTGAAGAAAAAGAACCAGCATGAAGACAAATCACACGTGAAATATGGAACGAGAGGAGGGTGTTGGGGGACAGATGGAAATCTGGCTTGTTCTTTGCACCGCTCTCGATAACACGCTTACTCCCAACAGACAGAGAAAGGATCTGTGAACGAACTGCCAACGCGTTCGACTCTAAAAGCTCGGGTCCAATCCGAGCTGGGAACCCAAAGTTTGTGCTGGCCTTTTTCTTCAGCTGCCCCGCCTTTGGTATCACCATTACGGAAAAAGACTTTGAATCCTCAACCAGCTGCAGCCAACCAACCAGCCAACCAACCAACCAACCAACCAGCCAACCAACCAGCCAACTAACCAACCAACCAACCAACCAACCAGCCCAAGCCAATCGATCCGCGACCAGCCGTACTAAACTGATCATTTAGCGTTTAACACCCTCACCCATGACTGTTGCTGAACAGTTCATGGTTAAGCCCTGAAAATCTACCTCAAACCTGAGGTAGCCCGCGTGATGTCCCTAACCTGTGCTGTGCACCAGAGCGCACGTGATGTTTCGGGCTGAACTGTAGACTGTGAAGAGTAAATTCACCCTTGACGCTAATCACCCTCTGAGCTTCAGTCGGGGGGGGGGGGGGGGTGAGGGGGGGGGGGGTGTGTGAGTGTGTGGGGGGGGGGAGGGGGCAAAGAAATCATGCATTGCGGGCTTAATAGTACACTTACATGTATTTTTGTGTGTAAAATGTTCTCGTGTGCGCTACGGGAAAAAGACACACAGGGAACTTCCAAGGAAAAGTTGCCCAGGAGTATGATAAAAGAGGGTTGGGTGGGTGTTTAGGGGTTTAACGTCCTTTTCCACCACATAGGGTGATATCAAAGACGGGGCAACGATGAAAAAGCCAGCACAATATTTGGCCCCAGCCGGGATCGAACTCACGACCCGAGCATTAGAAGTCCAACGCTCTACCATTCGACCACCCCGGCTCCCCGATAAAAGAGGATATCTAAGCAAGACACCTTGATGAGAATAGTAGCGATGCCAAAGAAGACGATGAGCGTTTGCACAGCGTCAGTCCACACCACGCTCTTGATTCCTCCCTGTTGGTAGACAGCACACCGGTAAACATTGCAGTTTGTTTAGTACAGAGTACAAGAATGTGCAAGCAGTTTCAACAGAACTGCAGGCTGAACTACAGTGATATAAAGTTTATATTGTAACTTTTAAACTTGTCACGTCAGGTTCGCTCTCTGCATCTATAAAGAACGTCACCCTGGAGCGTCATGAAATAATAATAATAATAATAATATTAGTAATAGTAATAATAATAATCGTGTACAGCGCAGTATCCCCACTAAGTAAGCTCAAGGCGCTTCAAAAATACCGTCTACACTAAAAATAAAAAAACCCGGCCCCCGTAGTGCTTCGGACCATGGACCGGGAGACCCGGGTTCGAATCCCAGCCGAGGCAAGTGGGATTTCTCCTACCTAGGTCGGCTCCTACCCACAGCGGGTGTGCTATGGGCCCAGTGGGGAGGCTGTTGCCACACAGCCGAGATTCACCCACTTCGCGGGTGCGGCTTCGGGGGTGCTTCCCTTGGTATGACACGTCTTATGATGTGGATGATTACACGGCCGGCACCGCAGGTGCCGTAGTTTCCGGGCCTGGTTAATGCCGGGATATTTATGACAGGAAGCGTGGAATGCGGCCCTGTCCCGCAGTCCCAAACCACACGGACCTCCATAGCATCATCTTCCCATCATCCTCATCTCCATCATCACGCATAATAAAAATCGCCCCAGCTTCCGAGCCCTCCGAGGATACTACCCATTACCAGGGAGGAACACCACTGGAGCCGGCAAAGAGTTGTGGCAGCACCAAAAAAAAAAGAAAAAAAAAAAGTACACACCACGTACTGACACAAGACACACACACACGCACGCGCGCGGGAGCGCACACACACACTTACCCCCCCCCCCCCCCTCACACACACACACACACACACGCACGCACGCGCCCAAACTGCCACTCCGCCGGCATGAGGGTTCAGAATGGCGGAAGATCTATGGTGAACTATTCATACGGCAGTCTGAACAGGAAGGTTTACAGGTTGGCTTTGAAGTCGTGTAGATATAGATTAGATTTGAAATCAAGCAAGTCAGATGCGTTACGAATGTACTGGGGAAGTGAATGCATTGTGTGTTGTTTTTTCATGTGGTGGGTGGGAAACAAAATCCAAGTTTAATACTTTACGGCTTCCATTTCACAATAGATTAAAACTTTTCTACGATTTCTACCACTGCTGTGTAGAGGGTTCCAACTCCTCCAACAGTCGCCACCGACACCCAAAGAGGCAAACCCGCGGCTGTACAAACAAACAAACAAACAAACAAACAAACAAACAAACAAACAAACAAACAAACAAACAAACAAACGATTAAGATCTGGTCATGCACACGCGCTGTTCCAGTAGAACAGAAAGAGACATCTCCGATTACCAATGACTGCAACTTTTTTTTTTTTAAATCAGGAGTGCATTGCTCCATTCTTCAACGTATATCTTCACGATAGTACGCAAGCTTTTTTAAAATGTTTCCAACAGTAACAGCCATCTTGTACAATGCAAGCTGAGATAAGATGAGACGAGATGAGATATTCGATTATTTCTCTTACAGTTAAAAAAATACACGAATTTTTACTGAAAAAAATACTAGACTAGTGTACTGCAATATCACACAGAGGCCGTATGCTTTCAATAAACTAGACAGTGCTTTCAAGTTCTGGATTCCTTACAGCTCAGTGTATGAAAGCAACCAAGCGACTGGTCTCACTCAGAAAGCATCTGAAGAATGCATGCGAAATGTTGTTAACAAAATTAATACGCTTTTGCGATAGTGGTTAATTTGTAGCGAACTTACCCGCTTGTAAAGCAAGTGCAGGAGCGAACAAAGATATACCCATGTACAGCATCTGCATAGAGAGAAGAGAAAAGCACTCAATACAAATTCTGAAGAGAGCTTTCACGTGTGCCGTCTTGAACAATGGTGCAGAACAGAAGCGATGGTGTCTCTCAAAGACACGAAACTAAGCTACATCTAATTCCACCTAACAAAACTAATCCGGCTGATTCAATTTTATACATAATAATTATAAAATGTATACGAAACCTACCTGATGGTTTAATTGCTCACGGAACAAACACCATGGGTTCACCACGATGATTTGGTTTAACGGCCCAGTTGTAAACCACAGCACAATCTGGGTGGGTGGGTGGGGGTTTGGGGGTTTAACGTCCTTTTCCACCACATACGGGTGATATCAAAGACGGTGTAACGATGAAAAAGCCAGCACAAATATTTGACCCCAGCCGGGACACGAACTCACGACCCGAGCATTAGAAGTCCAACGCTCTACCATTCGGCCACCCTGGCTCCCCCAGCACAGTCTAAACAATCATGTGCTTCCACGCGAGGGCGCGAAGACGCCCCTCCCCCCCCCCCCCTTCCCCCCTCGCCCCCCCCCCCCCCACACACACACACGCACGCACGCACGCACGTACCGTCTGAAGCATTCCGACACACGTGGCAAACAGACGCACTGCCTTGGACTTGAATCTCACACCCAGGTACTCGTAGACGCTGATCAGGTGCAGCGGATACATGACGGGCACGACAGTGAAGTAACCCACTACGTAGGCAAAGCCAAGGCCGAAGTTAATGAACATGGTCATGGTTCCCGTGTTGTACGTGTCGGCAGGCGTCCCTATAAGGGAGATGGCGGACTGGAAGGTCACGAACAAGGACAGACAGACTGGAAGCATTGACATTTGTCTGCTGCCCAGTAAGTATTCCACCTGGAAAACATCGGGGGTATGCAAATAATGATTATAGTAATTATCGGTTCTTGAATATCGTTGCCTATATATATTGCCGTTAGCACACAACATAAACACGTGAACCGATGGACTGGTTATGCCCTTGACCTTGAAGCCATTCACACGATTCTTTCTTGTAAACTTTGTTTCATCGAACACACACACACACACACACACACACACACACACACACACACACACACACACACACACACACACACACACACCAACGCACGGTTCACCTACGCACCTTCCCCCCACCCACCCCCCACTCCCTTAAACACACACACACACACACACACACACACACACACACACACACACACACACACACACACACACACACAGCATCCGACACTACCTTTGTTTTCTGCCCTCCCCGGAAAACAGCGAAGAAGAAGCCAATGCCAAGGGAGATAAGCAGCATGCCCACCGTCACCACGTAGTCAGCCCAGTGAAATCGGTTCATTGTGACCGCCATCTTGGAGTCTTCTGTCTTCGTGATAAAAGGCCTTGGCTGGCAGACCAAAATCACAAGACTGTTTCAAATTATCAGGACAACTTCAATAACAACTTCGCCATTGAAGAAATACAAAGAAGAAGAGAATATGAGCGAGAAGAAAGAAAAAGATGACGCTAAAGAAGATGAAAAAAAAGGAGAAGCAAAGAACACACAGACGAGGAAAAAGGAAAAGAAGAAGAAGAAGAAGATGCTGAAGAAGAATAGATTTAAAGATAAGAAGTAGAAAAAGAAAAAAAAAGGGGAAGAAGAATTGAAGATGGAAAAGATGCTGAAGAAGAAAAATATACCGAAGAAGAAAAATCAATGACAGCGACGAAGAAGAAATGAAAATGAAAAAGATTTATTTTTCTTCTTCAGCATAATACATGACGAAGCAGAAGAAGAAGAAGAAACAACAGATCATGGAGAAGAGGGGTGGGGCATGCGTGAGGGTCTTTTTTTCCACCCACATAAAACAGGTGATATCAGAGACGGGGCAACGCGAAAAGGCCAGCAGAAATATTTGCCTTTCGCCGGGAAGCCTACTCACGACCCGAGCAATGAAAGTCCAGTGCCCTACCGTTCGATCGTCCCGGTGTAGCAGTCCAGATTATACCCCGCCTGGATTATACCCCCCGTATAAACTGGCCTAGCCCAGACTATCCCCCCGTATAAACTGGCCTAGCCCAGACTATACCCCCGTATAAACTGGCCTAGCCCAGACTATACCCCGGGGTGTACTCTGGCCTAGGCTCGTTTAACCCTCTCCTGCCCCCTTTAACCCCCCTACCACGGACGACCAGAGAGAGAAACAGAAACGTCTTTGCTTGAATGTTGCACGCGTTTGCAACTCTATGTTCAATGACGACGTGTGGCACCCGTGAGCGGTTCTATAGTTTTCTTGTTTCCTTCCTGTTACTTTTTATTTTTGTTAAATCTGTGTTGTAATTGTCCTAATGCACCCAGATAGATAGATAGATAGATAGATAGACAAAGGGAGAGAGTGTCTTAAGGTGCTACTGCAGGGAAATTGTGTAAACTTGCAATGCTAGTACAGTTGTATCTCATAATGCACAAGACAAACCGCTTCTGAAAAGAGCAAAGAGCCAAGTGGATTTTCCTCAGAGTCACATAGTAATTTTTTTAATGCACTTTAAAATACAACTAGACCCAAATTAACAACAGCCAGGGTGTCTCTTGGTGTGATGATAACAGTAGTCTACTTGAATGGCAAACGCTCAAAACCACATTGAAGTGACCGCTTCTGTTTTCAATGTGGAAGCAAACTTCGCTTGTCTCCTTTAGTGAAAACTTTGCGAGATATCGTATCCAGCGCATATTGGTGCCCACCGTGGTATAGATGTAAATGTTATATGCAAGAAAGTTTGCTGTGGTGAGAATTTCAACGGCAGTAGCCCAAGTGCCATCATATTGCATTCTTTCTCTTGTCTGCAACATTTTTGATGTCGTAGATGTAGTCCGGATATTTTTTGTCTTCGTTCTTTTTTGTTGGATAAAATTTCAAAATCTGCTGGTATAGGCAATCATCCATCTCGGCTTGACAGGTTGAGAACAACTGACACAAAAACCGCACTTGACACGCAAGCGGCCGTGTGCAAACACTTTAGTGAACTCTGTTTACAGGTGGGTATATTCCGGGCAGGAGGGGGTGAATCCGTCCTGGGCTGATCTATACCCAGGGGGTTGAACCGGCCTAGGCTACTTTATACCCGAGGGTATAAAGTAGCCAGGGGTATACTCCGGCCTGTTACACCGGCTCCACACAATGGAGAAGAAGGAAGAGAAGAAGACCAGTGGTAAAAATATGTACATACACGGAGTGATTTTGTGTTTAAATTCATCCAAGAGTTCCATCAGACATACGTTTACTTCTTCACTCGTTTCTTACGCAGGTACAAAAGCTGCAGACTACCGACAATGGAAACACCTTTGTTCTGATAGAGTACTCGTCATCTGCAGTGTTTAGATGACTTTGCATTGTTCAAATTTTGAATTTAATTAACTTTCGCTGTTAGCAGTGAAAATTGACAGATGTAAGTAATACGCGAAGAAAACTTTCAATGTAGGCTATCGCTGGACGCTTACCAATCACTTCTTGAACATCTGTACGAGGACCTGCTGTGGGAAAGAACGACCGGTGTCACATGGGCAGAGAATATCTCATCCAGCCTTATTCTCATTATCACATCCAGCCTTCTGCATCACCAGTAGTCTCTCCAAAAGCACTCCGTTGGTTTATAATTTGGCGTGGAAATAAGGACGGGGTTTCTTGAAGTGAAACGTGTTCGACACGCGTGTGTGTGAGTGCGATATTTCAATATTGGAAGAATCAGCATGACGATGTCGTGCTGGTACATCAGTATGCTAGAGATTAGTTGCTAATTGTTCAACGTAAGCATCTCGCCTCAGCTGCGTTGTGTGACTGTTATTGCCAGACAATGTATAAGCATATTTTGTGTGAGCTTATCACATTTCGTTACAGTGGACAGTCACATATTCATCCTTACACATGTGGATAAAAATAGGTCAAATTACAGACGTCAAAATCATACCAAAAGGCAAAGTCACTGGAATGTGACAACATGCTGCACTTACAACAGCTGGGGGTAGCACTGGGCTCCAAAGTCTCACCAGAAGCAGTTGCAATGGGAACAATGCGTGACGAGAACAAATTCACAGATAATTACAGACTGGACAAAAGTTCCATACTTTGTACACGTTATCTATATTTTACTTTAATTCTGTCTGTGGCCCCTACCCCAAACTGTTTTGTAACCAGAAGTATAGGCACTTGAAAGTCACATCGGGAAACCGTCACTGCTACTGTACTGCTACTGTAAGGGTAAATATATACAGTAAATTATATTTCAATGCGATTTCCAACATCCCGAAGCACATTCATCGACGAAAACACGTGAAAAAGGGAGTTGAAAAGGCTACTTCTCACTTATCTGTTTTCGAAGTGGCATAGCTATCCCATAATTATTCCACACACAAAAAAACGTATTTCACGTGCGTATTCCATTTGTCTGGTGATAGGGGCTTTCAAGTTCAATACTGATAAATATCAAAGATACATTTTAAGTGTGCATTCCACTTATTTGCGTTTGGAGCTTTTCGCATTCTGTCCATCAGTGCTACAGGTGCTTGCATAGTGAAGATTATGTTTTCCTCCCATCTATACTATAAACTTCTGATGTGTTGAATCGACTGTCTGTCTGTTGTGGTATACATGTAACGTTGCTCGACGGACACTCCCAAAGAATTAAACATCCCACAGGGGATTCATGTGGCCAAGTGGTTCAGGCGTAGAACTCCGTATGACAGGTATTCAGCTGTATGTCGCAGGTATGTGTGTGTGTGTGTGTGTGTGTGTGTGTGTGTGTGTGTGTGTGTGTGTGTGTGTGTGTGTGTGTTTTGGGAGGGAGCGGGGTATTTATTTAAGCATCATCTACATTAAGGTGCTGATGCTAAGTTCCCATCACAGCCGTGTACTACTGCACACACACACACACACACACACACACACACACACACACACACACACACACACACACACACGCGCGCGCGCGCGCGCGCGCGCGCACGCACATAATTATGACATTTAAAGCAAATAAATCAGCAACGTAACTATATGATAAAGCATTTACACCCCAACAAGCTGTGGAATACCGACTCGTATTTTGATCCAAGACGCAATCAACCCTTCGCTAAAGCTCAGGGTTGATTTGCGTCTTAGATCAAAATACTCGTCGGTAATAGTATCCCACAGCTTGATGGGGAATAACTGCTAAATCACAATAATGATGAAAATCCAAATATCATACATTTTATTATAGCGCACAATTATCCCACAACTGGAAATAACAATAACAATACTGTATGATATTAGCAGCAGCAGTAGTAGTAATAGTAGTAGTAGTAGTGTAGTAGTAGTTGTTGTTGTTGTAGCAGTTGTTGTAGTATTAGCAGCAGCAGCAGCAGTAGAAGTAGTAGTAGCAGTAGCAGTAGTAGTAGTAGTTGTTGATGTAGCAATAGTAGTAGTAGTAGAAGTAGTAGTAGTTGTAACAGAGGTGGTAGTAGTGGTGGTGGTGGTAGTAGTAGTAGTAGTTGTTGTTCTTGTTGTTGTTGTAACAGAAGTAGTGGTGGTGGCGGTGGTGGTGGTCGTCGTCGTCGTAGTAGTAGTAGTAGTAGTTGTTGTTGTTCTTGTTGTTGTTGTAACAGAAGTAGTGGTGGTGGCGGTGGTGGTGGTCGTCGTCGTAGTAGTAGTAGTAGTTGTTGTTGTTGTTGTAGCAATGGTAGTAGAAGTAGTAGTAGTAGTAGTAGAAGTAGTAGTTGTTGTTGCAACAGAAGTGGTAATAGTGGTGGTGGTGGTAGTAGTAGTAGTTGTTGTTCTTGCTGTAGCAACAGTAGTAGTAGTAGAAGTGGTAGTTGTTGTTGTTGTAGTTGTAACAGAAGTGGTAGTAGTGGTGGTGGTGGTGGTTGTAGTGGTAGTAGTAGTAGTAGTAGTAGCAGCAGCAGCAGCAGTAGTAAATTGTTGGAGTAACATAGCGTACTGCCGAGGGCACAGATCTCCTTCGAGGCCTCAGGCATTGTTCATTCGCTTGGATTTCCATAGATTAGATCCCTCACCTTTAGGCGTCAGCAGAATTTCAGCCTGGAACAGCACCGACTATATCATAAGATGTAAACTGGCACGACCGTTGCTATGATAACTTGAGCTACTTGTATAATTTGAAATGTACGCCTGCCTGCCCGGCCAGCGACTGACTGCCAGTCAGTTTACCGCGGGGATACCAAACTTGCTTCTGGCAACACATTCACGACTGTCTTGTTACAATACATTGGCACATATAAATGACTAGAATGGCAAAGCCTGTACGGCTCGCGTGTATGACCATTTCAAACGCAAGAACTTAGCAGCAGATAAGAAAATAACGCACTCTCAAAAAGGGGAAGTAACTTCTGAGTAGATACCTGATTAACTCTAAGTCTCCTTTCATCCAACGTAAGTAGTGTGTAACCACAAATGAATGAACAGAACACTATTTTAAATTTTCTTTTTCTATTGCTTTTTTTGAGGGGGGGGGGGGGTAGTTTATAACAGGGCAATTTAGACATGGAATTCGTGCACCAAGAAATTTTTGTCACTCTGTACCATTTCTCAACACATGACAATGTTTCACTAACACTTAAAGTTTTAAAATGTCACCCAGCTAGCACGACCTTGACCTTCATTTAAAGTCATTGTAAAAAGTCTGTCTGGAAAGGCCTTATCACAGTCTACCAAGAAGTGAAATCAAGGCTAATATCGATGACAAGAACACGACACCATTCAGATGTGTGCAAAATATGAACCATTCGGGGGCTGTCGTTGCTAAGATACGAGCCGACACGTGAGCCGAAACATGCGCCTGCTGCCCACCTCACTAGCTAATGGAGTGGCGCATTTGTATGAAACAGATTATAGCTACAGCTAAGTGGCCGACTCGGTGCAACCCGCACGTTGGTGCTGGAGACATTGCAAGCGAGTTTGCAAAGCTCTAAAATACACTTTGGGCTGACCACTGACTCAATAGTGGCAGCATCTGTGCGAAACAGGTTTACGACACAGTGGGAGTTGCTCTTCCTGCCACATATCGTTTTTTTTTTTGTTTTTTGTTTTTTTGTTGTTTTTTTTAAACCGGAAGAAGTTCTTTGAACCGGCCCCCGTAGTGTAGTGGTTAACACTTCGGACCATGGACCGGGGGACCCGGGTTCGAGTCCCAGCCGAGGCAAGCGGGATTTTTCCTACCTAGGTCGGCTCCTACCCAAAGGGGGTGTGCTATGGGCCCAATGGGGAGACTGTTGCCACACAGCCGAGATTCACCCACATCACGGGTGCGACTTTGGGGATGCTTCCCTTGGTATGACACGTCTTGTGATGTGGATGATTACACGGCCGGCACCGCAGGTGCTGTAGTTCCCGTGCCTGGTTAATGCCGGGATATTTATGACAGGAAGCGTGGAATGCGGCCCTGTCCCGCAGCCCCAAACCACACGGACCTCCATAGCATCATCTTACCATCAACCTCATCTCCATCATCATGCATAATAAAAATTGCCCCAGCTTCCGAGCCCTCCGTGGATTTCACCCATTACCTGGGAGGGACACCGCTGGAACCGGCAAAAGAGTTGGGGCAGCAAAAAAAAAAAAAAAAAAGTTCTTTGATATTCGTTCAGTGGTACCAACCAAACGTAATCAATCATTAGTACGATCAGCGTTCCCGTGTTTACAAACCTGGTTCAAGGGGTCCATTGAGAGGTCCTCCTGTCTAAGACCCGGTTCGTGCATCCGGTAGATCTTCCGGCAAAATGGAAAGATCAGGCTAGGGTCTACAGATTCGGCGTTCTTTGTACCTTTTGGCAACCATAGACAAATAATGGCAAATTCATCATGTCGTTATAGGACACCGAATTATCGAAACAAACGTCACATCGGACGTCACTTCCTGGTACACTAAATCTCGTGGAGTGGTACGTTTTTTTTTTTTTTTTTTTTTTTTTTTTTTTTTGGGGGGGGGGGGGGGTGCGTTTTTGTATCCATATAATGCACCATGCACTTTGTCCATTAAATTTTATTGTCCCAGATGTAAATACACGATGCCTTTGGGTTGTTTACATTTGTGTTGCACGTACGTGGTGTTTTGTTCTATTGTATCTGTTGGGGTTGTTTTTAATCCGGAATTGCACCATAAAATGGACGTCTTTGTGTGTGTGTGTGTGTGTGTGTGTGTGTGTGTGTGTGTGTGTGTGTGTGTGTGTGTGTGTGTTTCTCTTTTTCTGGTGTGAGAGTTTATGGGCAAAGAGGCTGGAACTTGCACCATTGAGTCTAAATAAAAACTCTACACCGCGAACTTCTTGATGGCAACCATCGTGCAGTAAATTCGATATTTTTTTCGGGTGATAATAACGGGTTAGCTTACGTTTGTATTATGGTACCCCTCCCCCCTCCCCCTTTTTTCCGCAATGTAGTCTTTGTCGCTAGGGCGGCTCCACTACACCTGCCTATCTGCAAGATGGTCTCTGTTGCTTGCGCGGATCAAAACGCCCCCCCCCCCTTTCCCCGGTTTGAAAGGCGCTTACAGATCTCCTGTTTGAAAGGCGCTTAGAGCTTTCCTAAAATATCGTTAATATTATTGCATGTAGTAGTAGTAGTAGTAGTAGTAGTAGTAGTAGTAGTAGTAGTAGTAGTAGTAGTATAAAAAGGTCATTCTTGACGAGGGGCTGGCTAGCTTTAATCTGTCCATAACCACAGATACATGTAGAATGAACTGTGCAAGAAGTTGATCTGGGTGTACTCACACGTAAGGAGGCTGACGATGACACCAGTCACAAAGCTGACGAGAAGTCCAACTGGTCCAAGCCATAGGTAAGAGATGTCATACACTGAAAATACGCCATCCCTGCGGACAAGGAATAATAAACAAGGAGGAACGGCCCCGTCCTACAAAGTTGTTTCTCCAAACTTCATTTTATTTTGTCTGTCTTGTTGTTATTGTTGCCGGTTCTCCCCTCTCCAAGTTCTACCAATGACACTAGATCCTCTACGACCTCGACCGATTAGCCACGTGACTGGGGGTGGGGCCGGGTGGGGGAAGAAGGGGGAGAGAGAGAGAGAGAGAGAGGCAGAGAGAGAGAGAGAGAGAGGGTGGGTGGGTGGCGGTTTAGGAGTTTAACGTCTTTTTCCCCCACATAAGGGTGATATCAAAGACGGGGCAACGAGAAAAAGGCCAGCACAAATATTTGGCCCCAGCGGCCGGGATTCAAACTCTCGGCCCAAGCATTGAAAGTCCAACGCTCTAGCATTCGGCCACCCTGGCTCCCCAGAGAGCGAGAGAGAGAGAGAGAGAGAGAGAGAGAGAGAGACGTCAGTTCCGTGAACTAAACATTTGACGTCAGCCTCAGGCAGGTCGTCATACAGAGAGAGAGAGAGAGATGACGTCAATTCCGCGAAGTAAACTTTTGACGTCAGCCTCTAGCACTGAGATGGTCTGAGGATGCTTGTTCATGTCTTGTGATTTCCCTGTTGGCTTTGTGACTTCTCCGACTGAATTATTTTTCACATGAAATCTGGAAGATCTAGAGGGCTGATGAAATGTCGGAAGCAGTGACGATACTTGCAGATTTTGTCTGTGAACCAAACATTTGACGTCAGTCTCACGCTGCTCGTCTGACAGATGATACTTCTACATATCTTGTGATTTCCTTGTTGCTTTTGTGACTTCCGTGACTGAATTAATTTTTACATAAAATCTGGAAGATCTAGAGAGCTGATGAAACGTGGACTTCAGTGCCTTGGATAGTACTTACGAAATTGCAAAACTGGAACTTTTTTGACCGGCGCTTCTCGCAGAAACGTGAAAAATTTGTTTATCTAAAAGCTCTGCTATTCTTAATACTAAAGCTATAATAGTGCAGTAGTTCATGTCATATGTGCAGTTGGCACGTGACAAAACTACCGGAATGATGAGTAATTTGAAGCAGTCGTTTCATAGATATTTGGCCTTATATGCAAACCACCCCTACCTCGGAAATATTTTTCTTACACAAAACCTGTCAGAGCTACAGAGCTGAGCTACGAAAACAGGCAGTATAATTGGATGATCTTCCCAATTTCAGAAAATGAAGACATTTGAACATTTTTTTCGAAAAAATTCGTGACATGACCGATTTTTTCAAATCGGCGATAACTGTTCTCAAAATGCGGCAGGCTAAAAATCGTGAAATATAGCTCTGGAGAATATGACTGCCCATTTTATCTCAAAGTAAAAAGCCGTCCGGCGAGGTGGTTTAGCAGATAGCCATCATTACATCCGTCCACACACACACACACACGTCAACTCCCGCCAAAAAGAACGCAGCAGCAAAGTGTGCACGTAAGGTGTCTATGACCCAGATTTCGTTACGTCACTGTGTGCGTGAAAGTAAGTATCTTGTGGAGAAACGTCACAGTCTTGTTTTGTATCACTGAAACTTGCTGCTGCGCGTAGCAAAATCTGCCCCGTCTCATAAAGTTGTTTCTCTATAGAGAAACAACTTAAAAAAAAGCTTCGTGTTAACGGGGGGGGGGGGGGGGGGGGGGGGGGGGGGGTTGGGAGTTTGACGTCCTTTTCCACCACGTATGGGTGATATCAAAGACGGGGTAACGAGAAAATGGCCAGCACAAATATTTGGTCCCAGCCGGGAATCGAACTCACGACCCGAGCACTGGAAATCCAACGCTCTACCATTCAGCTTCCCTCTTGTCAAGTAACGAGTAGTATGTAATAATTTGCAATTTAACAAAATGCAGTTCTTGACTCCATGACACCTGGCAAATTTGCTGTTTGTGAATGTTCATGCATGACCACTCTTGTGGCGGAGTTTATTATGTGGTCTCGCGCCGTCTGTTCCTGTTTGTGCGTGTGCATAGATGTGTGCTCGTGTGCGCGTTCGGATGGAGAAATAACATCCTGTTTCTTTTTGTGTTATAAGTAAGCTGTCTTGTCAACAGTTTTTGCGGTAAGCACCGACTGAAATTGTGCGTTTATGTCCTTTTATGTTTTAAAGTGTGTTCAGCTTTTTCAATGGACAAAATATGTCAAATAAAGAAAACATTCTGAGTTTTGAGTTCAAGAGGACGGCGGGCGTGGTCTAGTGGGTTGTTCCACTGCTCTCGCATTTTGTGCTAGTGTCAGTTTGATCCCTGTCTGAAGCGGGAAAACAAACTTATTCTTACTCTAAAAAGTTTCCTCTGGCTGTGTGAACTAGATCTATTTGTCCACGTACGTGAGCAAGTGCGACAATAAGTACCTACGTATGTAAGGAAAAAAACAAACACGTTCATGAAGTAACTACTGTTTGGAAAAAAAAGGAGCCAACGAAGGGAGGATGCTCGACAAAACAAAACAAAACAAAACAAAACAAAACAAAACAAAAAAACTCTTAATAAAAAAAAAAAACAAGTCTGTGTCATCCTGCATGCAGCTGGGGCTAAAACAAAAAACAAAAAACAAAACAAAACAAACAACAACAAAAAAACCAAATAAACAAACTAGATCTATTTGTGTAATTTGTCCATCACAGTCAAGGATACTTAAAATGTGGCCGACCTGCTGTTCAGCTGGACATTTCAGTTAGGGTAAATTTCCCTTCAATTCAAAAATACTTCCATAACCTGCTTTTTAGGGCCGTCTCCAATCCTGTGGAATGGGACGTTGAACCAAACCAACCAACCAACCTGTTGGAGTGAGCTGATGTAGTATTGCTGAGAAACGCATCGCCAAGCGTGGAGAAATCCTCAGAGGAGATGTTGGCAGATGTGTAGGACGCGTTGATGGCGTCACAGTGGTCTACAGGCCCGGGGGGTAAGGACCGGATGGGTGCACCGTAAGCCACGCTTCCCGCTGCAAGCCACGCGTTCACTGCTAATCCTGTCACGCCGCCCCCATAAGCACCCTGCAGAGCCATTTAAGAAAATCTCAAAGTTTTTAGACATGTGCATAATTTTATAATAAAAAGTAAGCGTTTTAACACTCACTAGCTTACCGCCACACGGGGGGTGGGGGGGGGGATGTTTTTAGTAATTACAGGGGCGGTCGGTGGTCTAGTGGTTTAGACTTAGTCGCGAATGCGAGAGGTCAGGTTCGAGTCCCACTCGAGGCGAAAAATCACTATAAGCTCAAGCCACGGACCCCTCTACACGGACTTCACTGTGGACTTGCGCCTAATTCCAGGGCAGAGAAAAAGCTTGTTGGGGCGGGGTCAGGTAGGGATAGTGCCGGTTGTAGGTAGGTTCGTTGTGTAGTGGTAGATGATAGGCTTTTACACACTGGTTAGTTGCCGCAGGGGCTGAAGCTGAGTTTTGTCCTAGCTGCACACGTTTAGATTTTTCCCATCAGTTATTCAGGAGTGAACGCAGAGGCATGTGGTTTTATTGAATCCAATACTTTAAGTTCATTGTTGGTAAGACCTCATTTGGTGTGTTATTCTGTTTTGTTAACTACTCTTAGTTTTTACCATTCTATCTTTGACTCTCTCATGAACAGTGAACGATATAGTTTCGTTCAAACGGCCCATGTCTTTTATTTTGCCGTCAGTTATTGGAGACCTGTTTGCTGATTATCATCATTAAAACTTTATCATCATTATCTCTTTATTCCCTGCAGTTCGTTTAATTTCTGTTATTTCATGTCTTGTGTCGTTGCGTGTTCAAACAGCATTCAGGCATCAGCATAGCGGACATAGCACACTACAACGTAATTCATGGAACTCTAGTAGGCGGCACTACAACTGTACACAGGCCTTAGGACTTTGGCCTGCACCTGAATTGCTTCCGTGCACACAAAAATCTGTGAAGTAGAAATTATGTTTACACCAGAGTCGATAAATCAATGAACAGATTGAAGGTTTTTTTGTGTGTTTTTGTTTCCAAACGGTGTTTCTCGATTACGCTGAACAAACTGATTAGAGAAAACATCTCAAAGATTGTCGAGAGCTGTATACAACTTTCTGTCAAAGTTCCCTGAGAATCAACTCACGTATTTGTTTCCCTTAGGAAAAGCGCCACCAAGAACAAACATGCCAAGGACTGGGCCACCACAGGCACCAAACGCAGACAAGGACATCTGTAGCATGTCGAAGAGATTTTGTAAATAACAGAATTTAATACAAAACATACAAACAAAACGACGAAACGTATCACAATTCAATTGATCACTTGGGTCCCTACCCGCAGTGTCTGTAGACCACTGTGACGTCCTAAACACCTCAAACAAATCCACCACCATCTCCTTTGCCATACTACAATAACTCCCTTGAATTAAACCATAGATTAATTGTCGAATCAACTCAAGACACTAAGTTGAAATCCGTGCCTGTTTGTTATAAATCGTATCCTTCGCCATGCAATACACCCAGCTTCATTGTCCAGACAATTGTCGTCCCATTTCGTGTGTGCGCGCCTCGCGAGAGGGTTTTTGTCATTGTGGACTGGCCACAACAGTGAGGCTACAGTACAATGTTGTTATTGCTATCATTGTGATGTGGGGTTTACACCACTCGCCAGTGCAAATTTTCAGTGAGTTAACTACGAGTGCTTTTGGTCCAAAAATAGTAAGGAAACAGGGAGTCGAAGTGTGAGTAATCATGTAAGGGGCGGTCGGTGGTCCACGGGCGGTCGGTGGTCTAGTGGTTAAGAGACTTGTCACCAATGCGAGAGGTCAGGGGTTCGAGCCCCACTCGGGGCAAAGAATTTTTCCTTCTCGTATGTGGCACCGTTCATTCGGGCCGATCGTCGGGGGTTCTCTCCGGGTACTCCGGCTTCCCCCTCCCCCCCCCCCCCCTCTGCTTTGGAAATGTTCAGCCCACCAAGTTAGAAAAATAAATGCATATCTAAATTCCGAAATTTAAATAGCTGAGCTGACCCTTCGCACCACGTGATTGTAATACGTTTATGTCCTGTGTGTGAGAGAATGCGTGTGATTCACGTGAGCGTGCGTGTTAGGTTTAGCTCGCGGCGCTTTGAGCCAAGATATTTGGGATAAAGCGCCTATATTAATGCGATTATTATTATTATTAAGCTCTATTTGTCTTTAGCTTATGACAAACTCCTGGCATGACAGCCATCACTCTATGACAATAGAGATTTCAAGTCCTCAAGCCAAGTGTTTGCCCACATGTGGCGGTCACAAATGTAATCATCTCATCCAGAAACAACAACAACAACAACAACAACATGTAATACTAATGTTATTTCACACATTTACACGTACATGGCCCTGGTTAGGAATGACCCGTTTTGAGAAGTTAGTTACAGACAGAAAACAAACCCATACCTGTGTAACTGGACCTTGCAGGGATTTCAGAAGATAGGCAAGGCCGATGCTGACAACTCCGTAGACGACCACTGTTCAAGTCACAGGAAACTCAGTAACTGAAGATTTCCCGCTACTGAATACTGTCAAACGTTGAAGATTGAAGATGTAATAAAGTTCGACCTTAGTCCAAAACCGCTTGATGATTTTAACCAGGGACATAACTGTGTGGAGAACAGAACACGGGGAATAGTCAAAACGGGCGCAAGCGTTTCCGGTGCTACTCCGCTTTAAAAGCAGCACTGCCAGTGCAGAGTGGTTCCTAACAGTGGCACTGAGTCTTTCCATTTTCAATAATAATAATGATAATAATGAGGATTTGTCTGGCGCCCAACCCCCTGCTGGAGCTCTGGGCGCTTCAAAATAGCTGAGTGGCATTACATAACATACACATTAAATGCATGTCACATTAGAAACACGCCACATACACGTTATACACACAGTCCTGATACATATTAACACGACATAATATGAGCAGCACCGAGTGCTTCCAGCGGACTTTGGTCCGTCGGCGTGAAAGAATAAGAATAATAATAATGATAATGAGTATTGTATAGGCGCTTTACCCAATTTCGTGAATTGGCTCAAACGCGCCTCGAACTGAACCCACCACGCACGCTCACGTGAATCACACGCATTCTCTCACACACTGGACATAACCACATTACAATCATGTGGTGCGAAGGGTCAGCTCAGCTATTCAAGTTTAAATTTCGCAATTTAGAATTGCATTTATTTTTCAAATTTGGTGGGCTGAACATTTGGTGAAACTGAGACAGGGGCCGGTTATCAACCAGACCAACGACTTGGACTAACGCGTTGCTAGAATATAAAGACGTGTTCATGCTCGTCGCTCAGCGATCGTCGTCGAAACTTTTGAAGCGGAGTAGCACTGGAAACACTGGCAACCATTTTGACTACACTCCGTGTTCTGTTCTTCAAACAATTATGTGCCTAGCTGAAATCATCAAGCTGTTTTGGACTAAGGTCGAACTTTATCACATCTTCAATCTTCAACGTTTGACATTATAAGTAGCGTCTCTCCGTGCGAACACAACGAAATCACTTTCTTCTTTTTTTTCTTCTTTTTTTTTAACTCCCACTTGGGTTAAAACGATAAGATAAGAAATATCGAATTAAATACCCGTTTAGTTCTTACATTTCTTTTTTAAGCAGTAAACATCAGTTGTTATTTGATACCGGAATTTTATGAAAACACCTACAATGTATAATGAGGACCTAACAGAAATTAGCACCACTGTCAGTAAGAAACGTAATATCTCCTGACCGATGAACTTAGCGGCGACGGTGATGGTTGCATCCCTCCATCTCCTGATGCAAGATGCAAGTAGATCTTCAACTGTGTTTGCCGCTAAGGAGTTTATCCCGGATGAAAATGTGCTGCGAAAGGAAATTATTATTATGTGCAAAGATCTAAACGAACACAAACAACCGGGGAAAAAAGTCATATACTGTACGCGCGACTCTGACGTGATAATGCTGAATGTTTTAGCGCGTACGTTAGGTTGCAATTACTATTCAGTCGAAGAGGGTGGGTGGGTGTTTGAAGGGTTAACGTCCTTTCCCACCACATAAGCGTTATATCAAAGACGTGACAACGAGAAAAAGGCCAGCACAAATGTTTGACCCCAGCCGGGATTCGAACTCACGACCCGATCATTGGAAGTGCAACGTTCTAAACTCGGTTATCCTGGGTCCGCGGTCGGTCGAGGAATAATAATTGTAAGCCGTATTTGATTTCTAATAGAGACACCTGCTACGAAGAGTGTTAAGGGGGAAAAAAACAAACAAAACATAGAACTCCCCGTGGTCGTTGGTTGCTGTTTGTTCTGAGAGAGAGAGAGAGAGAGAGACTGACTGACTGACTGACTGAAACGTTTATTTCAGGAGAGAGAGAGAGAGAGAGAGAGAGAGAGATGCTGAAATTCTGGTCATAAACGCACAAAAGCAAAATTCAAGGCGATGTTGTTCACCTGAGAGCACCACTGAAGAGCATCGCCATGTAGAGACCGGCCATACCTGGCAAGTTGGACAGCACGTGAACCACAAAGTAGGGCATCATCTGCACAGAATAATGATTCATGGGGCTGTGAACGAGAAGGCAAGGCAGGCATCGCGAACGAGTCTGCACCTGAATTTGACTCGTTAGTGAATAAAGAAATCACTGACATGATTCTGCTACACACCCCGTCCAAGCAAATACAACAACAACAACAACATTCTTAGCCACATAAATAAATACTTACCAAGAACGACTGTAGCAGCTGACCGCTGTTGAAAGGTAAATGCTCACCAACTGAGACCTCTCTCCCTCTCTCTTAATTCGTGAACCGCCGTTGCAAAGGTTGCTTTAATTAGTTTAGTTAGTTTAGTTTAATCCTCTTTATTCCCTGGGGAACATAGGGCTGCAACCACACTCCGCCAGCGCACTCGGTTCTGGGACGCCCTCTTTAGTTCGGCCCACGTCGTTCCGGCGGCCTTGGCTTCAGCGTCCGTACTCCTCCGCCAGGTCTGCTTCGGTCGGCCCACTTTGCGCTTTCCCTGGGGGTTCCAATCAAGGGACTGCCTGGTGACATTTGATGTTGACTTTCGCAGAGTGTGTCCGATCCATCCCCATTTCCTTTTCTTGATCTCCTGCTCGATGGGGACCTGTCTTGTTCGCTCCCAGAGGTCTTGGTTGGTGATCACCAGTGGGTATCTGATGTTGAGAATGTTGCGGAGGCATCTGTTGATGAAGGTTTGCAGCCTGTGGGAGCCTGTCTTGGTGGTGCGCCATGTCTCCGAGCCATAGAGTAGGACCGACTTCACATTTGAGTTGAAGATCCGGATCTTGTTTCGCAGGGATAGGGCTGTGGATCTCCAGATGGGGCGCAGAGTGCGAAAGGCATGTCTGGCTTTGTTGGTGCGGCTCTTGATGTCCTCGTCCGTTCCTCCATCTTTGCTGACAACGCTGCCGAGGTAGATGAACTTGTCCACCTCTTTGATGTCTTCCTGGTGCAGCTGGATGGGGTCGTGCTGTTTGTGGTTGACTCTCATGACTTCGGTCTTGCTGATGTTGATCTTGAGGCCGGTCTTCTCAGCTTCTTCGGCGACTCTGTTCAGCTTCTCCTGCGCATCTTGTTGTTTGTGGGAGAGGAGGGCGATGTCGTCCGCGAAATCCAGGTCCTCGAGCTGTTTGCTGAAGGTCCACTGGATCCCTGTCCTCTTGCCGTCGGTGGCTTGCCTCATGACCCAGTCGACCACCATCAGGAAGATTGTGGGTGAGAGGATGCAGCCTTGACGAACGCCGGTCCGTACTGTGAATGGTTCTGTCAGTTTCCCATCGTGGATTACCTGGCAGGTGGCATCTTCGTACAGCTGTCGGATGATGTTGACAAACTTTGGTGGAAAACCGTAGTGAGACATCAGCTTCCAGATGACCTCCCTGTCAACACTGTCAAACGCCTTCTGGAAGTCAACGAAGGTGCTGTACAGGGGGGTCTGCCACTCCAGGGACTGCTCGATGATGATCCTCATCGTGGCTATGTGATCAGTGCAGGATCGGTCGTTGCGGAATCCTGCCTGTTCCTCCCGGAGTGTCTTGTCCAGCGCGGTCTTCAGCCTCTCCAGGATGATCCTGGTGAGAACCTTCCCTGGTATGGACAGGAGCATGATGCCTCGCCAGTTGCTACAGGATGAGAGGTCCCCTTTCTTTGGCAGCTTTACCAGGTGTCCCTTCTTCCAGTCTTGTGGCACGCTCTCGCTCTCCCAGATCTTCCTCAGGAGCGGGTGCAGCATGTCGGTGGAGGTCTGGATGTCGGCCTTGAGGGCTTCTGGTGGTATGCCGTCGGGGCCTGCTGCTTTGCCAGACTTGAGGGACTTGATGGCTTTGATGATCTCTGTCTTGGTAGGGGGGTTGGTGCTGATGTCGAGTAGCTGGGCTGCCGGTGGTATGTCTGGTGGGACTGGTGGTGGAGGCCTGTTGAGCGTTTCCTTAAAGTGTTCAGCCCACCTTGTCCTTTGATCTTCCTCTTTGGTGATGATTTGTCCGTTCCTGTCTTTGACTGGTCTGGTGGGGTTGTTATTTTTCCCAGAGAGTGTCCTTGTTATTTGGTAGAGCCGTTTCATGTTCCGTTGTCCTGCTGCTGTTTCTGCTTCTTCTGTGAGGTCGTTGATGAAGTTCCTCTTGTCGTTCCTTGCGCTCCTCTTGACCTGCCGGTTGACGTCCCAGTATTGAGCCTGCAAGTCGCGCTTGTGGTCTTGGTCGTCAGTGTGGTTGATCAGGTCTTTCAGGCGTTTCCTCTCTGTGATGAGGTCCCAGGTGTCAGATGTAAGCCACTCTTTGTGTTGTCTCGTCTTCTTTCCCAGCACTTCCCTGCATGTTGCTGTCCAGGTTTCTCGCAGGTCGTGCCAGTGCTCCTCGATTATCTCTTCAGGTAGTGTGTCGAGAGCGCTGAATCTGTTCCTCAGCTCACATCTGAAGGCGTTGGTCTTGACGCTCTCCTTCAGACTGTGCACGTTGTACTTGTGGGATGGTCTGTCCGCCTGGTCTCTGTAGGCCTTCAGCTTGATCTTGATCGCTGCAATGACGAGGTGATGGTCCGAGGCTGCATCAGCTCCCCGCTTTGCTCGGACGTCCAGCAAGCTTCTTCGCCACTTCCTGCCGATGGTGATGTGGTCGATCTGGTTTACAGTTCTTCCGTCCGGTGATGTCCAGGTGGTTTTGTGGATGGTCTTGTGCGGGAAGATGGTGCCTCCGATGACCAGGTCGTTGGTGGTGCAGAATTCGGTGAAGAGCTCTCCGTTCTCGTTCTGTGTCCCTGTTCCGTGTTTGCCCATGATGAGTTCTCTGTCTGTGTTGTCGGTGCCCACTTTGGCGTTGAGGTCTCCCATGAGGATCTTCAGGTCTCTTCTCGGTGCTTTGTCCAGGACGGCTTGGAGCTGCTCGTAGAAGTTCTCCTTTTCTTCCTCGTCCGCCACGTTGGTGGAAGCGTAGCACTGGACGATGGTGACTTTCCTGCCCTTCGAGTTGAATCTGGCGCTCAGGATCCTTGGTGACACTGGTTCCCAGGACAATAGTGCTTGTGTTGCTTCAGGTGTCATCAGCAACGCTACTCCGTGCATGTGTGGCTGGCCGTCTTCGTGTCCGGAGTAGAGGATGGTGTCTCCGGAGGTGAGTCGTGTGCGTCCTGTTCCTGTCCATCTTGTCTCACATAGGCCGAGCAGCTTCAGATTGTATCTATGCATTTCTTGACTCACTTGTGCTGTCTTTCCTGTTTCGTATAGGGTTCGGATGTTCCAGGTCCCTATCCTGGCTTTGGTCTTGGCCGTCAGAAGAGTAGTCGGCGCACTGGCTTCCCGAGGGCTTTCACCAGCTCGCGTCATGGGCTCTACTAGAGAGGACTCTTCCTGGACCAAGTTGCGTTGTAGATCTGTGGTTGTAGTTTCTGTAACAGGTTTTCTTTTTAAAGAGTTGGGTTGTTAGCCCTACTCAAACCCCCAACCTGGAGGACCAGTGAGTGCGCTTCGTCTGGCCTCTACCCTTCGACCTGTCCAGCATGGGTGGCCCTACCAGGAGACGAATCTCCCGCCGGCATAGCTCTCGGGGTCATGGAGACACGCAAGCCCCATCTCCAACGGCAAGGATGCACTCATCGATGGGGTTGCTTTAATTGATATTCTTCAAATGAGCATGTCATAAGCACGTCTTGTTTGTGCTCAAAATGTTTTTTTTTCTTCTGTATTTCCTCCAAGGCGACGAAATAAATCTGTGTAATCCGAACAAAAACAACAACAACAACAACAACAGCACAAACAAACATTTTCATCTGACCTGGTTCTTTCGCCGCGAATTAGTCTTTGTTGCTTGCGCGGCGTTAAGCCCTAACTAACTAACTAACTGACCTGGTTCTTGTTCGTGATGAGTCCGGCTTCATACGGGTCACAGCCGATGGTGACAACGTAAGCATACAGCAGAATGCCCGTCAACAGAAGGATGGCACCGTACAACAAGTTGAGAGGAATGTTTATCAGAAACGACCTGTGCAGACAAGGCGAGCGGAACTTTCGAAAGTGCTACGGTACACGGGTTTTGGGGTGTTTTTTTTTCCTGATGTTGTTGATGTGTGTGTGTGTGTGTGTGTGTGTGTGTGTGTGTGTGTGTGTGTGTGTGTGTGTGATCAGTAATTATTGTTGTCTTGACACACCAAAATCACCTGCAGTTGTGCTACCGTCATCTAGAAAAACCTGCGTAGTACCTGTCGAATTCTCTCAATGCTCGGGGTCGTGAGTTCGAACCCTGACCGGGGCCGAATATTTGTGCTGGCCATTTTCTCGTTGCCCCGTCTTTGATATCACGTTTACATGGTGGAAAAGGACGTTGCGCTCCCAAACACCCACCCACCCGCCTGTCAAATCCATAGCTATGAGGCCCCTTTCTTCCCGATGATGCTAGTGTGGGTAACTTAGAGAACCCAGCTCCCCCCCCCCCCCAAAAAAGAAAAAAGAAAAAAAAAAAAGGAACGCTTTCAGTGAGATCATCAGTACAAGAAATTGTGTTTTTGAAAACTTCTCATAATGCTAGTTCAAATACATCGTAAAGTCGTTCCTTGTTTAGGGAAAAGTAATGCGGTTTAGAGACATCTATTTCACAAAAATGCACATTTCCACACAACCGAAGCTTCCCAATTTGACGAAGGCCCAACAGACAAACGTATCGTTGTGTGCAACAGGAGATGTCAACATTCTGAGGCATTACTTTTTGGCATCTGCCAGCGACTTGAGGGCGCAAATTCTCTGGACGGCGGACTGGTTGAAGCAGCCGACAAGCCATATGACGGACATTCCAATGAGGCAGCTCCACACTGAATGACGCTCTCTAGGGTCAGGGTTGACGCTGCAATAAGTGAAGTGTGTTTTTCACGGGGTGTAGTCAACATGAACCTGAGTGTTTCCGGTGCTACTCCGCTTCAAAAAAACAACAAAAAACAAACAAAAAACTTGACCCCAAAAAAACAGAAAAACAAACACGTTTCTCTCTGGTCGTAAAACAGAGCTATTATGTGTTATGGTTGCAACTGCTTTATCACTATGTTGAAATGTCCAACTGGTGTTTATTTTCCGACAGTAAATGTTACATTTTCCATGTACCCCAGCTAGGGTTTTCTGGAATAAACTTGAACTTGAACTTTGAATTAAATCACGGCTGTTTCTCAGAGGCTACGACTTTTCGGACAAAGGTGATTCGAGCGTAACAGCCTATGTTTTCAGTGACGTCATGATACACGTCATGATTCTCCACTAACAAGCTACAATAACCTCCGGGGGAAAAAATACCCGAAAAAAAAGACTTTTCTTAATACTAAAACGCAGTACCATGGCAACGAGGTTCAACATCAGGACGTATATATATATATATATATATATATATATATATATATATATATATATATATATATATATATATATATATATATGAGCTTTGGCGGTTACTTGATCAGTTTGTGCTTTTGGTCGTTACAAGCAGTTTCGTGGGTAACCCTCGAATACGCTCGGATACTTGACTTTAATCATACATGTATAATATATACGCACGTTTAATAACGAAACTACCTAAGGCGAAGGCGTAATTAAGTGAATACCTCCAAAAGCGTGAGGTGCGGAGGACAAAAACAAAATGGCCAGTGGCGCCTGTTAGCGGAGAAAGAACCTAAAATGGCGTAGCAGAGAAGGTACCTTAAGGCCGTTCTTAACCGGGCGAACTTTTGGTTCGCGAACTAGGTTCGAAGAGTACGGCGAACTAGATTCGCGCACGTTGTTTCTCAACCGGCCGAACCCTTCTTCCCAAACCCTGGTTCGAAAGGTTCGCCGAACTAGGTTTGAGGTCTGCACAGCGTGTCGTGGGAACCCTCGCGATCCTTTGGCCGATCCTGCGCTCTGATTGGTTGCTCGGGGAGAGCTGTTGTGCGCATGTACAAAGTTGAGGAAAATGGCGGACGGCATGGCGGCTATCGACTCACTTGACATTTCCCTCTCTTGCGCTCTTTTCCTCTTTTCCTCGGCTTCCAAGAGTTCACTCAAAACGATAACTACCGCAAATGCCTCGTCGTCTCGATCTACGAAGGCGGCCATTTTGATTGTTTACGATTGCCAGTGTCTCAACTCTCGCCTTGTTCGGGCGATGACGTATGCATATCATTAACGGTCGGTTAAGAAAGAGAACTAGTTCGGCCGAACCTGTGGAACTACATACGTGTGCGCGCTCGCCCTATTCGTATACAATACACAGTTCGCCGAACAAGTTCGCCGGACTGGTGGTTCGCCCGGTTAAGAACGGCCTTTAGGAGATTCTATTACTAGAGGGCACACTTTAGATCTCTTTTGGTAGTCGTATGATTATTTATGAAGGATATACAGCGAATGGTTACCTCCGACGCCAGAATGGAAATTTAAATGGACTGTCAAACAGATCTGACTTTTTGCATACAATTACATACTTGTCAAAGATAATTCGGCCGCCGTCCTTAGCTATCTCAGTCATAGCAGTGAAACCCCCGACATGTAGAATGCCCTGCGACAGAAACAGTCACACTAACAACAAAAAACAACAACCCACAAAATTAAACCAACAAGAAGGATATCACATAAACCATTCGCATTCACTGTAACACTGAACATCAACTGTCACGTGGAACCTAAAGCCTGCTCTTAACTGGGCACAGCGCGCAAAGCACACATGTGCACATCACAGTCGTTGCGCGCGGCGGTGTGTCTATTAACTACAAAACTGAACACAGCTGTGCTCGGTGGCAAACCGATTGAAGATGCACCGTGCGCCATGTTTGCGCGCAGAGTGACGCACAGCCAGTCAGAATCTGTGATGGAAACCACAGTCACAGTTGTAGCTATTTGAAATCTAGGTTGCTGTGATGACGCCACAGCGGCGGAAACCCCCCCAAATCACAACTGTGTCACAACTATGGACAGCACTGTGGCGCTCCGCAGTGCCCAGTTAAGAGCCGGCTTCACCCAACACGCATGATTACATGGCACACGCACATGTACAAACGAAACAATATCAACTGTCAAGTGGAAGCTAACCCAACACGCATGAGTTCATGGCACACGCACATTTACAAACTTAACAACATCAACGTGGAACTTAACCTAACGCGTATGATTACATGGCCAACACACATTTAAAAACTGAACAACATCAACTGTCACGAGGAACCTAACCCAACACGCATGATTACACGGCCCACGCGCATCCACAAACTGAAAAGAGAGGAAACGGGTCATCCCACTCTTCAAAGAAAAAGATAAGAAAAGATCAGATAAATTACATTTCTTAGCTTCCGGGATTATACAGGGAACAATCTGGTTTGCTCCTTCAGCCAAAAATTAATAAAACAAAAACACAACATACATTCGACACGACAAGAACATTAAATGTCTGCTGAACTGGCCTGGAGGACGCTGGCATACTGACCTTGATCAGAACCGTTGCCATACCGACAAATATAACGACAGATTGAAACACGTCTGTCCATACGACGCTTTTGATACCACCCTGTCAAGGTAAAACAAATTCCGATAAATTCTGTGGCATACACACACTTGCAATTAACTTCAACAGTAAAATAGAAGGAATTCAGTGTTGTTGTTGTTGTTGTTGTTGTTGTATTTTTAAATAAAAATACTGTGTATAATATTGGAGCTTTACCCAGTGGTTTTTGTCTCAAAGCGCCACATGCTGAACAGAACACGCACGTTCACGTGAATCACAGAGCTCTGCAAAGGGTCAGCTCAGCTCTTTAGGTTTTGGAATTTTAGACTTGCTTGCACAAACTTTTTTTTTTCTTTTGGACCTTTCAAAAGCAGACGGGGAGGACGCCGGAGTACCCGGAGAGAACCCCCGACGGTTGGCCTGAATGAACAATGCCACACACTTTACGTGAAAAAATTCTTTGCCCCGGGTGTGAATTGAAACCCAACCCATCGCACTGGTGACATTACCTCTACAGCACAAACCTCCCCCGTTTGTCCTTAGGGCGACAGGGTTTCAGTGTACTTACAATTGCAGTGTAGATTGTACCCACGGCACCAACGATTGCGACGGACATCCATAGAGGAATACCAGCCACTGAAGAAGAAGAATTAAGAGAGAGAGAGAGATGATGATGATGAAACTTTTTTTTATTCAGGATAGAGCATTTAGGCATTGCTACCTATCTTACAGGCTGTCCTGCTATTCTACATTCAAGGGTAGAAAGTAATAATAACACACACACACACACACACACACACACACACACACACACACACACACACACACACACACACACACACACACACACACACAAAACAACCAAACAAATCAAACAACTACAAACTATCTACAGGAAATGAAGGAGAGAGAAAATACACATGATAAAAAAAAACAACACATACGTGGCATGTGCTGGTAATACATGTATTGGCCTTATGCATGTAAGACCTTCATAGCCATCACTAAAATGCAAAAACCTGTGTGTGTGTGTGTGTGTGTGTGTGTGTGTGTGTGTGTGTGTGTGTGTGTGTGTGTGTGTGTGTGAGAGAGAGAGAGAGAGAGAGAGAGACACACACACAGAGAGAGAGAGAGACAGAGAGAGAGAGAGAGAGAGAGAGAGAGAGAGATTCGTTATTTTCCTTTTCCGTGAGAAATCTGTATTCATATCTTTCATAATGTGACGCCAACAATGTTTATATTTTCGCTGGTTAGACCTGGTGGGTGAACGTATTTTTTGGAGGGAGTGGGGGTGGGGGTGGGGGGGTTGTGAACAAGCTAGGTCATGGACAAAAACCTATGGGCCTTAGATGCCCGTACCCATAGATTTAGGTCACCACAGTGGTTCTGTTATAAACAGAATGCGTCCTCACGCCTGATAAATTATGTGTTTCACGTAAATGTATCGCGACAGTCAGCACTGCGATGAAATCTGATACATTTTACTGCTGTGACCATCCCTACGGCATAGGCTAATACAGTAGCGTACAATAATACGAATTCGTGAAATTTCCAAGTGTTCATTCACGCCGTTGCAAACAAATTAATATACACACCGCGAAAACTCTTTTTGTTGTTGTTGTTGTTTGTTTTTGTTTGTTTGTTTGTGTTTTTGTTTGTTTGTTTGTTTGTTTATTTGTTTTTTCATGCGGAGTAAAGACTAGCTGGTCGCAATCTGATGTACACCACAATACCTTTTTTTCACAAATATCCAGTTGTTCTTGCAAACGCTGCAGGTAATTTACACCAAAGTATAAAATCTTACCAGACTGCAAAGCCAAAGCAGGAGAAAACAGAGCAACGGCCATGTACGAAAGCTGAAACAACACAAACATGTGTAAACTTCATCCCTTTCGCAGCAATTTTACACGAAGTCGTCGACTCAATCAATAAAATGGCAAATTGCATTGTGATGTGCACATCACCAAAAGTGCAAACAATATCGCTGTTTTTTTTTTTTTTTTTTTTTTTCAAAATCAGTATTGTGGCAATTATTATTTTAACTGGCGTTTCTCTCTCTCCCCCCCCCCCCCTCTCTCTCTCTCTCTCTCTCTTTTTTTTGGGGGGGGGGGGGGGGGGGCGTTTCAATGTAGAAATTACAGAGCCGACATGACGCTCAAAGGAGGACCATTCATTTAAACAGACTAGTTGTACTTCACTAATTTTTCTTTCATAGCCTTCCAGTAAATGCTGTGCATTATATGTTTCTTGCAAAGGTACCACAACGTTGACCAACCGTTTGTATCATTCCTATAATGGTTCCCAGCAAACGCACTCCTGTGGATTGGAACCTCCTGCCCAGGTACTCGTACACGCTGGTCACGTGGAGGGGGTATATCAACGGGACGACAGTGAAGTAGCCAATCACGTACGAGAACGCGATGCCGACAGAATTGTAAAACACCATAGTGCCCGTGATGTAGATATCAGCCGGGGAACCGATCAGACTGATGGCGGACTGAAAGGTGACGAACAGGGACAGGCAGACTGGGGCCAGTGACATCCTTCGGTTTCCCAGTAAATATTCTTCCTGCAACACACACACACACACACACACACACACACACACACACACACACACACACACACACACACACACACACACACACACACACACACGCACGCACGCACGCACGCAAACTGATGTTGTTGGTTTTCGTTGTGGTTTTCGTTGGTTTGTTGTTATTTTGTTTTTGTTTCTTTGTTTTTTTGTTTTTTTTCTACGTTTGGGGGAAGTGTGTGTGTGTGTGTGTGTGTGTGTGTGTGTGTGTGTGTGTGTGTGTGTGTGTGTGGTATATTCTTCATCCCACAAATGTTTCTTGCCAGCGGCCTGATGCATGAAAAACTAGGACTGCCGTTATAAAATAGAGTATGTCACAACTTCCTGAATAACCTTTTCTTTTCTACAATACGTCTTTAAAGTGGCTCCATAAACAGTTATCGCAGAAAACCGTTGGCGACTACATCAGCAAAAGCACTATATTTCGATCTACACACCTTTGTTTTCTGTCCTCCATGAAACACGGCAAAGAAAACCCCGATGCCAAGGGAGACTAGCAGACAAGCGACGGTTACGACGTAGTCGGCCCAGTGGAATCGACTCATTTCCCCCATTTTGCATCTGTGGCCGAAGGACACAAATACACAGAGCTTCAAAATGCCTACATATACCCTGTTAGCCTCAGGCGTCATAGTCACCTTAAAAATGCTTCAATATAGAAACAGTTACTACCAGGAACAGCCCATTCAAAGGCACGTACCTGACAGGAGTTTAAAAAAAAATGAATGTCTCCTTTCTGCTCAGGCCTCACTGGAGTAATGCACGTCTACTTTCTCACGTGTGCTCGGCCTCTGTGCAAAAAATCCCAGCTTCACTGGCAGCTTGCCTCTTTTGTGACCGCGTGGCATGCACCTTGACCTACATAACACAACAATCACGAAAATCACGCTTTTTCATGACAACAAAAATCACTGCAGACTAGCACACT
>JACVVK020000001.1:665000-880000 GCA_018292915.2 Batillaria attramentaria | reverse complement strand
ATGTACAGGCTGTCATTTAGTAAGGTACTGAGTGTGTCAAAGTTAGCATAACGGCAATATTTCTCAGGAATGAACCGACATCTAAGATCATCGAGTGACTGACAGTAAAACAGAAAATGCATCTCGTCATCCAGGCGAGAAAAACAGAGGGGGCAATTAAACACTTGATTATTGTCACTTGTATACCTGTGTTTGTGTGTCTGGATTTCTGACGCGCCTATTCTAAACCGTGTCAATAGGTCGCGCAGATGCTTATTGGGAATATATTTGAAATAGCTTTCAAGGCAAAGCGAAGACTTAAAGCATTTATAAACACTGAAGCGTACACTGTCCTGCAGATGACTATGCCAGTTTTGACCAAATGTATCGATTAAACGTTGTTTATACACTCGGAGAAACCAACTGATGTTTTGGACACCCTGGTTCTCCCACACAAAACCAAACCCATTACTATATAGCTCATTGTGAACATGTGTAACCCAGCAATCTTTGCCACTGTTATGCAGAAGTAATAACATTTTATAGGCTTTGCCCGGAAGTCTGTGTTCACTAAGTCTTGTCAGGCGTAGCCAGTATCTTAAACAGTTGGTTCTAGCATGTATATACAGTGGGTAGCGACCTGTTTCTCCATATGCCATGTCATTAGGTGTACGTGGACTAACATTAAGTAACCTTTTGAGGGAAAACAAATGAACCTTCTCTATTTCATAATGGTTTAACATGCCCCAAATCTCAGAGCCATATAATAGAATAGGTTTGATTTGGCTATCAAACATCTTGAAAAATATCACTGGAGAAAAATCACCAAGATTCCATAAAGTTTTACAGATCTCACCGACTCCTCTCCGAGCCTTAGACGTAATATCCTGGAAAGCTCTAGAAAATGACAACCTTGTGGACAGAAACAACCCAAGGTATTTGTAAGAGTTAACTACTGCGACTTCATGGCCTTTAAAGGACCAGCTTTCATTTCGTGCAAGATATCCTCCATTACGAAATACTACTATATTGGACTTTTCTAAATTAACCGAAAGATCAAGGGCATCAGCATTTTTAGCTAGGACATCCAGTTGGTTTTGTAGACCACGTGGTGTATCGGATACTAGAGCGACGTCGTCGGCAAACAAAAGAATAAAGATTTCAACCAGGTCAGGAAACAGCTGGACGCCGTGTTTGCCGTTATTCATTATATCAACAGCAGCTTCATTAATAAGAAGTGAGAAAAGAAGAGGACTAGTTATTTCCCCTTGTTTAAGGCCCTTGGGGCAGAAGAAAAGATCGGTAACGCCCTGCCTGCAACGAACACGGGCTTTTACAACACTATACATGCTTTTGATGGCACGAAGCATTTTCCCATTTATCCCCCTTTTTTGGAGAATGCACCAAAGTTTTGAACGAGAAATCAAATCGAAGGCTTTACGGAAGTCAATAAATGCAACATAAAGCTTTTTGTGACGTGTTAAATACCGTTGAACCATAGCGAACAGAGTGAAAATATGGTCGATGGTTGAATGATCCCTTCTAAACCCCGCTTGTACATCACCCAGGATATCTTCACGGTCCGCCCAGCTGGATAAACGTTTATTTAAAATAAAACTATATAGCTTACTACAAACACTAAGCAGTGAGATCCCTCTATAGTTGTCGGGTATGTTAATGTCACCCTTCTTATGCAGTGGCTGAATGATAGCCTCTGACCAAGAGTCAGGGTATTGGCCTGAGGAAAATATGCGGTTAAATAAATCTACTAAAAAAGGAACAATAATGTCAGATGAGTGCTTAAACACCTCAGGAATCACGCCATCAGGACCGGCTGCCTTGTTAGTCTTAAGATGATTAATAGCTTCCCGGACTTCAGCACAGGTTATCTCAGCATCGAGCTGATCATCAACAGGGCTACATGTAATCAGGTCATCGTGCAAGACAGTGGCATCATCTGTCTGTTGCTCATTGCACTGATGTACATCAGAATTAAAGACCGTTCGAAAATGAGAGAGCCATTGTTCCTGGGAAATGTCCCCTCGTAAAGTTCTGCGCGAGGAGAACTTTTTTAACGTCTTCCAGAAGGTTCTCGGGTCAGATAAACTATTCTCTATTTCTTTTCTCATGTTTATTTTGTACGTTTTTTGCTTAGTTCTAAGGAGACTTTTATATTTTTTTCTCATATCAACATAGATAATACGGTCATCTCCGAGTTTGGAATGTCTAAATTTCCTTAAAGCTTTACGTGCGCGAGAGCGCATATCCTTGCAATCTTTGTCGAACCAATCATTTTTTGGCTGCATCTTATCAAGAGAGAGAGAGAGAGAGAGAGAGAGAGAGACTGACTTGGGGGGGGGGGGGATATTAGTGACTAGTGACTGGTTTACTGAGTGTGCACTCAGTGTAGAAGCATAACGGCCTGTTAGAGTGACATTCGTGAGATCTACATGTATACTGAGCCACACAAGAAACGCAAACGATGGGTCCATTCAATTTACTCTCATGTTTTTGACATTTCATTGCGGTCATTCAAATTAATCAAATTCAACAAAATTTGGTACCAAGTTTCTGGCTTTAGTGTTTTTCTTGTTGGCTTAACCAAAAAGTGTTCACGTGTCACGAGTGTCACGGAGAGGGTCAGTAACCCGTGTGCCCCCCACGGGCGTTGATAACAGCCCGACATCTGGCGGGCATGGAGTGGATCAGACGGTTGACAGTGGCCATGTTGACGTTCTTGTGCCTGCTCTAGCTGACGGGCTGTGGTTGGCCTCGGCTGAGCCGCGTTCAGCTCCCGTTGCAGATGGTCCCAGAAGTGTTCGACAGGGTTCAAATCAGGGCTCAGCGAAGGCCACTGCAGAGCTCTGATGCCCTGTTGCTGCAGGAAGTCTGTGGTGACTCTGGCAGTGTGTGGACGAGCATTGTCCTGCTGGAGAGTGAGGTGGCCGTGCTGCTGGGGCACAACAACGGGCCTCAACACCTGGTCAATGTATCGCTGTGCAGTAACGCCATTTCCGCGACCAGGGCCAGTGTCTTGGAAAACAACAGGCCCAACAAGCTGGTTGAGGCCGATTCCTCCCCAGACCATGATGCTCGGGCCTCCCCAAGCGTTGATCTCCTGGGCGTTGTTGTCGGCATACCTGTCGTTGCGCCGCCTCCACACCCGGATTCGGCCATCAGCATGATGAACACAGTATCGGCTCTCATCCGTGAAGAAGATGCCCCTCCACTGCCGCCAGTTCCAGTTTCGGTGCTGCAGGGCCCATGCAGTCGTTGTTGCTTGTGTCTTGAAATGTACAGATTCTATACAGAGAATACACAGCAACCAAGCCGAAATTAGTTTCGGAGTCATCATGGTCGTCTGCTGATGAGGTCCGTGATCTTCGTACGCTTTACTCATACGCTGAAGTTTCAAACGGTGGTGATCATCCACTTGGGATAATCGTGGAATGATCACCAGTAATTTGAATCTGACCAATGACAGCGTCAAACTCAAACGTGATTGCGTTACAATGAAATGATGTATAACGGAAACTGAGAATACATTTCCACAGAAGAATTAAAATCGTCTGGCATCGTCCTTTGTCTTTTCCTGCCCAGCACTTGGAGAGTTTGGAGGGTCCACAATCTTTTCCCATTTCTGAAAAATAGAAAGATTGGAAAGAAAAGCTATGTGATTACAGTGGACGCCGGATATAAGCAACTCGGATATAAGAAAACTCGGTTATTGCCAACGAATTTTTTCCCCCCGGCCAAACTCTTCTTTATTATGTATTACAAAAACTCGGATACAAGAAACTCGCTTATAAGAAAACTCGGTTTTAGGAAAGCAAATTTCTTGTCCCGCTTGATACAAAAACTCGGATATAAGAAACCGAAAGTACATTTCCAAGAAAATTTCACTCATTGTAAGAAACCGAAAGTACATTTCCAAGAAAATTTCACTCATTCTAAGAAAACAGGTCAGGTCTGACGTCACTTAGGACAGGCACATGATGGCGCATGATTTTCTTTTCTTGAATTGGTTCTTTACCATTGTGTTTCGTGCAAAATGGAATGTTGGCAAGAAGAAAAAATACGAGATGCATTTTTGTTGTTCTATTGTTATATGTTGTTTTTATTATTATTTTGTTTTTTTGCCTGATTGGGAGCTCGCTCTCTCTCTCTCTCTCTCTCTCTCTCTGTATGTCTGTCTCTGTCTACAGGGCTCGCGTTAAGGAGAATAAAACTATCAGTATTAGACTAACTGTTGATCAATTCCTTTCTTTGACAATATACGTGGTCCATCTTTCCTCCATCCCCCTTCCCCCTCCCAACAGAAAAAAAGCTAATTTGCAGCTTTTTTCAGCCAAATTAGACACGGAAAGCATCGCATATCATACTCTAATGGGACGAGTGTTTTATAGATCAAAAGTTGATACATAATGCACTTTTAATATATCCTATAAATACAAGGGAATTCTCTCTCTCTCTCTCTCTCCCCTTAGTTCTTTTTTGTTTGTTTGGTTGGTTGGTTGATTGGTTGGTTGGTTTGGTTGTTTTTTTTTTCTTTTTGTTTTGTTTTTTCTTACCACATGACCGCCAGCGCTACAGTTGGGAAGCAAAAACAGTATTTTCATGTTCAAACAAAAAAATCTGACATTGAAGGACACAAACGCACTGGTGTATATTAACTCTACACATATATATTCTGTGCAGGTCTTTAAGAGAAACCAGATATTTCTTAATTTAATGCAAAACATACACGAACTGAGAAAAAAAGAAATGTTTTAAACCTTTTTTTCACTGAACTCGGTTATAAGAAATATTTTTCAAAATACTTTCTTATATCCGACTTTCAGATATAAGAAAACTCGGATATAAGAAACCAAAAAATTCACCCCCCTCGAGTTTCTTATAACCGGCGTATACTGTATATTCTAAAACCCATTTCTTCCGTCAAGCTTTTCACACTTAAGTAGTCTGCCGTTGACTCAGTGCCTCTGTAACTGCATATCTGCATCAGGCTTTTGTGTGTGTGTGTGTGTGTGTGTGTGTGTGTGTGTGTGTGTGTGTGTGTGTGTGTGTGTGTGTGTGTGTGTGTGTGTGTGTGTGTGAGAGTTGCTTTGCTGCGAGAATAAGCGCTAGATAAGTACTATTTATTTATTTATTATGATTTTGATGCCAGTCACATGCAGTAACACTGTTTCAGTTGCTTACCTGACACGTATCCACCGACTTCTTCAATATCGCATATTAAGCATACTCAAGAAGGGCTACAGTTTTCAGTGTTCCTTATTACGCACATAATTAAAATTTTATGTGTGCGTCGTTTACGCAGAGGTTTCAGAATCTGCGCGTTTTCCGATTCACAAATCACGTGTCATCTCCGACAATCTTGCAAACAATGAGTCCGGTCGAACCAAGATTTTCGTACTTGGGTCTGACCCTGTGATATTACAAAATGACCCTCTGAATTTGACAGAGAGGGTCAAAATGACGTTCAGTTTTGAAAGCTTTAAGGAACAATGGTTTTCGAGCTCAAGAATACCTATACAAACACGTTAGGCATGATACCAAATCCATTACAGTCGAGAGTATAGAGTTTGATTTCTCTCGAGTTGTTAACATATCACACGGGGTTAGGCATGATACCAAATCCATTACAGTCGAGAGTACAGAGTTTGATTTCTCTCGAGTTGTTAACATATCACACGGGGTTAGGCATGATACCAAATCCATTACAGTCGAGAGTATAGAGTTTGATGTCTCTCGAGTTGTTAACATAGCACACGGGGTTAGGCATGATACCAAATCCATTACAGTCGAGAGTATAGAGGTTTGATTTCTCTCGAGTTGTTAACATATCACACGGGGTTAGGCATGAAACCAAATCCATTACAGTCGAGAGTATAGAGTTTGATTTCTCTCGAGTTGTTAACATATCACACGGGGTTAGGCATGATACCAAATCCATTACAGTCGAGAGTATAGAGTTTGATTTCTCTCGAGTTGTTAACATAGCACACGGGGTTAGGCATGATACCAAATCCATTACAGTCGAGAGTATAGAGGTTTGATTTCTCTCGAGTTGTTAACATATCACACGGGGTTAGGCATGATACCAAATCCATTACAGTCGAGAGTATAGAGTTTGATTTCTCTCGAGTTGTTAACATATCACACGGGGTTAGGCATGATACCAAATCCATTACAGTCGAGAGTACAGAGTTTGATTTCTCTCGAGTTGTTAACATAGCACACGGGGTTAGGCATGATACCAAATCCATTACAGTCGAGAGTATAGAGTTTGATTTCTCTCGAGTTGTTAACATAGCACACGGGGTTAGGCATGATACCAAATCCATTACAGTCGAGAGTATAGAGTTTGATTTCTCTCGAGTTGTTAACATAGCATACGGAAACTATGACTAGGGCAGCTTCTCTCGAGTTGTTAACATAGCACACGGAAACTATGACTAGGACAGCTGGCTGCCATGTGCATGATTTAACGTGCATAGTTAAAATTCAAGGATGGGAGGGTGTTTGGGAGTGTAACGTCCTTTTCCGCCAGGTATGGGTGATATCAAAGACGGGGCAACGAGGAAAGGGCCAGCACACAATTAATATTTGGCCCCAACCGGGAATCGAACTGACGATTCGAGCATTGAAAGTCCAACGCTCTACCATTCGGCTATCTAGTTAAAATTCAAGTAAATTCAATTACATGTATCATTACATTTGTGTGTGTGTGTGTGTGTGTGTGTGTGTGTGTGTGTGTGTGTGTGTGTGTGTGTGTGTGTGGTGTTGTTGTTGTTGTTGTTGTTGTTTGGCTCTCGCGCTCAATTCATCTGCAGTGAGTTTAACATTCCACACCGTAATTGTGACGACGTTTGACGAGTTGTCCGGTTTTGGGAATTGGATTGGTTCTGACATCCGGCAGATTTTTCGGCAAAACGGGAACACAAGGCTAGGGTCTAACGGCTTCCGGCTCTTTGGACCTGAAAGTAAGAACAAAAATCACACAGTCATGACACTTGTCGTTTCGCGTTCTGCAATGAATCTGTTTTTTCAAAACGCGAAAAACAGAACAGAGGCGGTCGATGGTCTAGTGGTTAAGAGACTTGTCACCAGTGCGATAGGTCATGGGTTCGAGTCCCACTCGGGGCAAAGAATTTTTCCTTCTCGTATGTGGCACCGTTCATTCGGGCTGATCGTCGGGGGTTCTCTCTGGGTACCCCGGCTTCCTCCCCCTCTGCTTTGAAAATGTTCAGCCCACAAAAATTGAAAAATAAAAATTCGAAATTCGAAAGTTAAATAGCTGAGCTGACCCTTCGCACCACGTGATTGTGATGTGTGTGCCCAGTGTGTGAGAGAATGTGTGTGATTCACGTGAGCGTGCGTGTTGGGTTCAGTTCGGGGCGCTTTGAGCCGATTGATGAAATTGGATAAAGCGCCTATAGAATACCCATTATTATTATTATTATTAATATATTTAGTTACATGGTCAGTGGTTGTAGCGGACTGTCAAGACCAAATGCACAAGAACAGTGGTGGTTGTGAGTTTATCAAAATCAACCGCTAATCTCAGTGTTACTGCTTTTAAAAAACAACAACAACCAAGAACACACCACCACCAACAACAGAAGGTTTTAATGTCAGTTTTTGTGCTGTCAATTCTGGTCCACTCACCAGTAAGAAGGCTGATAATGACCCCAGATAGAAAACTGACGATCATTCCTATGGGTCCAATCCACAGGTAGGAGATGTCGTAGATGGAAAATGGCCCATAACTGCATAAACAGAACAAAATCACAGCACATGTTAGAATCGTGCTTTTCATTTTAACAAACTAAGGGTCTAATGTCTTTTCTTTGCTAGAGGGAGTCAGATATATACACGTGATGGTCAGCAAACTCAGATGAACCTAAAATCGCTGAACTTTTAATAATAAGGCGTAAGGTGTACGACAGACAACAATTTCGACAGTAGTCACATAGTATAATTTTTGTCTAGTTCTTTACTTGTACACGCGTATTTCGAGGTTTCCAATGTGGATAAAAGTGATTTTCTGCCATGTTTGACGACACTGTGTACAATACGATCAGTAATATCATTTAACTGGAAACCAGATTGCCCTGATGACGCCTTGTGTGAGCGATGAACAGCTATCCATTCCGTGTTTCTTTTAATTTTAAAAGGATTTACGTTTTATTGTATAGCAATGTACTGTGTTGTGTTGGGTGTTGTTGAGTTGCACAGGACTGGACTGGACTGGACTGGACTGGCGTGAAATGGACTGGACTGAACTAACTGGTATGAACTGGACTGGACTGGATTTAATTGGACTGGACTAGACTAGTATGAATTGGGCTGGACTGGACTGAATCGGACTGGACTAACTGGTATGAACTGGACTGGACTGGATTTAACTGGACTGGACTAGACGAGAATGAATTGACTGGACTGAATTGGACTGGACTAACTGGACTAGACAGGACTGGACAGGATAGGACAGGATAGTACAAAATAGGATAGCATAAGATAGGACTGGATGGCTACACCCGTTACCTGTCTGACGGCGCCTGCGTTGTCAAAGTACTGTTCAGTACGGTGGCAGTGGTCGAAGTGTAGAGATCAGTCATGTTGGAGGCCGCAAGTGAGGCGGTGTCGTTGAGGTGACAGCTATATGTGGGCCCGGGGGGCAGGGTCCGCATTGGAGATCCGTACAGGCGGCTTCCTATAGTGATCCACAGACTGACTACTAACCCCAACACCCCGCCGCAGAAAGCACCCTAGGAAATGATGATAAGCGCATTACTATAGGCAATTTATCCCATAATATTTGGCTCAAAGCGCCGCGAGCTAAACCCAGCACTCACGCTCACGTAACTTGACATCTGAAACATCCGTTCCTATTTGAGTCGATCCACTGTGAGAAACCTGTTGACGGTCAATCATAATATAACGTCACAAGATCATTATGACTCTTTGGCAGTTAATCATGCAGGTATGGACAGAGCTAGAAAACATAGATACAGGTGATATGTTCTGGAGGGACAGTCACTACATGCACTAGTGAACGGAAATGGCGTAAGAACTCAAATTGACCGTGGGGTCATATTTGGTGCTTGTTTGAGGTACCCTATCTGGGAAGTGTGCTAGTCTGTAGTCATTTTTGTTGACATGATAAAGCGTGATTTTCTTGATTTTTGTGTTATGTAGGTCAAGGTGCATGCCAGGTGGTCACAAAAAGGGTTCCATGACACTTCAGCGCGCCACCATTTCAGCGCCACCAATTCAGCGCGACGAGTTTTCAGCGCCGTACATTTCAGCGCCGTACATTTCAGCGCCGTACATTTCAGCGCCAAACGATTAGAGAGAGAGAGAGAGAGAGAGAGAGAGAGAGAGAGAGAGAACTAGCTAAACACATAAACTAGCTAATCACATTTTTTTAACAAGTTAAACTTTAATGACAAATTATCTAAAACCCATGGTGTCCATTAAAAGCACTAAAATCCAAATGGGTCGTTTGGTGTCTCTCCATTGTAAAACATGCCTAGTTGGCCTAAAACATGAACGCAAATGCAAGTCCCTCCATCGTGTCCATGAGAGAACGATCTCCTGCATTGTACTGCAGGATTATGGTTTTCACACGCTTTTTTAAGTCTTTGTACTTTCGCCGCTTCGGGGCAGGAGCCTGACCTCCAATAAGACGCGTAACGTCAGCTTGAACCATCGCTTGCTCTTTTTTGAGGACTGCAATGAGCTTCCACAAATCTGGTGAGTACGCCCCTACGTGGTTCTGGAAAGCGTTGTGAAATCCTTCCACACTGTTGTTGAATGATCAGTCACGATTTGTAACTCACAACGGGGTAAATGAATGATCACTCACATCACGATTTGTAACTCACAACGGGGTATATGAATGATCACTCACATCACTCACATCACTTAAACCACGTAAAACAAATGCCCCCCCCCCCCCACACACACACACCCCACACCCCCGGGCTGAAATGTATGGCGCTGAAATGTACGGCGTCGAATTGTACGGCGCTGATAAGACGCGGCGCTGAAATGGTGGCGCTAAAATGGTGGCGCTGAAATGACGTGTCACCCACAAAAAGAGGCATGCTGACAGTGAAGCTGGGACTTTTCGCACAGAGGTGGGACACAAGTGAGGCAAGCGGATTTGTGTGAACTGCCTCTCTGGCCTAAACAGAAAGAAGACTTGCATTACTCCAGTGAGGCCTGAGCGGAAAGAAGACATTCAAATTTTTTTAAAGCCCTGTCAGGGGCGTGCCTTTGAATGGTCCGTTCATGGTAGTGATTGTTTCTAGACTGAAGCATTTTTAGGGGTGACTATGATTCCTGAGGCTAATAGGAATATATAGGCATTTTGAGGACCAGTGTATTTGTGTCCTTCGTTCAAATTGTGTTTCTGACTCACGTATTTGTTTCCCCTGGGAAAAGCACCTCCGAGGAAAAACATGCCAAGGATAGGCCCACCGCAAGCACCAAATGCAGACACGGCCATCTAAAAGGAATTGGAAAGAAATACAGAGGAAGTATGGTTCTTAATGCATTACTTTCACTGCAAAAACAACAACAACAACAACAATAACAATAAAAAGACCCCCAAAATGAAAACTTCCTCGAGGTAATACTTTAGCAATAATGGCAACTTTGTGTTGTTAACTCCTACTGCCCGAAAAAAAAAAATCAATGAGAATTCTTCAGCGAGGCACAAACTGTTTGTTTGTTGTTGTTGTGGTATTTGTTTGTTTGTTTATTCTGACAATACTCAGGCCTATTGTGGCCATAGGCGAACCCATTGATACTACAGAAACTTCCTTATTTTGTGCTAGGTACTACTGTCGGTCACTTTTTATTGAAGTGGCGGATCTACCTGAGAAACTGGACCTTCAAGAGATTTCAGCAGGTAAGCGAGTCCAATGCTGACAGCACCATAAAGGACAACTATTGGTAAGATAGACAAAACATCACAGAATATGTCAGCCGAGAAGAGGGGAGATAAGTAACATGCCTGTATGAAAAACAAACAAAACAAAAATCGCCATTTTACACGTACGCGAGACGTCATTCCTGACGTCATCTAGACATGCAGTCACAAAACTAAATGTTGTAGTTTTACTTATATCACAAACCTTCTGAATAACATCGTATGGCCAGTTTACTGTTACGGCAAGTTAGAGTTTAACATCGCTCTCAAAAAATAAATGAGGACTGGAGACAGCCCTAACAAGGCAGGTTATGCCGAAATGGTACAGCTACCCTAACTGAGCAGTCCAGCTGAACACTGTTCAATCCAGACAGACTGACGGGTCGGCCACACTGATTTAGCCTTTGAACAGGTCACACAAACAGGCCATGTTCACATATCTAAAGGAAACATTCAAAATTAGGTCAACGTACGATCTCGTGGTTTTTCTGGCTTCACTGTCATCGCTGCTAATGTGAAAACTGTATAGTTTTATTACTTTACCGATAAATTTTGCAGCGGTCGTGACTTGTGCGTCCTTGTATTTCCTGAAACACTTTGCCAACAGGTCTTCCACTGTGTTGGCAGCCAGCGAGTTGATGCCGGATGAAAAAGTGCTGTAACAGAAACAATACAACACAAGTTCATAATCCTAAAGCACGGCAGAAATCTATCGTTTTTATCCACGTAAAAAAAATGATATGCATGATATATATATATATACACAAAAACAGAATTACAATTAAAAACAATGACGACGACGACGACAACGACGATAACGATGATGATGATGATTTTTTTTTTTTGTATCGTGCCAAAAAAAAAAAAAAAAAAAAAAAAAAAAAAAAACAAACAAACAAAAAACTCCATGCACAACATGCTTACAGCGCTAGAGTTTGGGACGGGAACGTAAGTTTTGATACACTCAAACTACAGAGTTTGTTTGTTAGTTATTTAACCTAAAGCCGGAACTCGGCCCGTTCTGATTTTCCCAGGCCGGAATTCCGGCCACAGCCGGAAAAGTGGCACCCCTGTTTAGGGCTTAACGCCGCGCAAGCAACAAAGATTAATTCGCGGCTGAAACTACTAAGAAAGGGCACATCACAATACATTTTGTGTTGGTAGGTGGTTGGGTTGGAGAAGGGGTGGGGGTGGGGGTGGGGGTGGGGTCAGGGTATTTTTTTCGCCCTAGGGACAATCCTAGAGAAAGTCATTTACCTGAGAGCACCACTGAAGAGCATAGACATGTAAAGACCAGCCATACCCGGCAAGTTGGACAGCAAGTGAATCACAAAGTAGGGCATCATCTGCACAGAACAAAAACGTCATGGCGGGTACGTTCTACATTGTCGGTCCTTCTTCATCAAACACACTTTCTTATTAATCAACAGAAATGTTCCTTCCTCACCTGGTTTGTGTTGTTGATGAGTCCAGCTTGATACGGGTCACACCCGATGGTGATGACGTAAGCGTAGAGCAGAATGCCCGTCAGTACAAGAATAATTCCGTACAACGCGTTCAGTGGGATGTTTAGTAGATACGACCTGTGTCAAGGAAAAGAATTGTATAATTTGTAAAGCCTATTACACTAAGACGATATTGTAAACACAATTTCCTGAACCATCTGGGGAGCCGGGGTAGCCGAATGATACAGCGTTGGACTTTCAATGCTCGTGTGGTGATTTCGAATCCCGGCTTGGGCCAAATATTTGTGCTGACCTTTTTCTCCTTGCCTCGTCTTTGCTATCACCCATACATATTGGAAAAGGGCGTTAACCCCCCCCCCCCCCCCGACCATCTTTAAAATTCCTGTGTTTGTTTACCTATATGATTCTATCAAACGTTATATTTTTCCCAAAAAGTTCTCTGCATGGTGTGTGGATGCCCGCATGAGATGGACATAAACTCAAATAATCAATAGATACTAGATTCTGTCACATTTACTAGCGACTCCGTGTGTCAAATTCACCAATCAAAACGGGCAGTGGGGGCGCTGGTCTAGAACTCTAGGCTAAGAGTAGACCTAGGTAGAAAAACCCCGCTTGCCTCGGCTGGGACACCGGGTCTCCCGGTCCATGGTCCGAAGTGCTAACCACTACACTACAGTGGCCGGTCCTACTTACTTCTTGGCGTCTCCCAGTGACTTGAGGGCGGAGATTCTCTGAACGGCGGACTGGTTGAAGCAGCTGACCAACCACACCACAGTCATGCCGATCGAGGCGCTCCACACTGAGTGGCGTTCTCTGGGATCGGGGTTGATTCTATAAGAGAGAGGGTTTTTGTTTTGGGGGGTTTTGTTTTGTTTTGTTTTGTTTTTTTGCCAAAAGAGAGATTTTATTGCCGGCTTTGAGCTCAAGGGGCTTTTAAAGCCGTGATACGATCACCGCGGGCGGCTATGTCAATGTGTACATACATTATCATCAAACATCGCCCTCATTACACGTTTCTCACCCACACACATCATGAATATAACTCTCATTACAATGAGAACACAAACATTGAGGACATAAATATACAAAGTAACATAGAGTTTTGACAATGAGATGCCTCCGATAACGGAAAATACGCGAGTTTGTTCATTTCTACCGGGGAAAAAAAGCAAGTTTTAACCAGTAGTTCTCTGGTCGAAATCAAGTAACGAGTGGGAAAATTGTTAATACCACGTCCGTACCTGCATTTCTTTGATTTAAAAGCTGACATCGGCAGTCCAAATGCTTCACGCGTCATCTAAAATCACGCGAGGTGAAAATACGGATCTTTAAACCGTGAGGGTGGGTGTTTGGGGGTTTAACGTCCTTTTCCACCACATACGGGTGATATCAAAGACGGGCAACGATGAAAAAGCCAGCACAAATATCTGGCCCCAGCCGGGATACGAACTCACGACCCGAGCATTGAGAGTCCAACGCTCTACCATTCGGCCACCCCGGCTCCCCCTTTAAACCGTGATAGTGGTGGAGTGGTGTAAAAGATATTGAGCAACACAGACGAGAAGGCTTTTGTTATTGTTGACCCTGGACATAACTGAGAGACTCCAGCAGCCTTATGTGGGGATTACATCTTGAGTCCTGGTAAGCTCTTAGCATAACAGGGGAGCCGGGGTGGCCGAATGGTAGAGCGTCGGACTTCCAATGCTCGGGTCGTGAGTTCGAATCCCGGTTGGGGCCAAATATTTGTGCTGGCTTTTTCATCGTTGGCCCGTCTTTGATATCACCCTTACGTGGTGGAAAAGGGCGTTAAACTCCCAAACACCCACCCACCCCACCCTAGCATAACAGCCGTCACTGTCCGGCAACAGGGATTTCAAGTCCTCCGAAGCAAGAGTGTGGCTGCCCACGTGGCGGGACATTTGATTCACTAGGCTTTGTCTTACGTTGAGTCTACCTATGCAAACGTGGACTCTAGATTTGGCCGACTGGGATTGTCGACGTTCGTGTTAGTTAGAGTCCCTATTTGGCGCTAATTTTTTTTCTCAATATTTTTACTTTTTAGATGGTGTTTTTTTGGGGTTTTTTTTTTTGTTTGTTTTTTGTCAGTATTTTTGTTTAGTTTTATAAGGGGGTTATAAGCATTGTTGTTAGTACTTATGTTTGTTTTAGCTTCGTCTTAAAATGGTTTATTGTTGTTGTTGTTTTTGTTGCTGTTAGCATTGTTTTAGTATTTTTGTTAGCATCTATTTTGGGGGGTTGTTTTTAGTATTTTCTTCGTTTTGGGAGAGTAGGCGATTCCACAAAAACGACAGGGGTTTTGGTCTAGTGGTTAAGGCATCCGACTGAGCTGCCTGGTTCGAGTCACCGGGGAGGCAGGAATATGGTGGGATTTTTTCTTACCATATCGAGTCAAGTCCATGTGCAGACTCGTTTACGGTGCCTGTCTCGCCTTCGTGTACACACGCACGCACATACATCAAGTGTGCACGCTAAAAATCCCAGTTCATCTTTCAAAGAAGAGTAGGCTGTGGCCGGTGGCGTGGTAAACAGAAATACTGTCGCACGCACCAGAGTGAATAGCAGGGTGGAAATTTGCACATAAAGTAGCGCTTAGCGGCAGGAGGCTTTCACTGCTTCGTCCTCCAGCCCTGCGGCGCCGTAAGCATTTCAGCAGAGATGGATATGTGCGCCGAGGGTAAGTCTGCCATACCATACCATACATTACTGACAGGTTAAGCCTTTTACAAGATCCTGGTCTATATACTGCGCACCTACATGTGTTTGTTTTCATTGTACCTGTACAGGGAAAGGGCATGTATTCTGAATTCAGTTATGGGATAAGGGGTTATCCATACAGATGTAAACATATCCCGAGTAAATCCGTTGGCAAACATGCAAACTGTTTCCGAAGGCAGATGCTATGCACACAGACAACCGCTAACATTTTATGCAGACTATTTTCCCGTCTTCGGTATGACCACGGGCGCCGGAACCGGGGGGGCAGGGGGGGGGCAGCTGCCCCCCTGTACCCAAGCAGGGGGGGGGCAAGAGTATCTTTTTGCCCCCCCCTCCCCTGGAAAATCAGGTGACTATGGCAAGAGGGGGGGGGGCAAAGCCATGGGCACCCCCCTCCCTTCCCCTCCCCCCCCTCCCCCTACCTCTCTTCCTGCTCTCTCCCTCATCCCACCCAACAGAGAACTCAGTTTGGCCGTTGCATGAAATATCAAAACGACTTGGCAGAAAGTCGTCTGACAATCACTCCCGCCCCCCCCCCCCCCCCCCTCGCTTTTCACTTTCTTCGGGCAACGTCCTTCCTTTCACTGGCTCACTGGTTGGGAAAGGTTTTTGTCAGTGCAGCATCTTAAAGCCCCCCCCCCCCCCCCCCGCTTTTCACTTTCTCCGGGCAACGTCCTTCCTTTCACTGGCTCTGGCGTTTCCCCCCTCTGAGATTCTGCCCACCCCCCCCTCCCCCCAACATCTTCCGGCGCCCCTGGTATGACCATCACACGATGGGCACAGACTCCCTGTAAAACACACAAAACAGTCAAGCATGCAACAAGCCATACAAATCAGTTCATAAGTATAACACTAGGCATACTCATCGAAGATGATGCGTCCGCCCTCATCAGCGATGTTGATGATAGCCGTAAAACCGCCAACATGCACGCTTCCCTGCACAGAGTTAAAGATCTAAGCTCCCAACAAAAAGCTTTCCGAAGTGTGGAAAAATTTTACAGAGTCGACCGTGCAAGCACAGTTAACTCTGTCACAGCTGCAGAGTTTTCAGCGCCCCTGAAACCCAAATAAAAGCCAAGGGCAGCCTGATTTCACAGCTCAAAGCCAAATAATGTCACGGCAAACTCGTGCTCTGGTTTCATAAGGGTCCCCGAAGCGCTGAAAATTCTGCAGCTGTGACAGAGTTGCCTGGATTATGCACAGTCGAAGGAGTCGCAGTTTAAAAAAGAAAAACACAATGTTTGCGGCTTTTTGCTGAGATTGCAGACCTTTAAGGTTAGGGTAACAACATATGCCATAGATCAGAGCGGGATACAAAGACAAATCAAAACATTTAAAGGAAACCATAAGCACACTTCAGTTCAGTTCAGTTCAGTTCAGTTCAGTTCATGCTGACTGTAGTATCTCGCTTGTAAGTTCAGCTTCTTGGCCCCGACTGTCTGGAACTAACCGGCAAGCTTTTGATAGTAAACTTCTGTTGAGTCTCTTTGTGTGTACAATAAGTCGTTTGATGTCGCTTCACCTGTATATATTTGGGATAAAGCGCTCATACATTCATGAGCCTATTATTATTATTTATTATTATTATTATTATTATTAAAGAATTCTATTTGCCAGCGACGCTCTCACCTTGATCAGAACTGATGCCATGCCGATGAAAATGATGACAGTCTGAAAAACATCGGTCCAAACAACGCTTTTGATTCCGCCCTGTAGAAGAAAGCACGGAAACGGGTGAGCGGTGAAAGAGGTGAGCGGTGGTCTAATAGGTAGCGCGTCGGATTCAGCCGCTGCGCTACTGCACGGCCGTCACCTATGTCACGGCGATGAAGCGTAGGTTCGAGCCCACGTCGAGCTTGTGATATGTGATACCGGTTTTTCCTGGCTTCCGGGCTGCTCATCGGGGGTTTCTCTCCGGGTTATCCGGCTCCCCCCCCCCCCCCCCCCAGCAAAATTATAAAACATATAGGATAGGGTACTGGGTGGCGCTGCACCGCGGAGGAGGCAGCCCGAATTTCCCGAAAGGGATAATAATGTACAGACCCATACGCTTCAGTCAAACACGCTTAAGTCGAACTTCGGATACGTCGAAGCAAAAAAATTTTCCCGGCCAAACTTGCTCTTTGTATGACTAAATTTTCCACGGATAAGTCGAACGAGTACTCAAAAACGGATAAGTCAAAACTCGGTTATGTCAAACGAAATCTGCAATTTTAGCCTCGGATAAGTCGTACCAGTCGCTGGCACGGGAATTTCTTTTTGTCCTTCTGATGCATCAGCGCCAAAACACGGCTTGCACGGAGATTTTACATTTTCCGTGCAAGTACAGGTTGACAGGTTATGTGTCCTGCGGGCCTTAGGGCGGGTTATCTTGGGTGGTAGAACACGAAATTGGCGAGAAACACGTGCAAGAACAGAGCTAGGCGTGAGATCTGACCCTGTGCCCCTGATCTCTGAGGTTTTCTGTCGCCAGTGTTAAGAAGGTGATTTGCTGTGGGATTCGGAGAATAAGCAATGAGTTATTCCTGGTGTGTGAAGTGTGTGTGTGTGTGTGTGTGTGTGTGTGTGTGTGTGTGTGTGTGTGTGTGTGTGTGTGTGTGTGTGTGTGTGTGAGAGAGAGAGAGAGAGAGAGAGAGAGAGAGAGACAAAGAGTTTGCCGGTTGGTGCCGTTACAGTTGGATCTTTCTGCTATTTGACTGCGTGTGTTTATATGACGTACTAGAATTTGTCGAGCGCATGCGATCATATGACTACGAACGCGCGCGCGCGCGCACACACACACACACACGCACGCACACACACACACACACACACACACACACACACACAGATAACGCTGTTGATCTCACAAGGCGAAGCAGAATAAGAGTCAGTGAAACTAGAAAAGAAGAAGAAAACATAAGCTGGAAACTTATCACCGTTTGGTGTCAAGCAGCTTTCATGTCAGAATGAAACAGCTATCAGAAAAAAACTTGGCTTTCTCCTTCCTCTGCATTGCATGTGTGACTATGGTAAGACCAAGCCAATACTCTGAACTGAAAGTGAACTCAAAGTGAACAAAATAGCTACGGAGATTCGATGACATGGCAGCTTACACGAGCGTATTGAATATAACAAATCCTAGCAGTAAGGCTCAGTATAGTTTGCACCCCTGGGCCGTACTGGGCAAACTATTCAAACGCATCCACACTCATTTAGTAGACTGCGCCTGCTTATATCGGTTTAGGGTTAGGTTTAGGGTTGGGGTTTCCGTGTGGTAATGGTGCAATCGCGATGTTGTTTAGACTGTCGCCGTGCATTTACAGCAGGTGCAAATGACACAAGGGGGCGAACTATACCAACGCAGCAGCAGTAAGCTCATGTTGACCAGGAAAAAATTAATATCAGTTTCAAAACCGAATCAGGGGGTGAAAAGCTGCAACTCGCTTAACTCGAAGCTAGAGTCGAAATTCGACCTTATCCGTCGTCACGGATAAGTCAAACTTCGGATACGTCGAACAAAAATCCATTTTCCCTGCGAATTCGACTTAAGCGTGTTCAACTGTAGTTTAAAAACAACAACAACAACAACAACAGCAAACCAATGCGTTTACTTTACGTTATACATTACTCTGCCTACCACAAAGGTAATAGACGACTCCACTCGACAAGCCCCGACACGACTGGCTACATTCTGGGAGGCTCGCCCCCTTTTGATCGACACGTGTGGAATCGTCTATTGGTTGCCGGTTATCCTGCTAAATAACGCTTAACGGTGATATCAAAGACGGAACAACGAGGAAAAAACCGGCAGAATGAGTTTGCTTCCAGCCGGGATTGGAACCCACCACCAGAGCATCGATTATCCAACACTCTTGGCTGTCCCGGGGTCGTGGAGTCACAAAGGGAAGAAATCAAGGCCCGTATGTAAAACTCGAGGTTAATTTAACCCACGGCTACGGGTCTAACCCAGACTAGGACAAAAGAAACCCCAAAACAAAATTAAATAAAAAAGGAAGCAAAGAAAGAAAGATAGAAAGAGAAAAATCCTTTTATAACGGCATAGGCACCTTGCTGGAATGGGCCCGCTTCCTGACTTAAAACAAAAAACAAAAGAAAATTTAACCCTAGAGCTAGTTTAGTTCGAGGTTAGAGTCTAACCCGGGGTTAAATTCCCTAACCCCGAATTTTACATGCGGGCTTTGAGCTGGCAGTGACAGCGCAGAGAAATGTTGACAGGACTTAATGGTGGGCACTAGAAACTCTTGGGCACTCACTATGGCGGTGTAGATTGTCCCAACAGCGCCGACAATTGCCACAGACAACCAGAGAGGTATTCCAGCCGCTGTGTACGAACGGAAGAGAGAAGTTAGCAAGCATATGTATGGGTGCATGGATTTCCATAGCAACACCATACCATCACGTTCACGTTCACGTTCCTCATCATTTTTTTCAACCTCAGTTGCATGCAGGTCCGCATCAATCCCCCCCCCCCCCAAAAAAAACAAAAAAAAAACAAAAAAAAAACCACACAAAAAAAAAACCACACACACACACACACACACACACACACACACACACACACACACACACACACACACACACACAAAAACCACAAAAAAACCCAACAACTCTTTCTTTCCCCCTCTCCTTTTTTTAAACTGGGCTGAGCGTTCCTTCTTCATAGGTTCTTTCTTTATTAACCACTACATTATTTCTCTTTGTTTTCATTTTTTTTTATCCGGGGAGCCGGGGTGGTCGAATGGTAGAGCGTTGGACTTCTAATGCTCGGGTCGTGAGTTCGATCCCGGCTGGGGCCAAATATTTGTGCTGGCTTTGTCATCGTTGCCCCGTCTTTGATATCACCCTATGTGGTGGAAAAGGACGTTAAACCCCCAAACACCCACCTCCACCCACCCTCTTTTTTTTTATCCATGGACATACATTTCTAGCAGCTTACAGAGAGTCGTACATCGAAAGTACATGTAGTAAATAAAAAGTGTGCCAAAAAACAAGAGAAAAAAATCCTTTTTTTTTTTGCTATTGTTTTCAGCAGAGGAACAATCCACGTACTCACCAGCCTGAAGAGCTAATGCAGGAGAAAAGAGGGCAATGGACATGTACATCATCTGCAAGGACAAAATGATTTGGTGTCAGAGCACACTACACATACTACAACCTAGGTGGATCAGCAATGCGTTATTTACATGACTAGACTGCGGCACTCAGCTCTGCAATACTGAACTGATCACATGTATTTACTAAAATAATAGGATCATCCAGTATTCAGAACTGAAACTGATTCAAGCGTGACCAAAGCTTAAAATGCTCTGCACACACACACACACACACACACACACACACACACACACACACCTTCTTAAAACGAGTGATGACGGAGATGATTTTTGTATCATTTACTGGGATTTGAGATCGGATTCTTCATTTACAACTGACACTGAATTTCCCCCTCCCCCTCCCCTCGCACGCACACACACACACACACACACACACACACACACACACACACACACACACACACACACACACACATGAGAAGAAAAAGAAGGATAACCTTTGCTTTTTCACACCTCTTGAACAGAATCTTCACAAAATTGAATAGGTCACTTGAACAAAATGTAATTCAGTAAAAAAAAAAATATATATATATAACGCTCAAGTAGTCGTATAACGCTCAAGTAGTCGTAGCAACATGATATCAAACCGTTTGTATCATCCCTGTGACCGTCCCCAGCAAACGCACTGCAGTGGACTGGAACCTCGTGCCCAGGTACTCGTACACACTGGTCACGTGGAGGGGGTATATCAACGGGACGACAGTGAAGTAGCCAATCACGTAGGAGAGCGAAATGCCGACATAAATATACAACACCATAGAGCCTGTGTTGTACACGTCGGAGGGGATGCCAATCAGGCTGATTGCTGACTGAAAGGTGACGAACAGGGAGAGGCAGACTGGGCCCAGGGTCATCCGCCTGTTCCCCACAAGGTATTCCTCCTGAAACGGATTTGCTCGTCTGGTATGCCGGTAAATCAACACACTGAAATAGCGTTACATTAAACTTAGACACAGCGTTGACAGCTGTGAGACGACGTGTGTCAAAAGACATTTTGATAGTTTATTAACTTTAAAAGACCTACCCTCCATCAATCGTTCTGGACCCGTATGTAAAACTCGAGGTTCATTTAACCCACGGCTACGCGTCGAACCCAGACTAGGGCAAAAGAAACCCCAAAACAAAATTAAATAAAAAAGGAAGCGAAGAAGGAAAGACAAAAGTCCTTCTATAACGGCATAGGCACCTTGCTGGAATGGACCCGCTTCCTGATTTAAAACAAACAAACAAACAAACAAAAACAAAAAACAGAAAATTTGACCCTAGAGCTAGTTTAGTTCGAGGTTAGACTTTAACCCGGGGCTAAGCTCCCTAACCCCGACTTTTACATGCGGGCCCTGAACTCTTTTGACTGTGTCTAACATCGTACCGCTCAGACACAGTCTACGGTGACAGCATCTCCATGGCTGGCACTGAGCCAACATTAAGGTACACGCCACGCGAATATTACTGTTATTACTGTTATAATATCATTGTTGCTAGAGCGGCGTGAGACCACAAATAACCAACCCCGGTAATTTCCCGTTTAACTAGTCAGTTTCACCGGTGTGTGTCTGTTCATCGTTGTATAATGCGCGAGAGTGTGACTGAGTGATAGGCGCATTGAGTTGTATGTGAAGAAATGCGCCCTACAAATACCACTTAGTAGTAGTAGTAGTAGTAGTAGTAGTACAAGGAGTCAGCCTGTTGCGGCACGGTTACCCGCTCAGTAAGAGAATTTGAATTTTTGCTGTCTGTGCACGGCATTGTATCGCATTCAAAGCTCTACTAATCATTCAGATAGACTGTTTTGAGCGAGCACAACTGTTCCAAAACATGAGCTGGCTTCTGTGAGCTTAGTAAATATGGAATATAAACATTCAATTGGACAGTGAAACGTTTGTATCGTATTGTAAAACATTGCAAGAAGATACATGTAGACGCAATTTTCAGGACAGCGCACTACATGAAAGGGAGATACACGGTCCTTCAGAAATTATTCACCTTAGTTTTTTGTCCTCCATGAAAGACTGCAAAGAAAACTCCGATGCCAAGGGAAACGAGTAGACACGCGACCGTGACGACGTAGTCGGCCCAGTGGAATCGGCCCGTGGCTTCCGCCATGCTGGATCCGCTGCCGGCGATGAGAAGTCAACAAAAATCACGTACATGAACGTACCCAAAATGTACAATGTTGCCTCCTGTTAACAGATTTGAGAGCGTCGGATAGCGTTGTTGAGCGTCAGACTAGAGATCGAAAGGCAAAGGGTTCAAATCCCGACAGATCAAACTTCTGTACAGTCATGTTTGTTTCAGTTCTCCCGGTCCGTCTTTGATTTCGCCCTCGAGGTAGAAAACAACAACAACAACAACAAGGCCGAGGGCATTCAGGATCTGTTCACTGTAGTCTGATGTACACAATTATAGTCGGCTTACCTTTCGCCCTTTTTCTCAAGCACGTAAGTTCAGGTTTGCATGTATATATAAAGCTTCTTCGCTGTCCCGGTCCGTGAAGTGACACGGAGGCAAACACGCCGAATATAAATGCCGAATCGCCAGGCGAGCGACCGAGAGAGAGAGAGAGAGAGAGAGTTGACAGCACACGCTGACAGGACTCACAGCAACACATTTACGCATGCGCATGCTCAGTCCTTACACGCATCTTGTTCGTTCCTTGACACTTCCTTAGCATATTTACGGGGTGTAGTCAAAATGGGCGTCAGTTTTTCCGGTGCTACTCCGCTTCAATACTCCTTACGCTTTGTAAAGTTTTGTGCATATATTTCTTCCTGTTCACGTTTTTAAGCACTTAGAACTGTTATTTACTAAGTTATGGCGCTATATAAGTACTGTCATTATCATTATTATTATTGAAAGTAGCACTGCTAGGACAAAGTGTTCCCACACAGTGATACTGATCGAGTGTTTCCATTTTCAAATTTGTGTAGCACCGAGCGTTTCCAACAGACTTCCGTCTGGATAAAACTAGGAGAGGGGTTGTTTATCAACCAGACAACGACTTTGACTTTGACAAACAATGGTACTGGTTGAGTGTTTCCATTTTCATATTTGAGTAGCACCGAGTGTTTCCAACAGTCTCCGGTCTGGCTAAAACTACAGACTTCAACATAAGTCAAGGACCACCTTGACAGACAGGTCTAATTTTTAAGAATTCTCCCAAAATAGAGACCAAGGAATCTTTCAAAACTTTTTGCTGTGAAAGTGTTAAAGGGTTAACAATGCATCCTGCAAAGCTTGCTGAAGCAGAAAAACCACCATGTGCTGCACGGACATCTTCCAGGAGTTTGTTTGTGTTTGCAAGTGGTCCTTGACTTATGTTGAAGTCTGTAGGAGAGGGGTCGTTTATCAACCAGACAACGACTTTGACTTTCACAAACAGTGGTACTGATTGAGTGTTTCCATTTTCATATTTGAGTAGCACCGAGTGTTTCCAACAGACTTCCGTCTGGCTAAAACTAGGATCGTTTATCAACCAGACAACGAGGGGAGTCGGGGTGGCCGAATGGTAGAGCGTTGGGCTTCTAATGTTGGGGTCGTGAGTTCGTATCCCGGCTGGGTCCAAATATTTGTGCTGGCTTTTTCATCGTGGCCCCGTCTTTTATATCACCCGTATGTGGTGGAAAAGGACGTTAAACACCCAAACACCCACCCACCCACCCACCCACCAGACAACGACTTTGAGTAATGTCTTACTACAAATGTCAAGACGCGTGCATGTTCAAACTTACGGCTCTGCGCAAGCGCAGGCATTGTCGACACTTGTGAAGAGGAGCAGCACCCGCGGCAACACACGCGTGCAGTTTGACTACATCCCGCGACATTTGTCGCTATACCTTTTTGTGACCCGGTCGGTACGACTTTTTGCCTCATCAGTCTAAACGCTATAAACATGGGGTAAAGGGCCTACACAAAGCCACAAAGAAGGTTATTGTTCGCTGGCTGAGCGAGGTATGTATCAGCAGGGAGCAGAGGCGTTACAGCTCAGTGAGAAAGGGATCCTGAGTGCATGTTGCTCCATACAACAAGTTTTGCTTCTGCTAACTAAGATATCTATCTATCTATCTATCTATCTATCTATCTATCTATCTATCTATCTTATCTATCTATCTATCTATCTATCTATCCCAAACACCCACCCTATCTATCCCAAACACCCACCCACCCATCCACCCACCCTATCTATCTATCTATCTATCTATCTATCTATCTATCTATCTATCTATCTATCTATCTATCTATCTATCTATCTGTCTATCTGTCTATCTATCTATCTATCTATCTATCTATCTAGAGCTATGGAACAGAAAGGCTCCTAACTATTTATCCGACTGTTGCCACCGCTCAGCTTCCCGATATGGCAGTTCAAACAACCTGTGTATCATTCCAAAGCCGCGAATTGACATTTTCAAAAGCAGTCTTTCATTTTCTGGTGCGGCATTATGGAACAGCCTTCCTGCTCATGTTAAACAAGCATGCTCTGTCGTAAATTTCAAAGTGCTTTTCTTCACATATCTTATGTCGCACGATGATTAATCTTCCCACAGTTGATTCTCGTCCATTCCTACATGTATTCTTACTTGTAACTGGTATGTTCATCACGCTTTTTAAATGTTCCTGTCTTATTAGAGTGGAGTTTCATTTCCTATGGTTTTCCTACATGTATCCCTACTTGCAATTGGTTTGTTCATCACGCTTTTTAAACATTATTGTTCCTGTCTTATTAGAGTGTAGTTTCATTTCCTATGGTTTTATTGCTATTTTGCTTTTTCCTGTTGCATTACATGTGTGTGTACTATTCTGTTTAGATAGATATTACTAGAAATAGCAACGGCAGGTATGAAAATTGACTGTTTCACGTTAACTACCTCTACCGTTGGAAAATAAAGTTTTCTTGATTCTTGATTCTAGAGAGAGAGAGAGAGAGAGAGAGAGAGAGAGAGAGTTTTTTAATGCCATTGTTGCACCATTTATGCATGTTACGCCCTTTCCACTTTGCCCATTCCTCCACACCCCAATACTGGAGAAAGGAATAACATCTTTTTGACTTTTAACTTTGACTTTGACTTTTGAGAATATACGCGCATCGAAGCCCATGTCCTTTTTCCTTTTCGCTGCCCCCTCCATCCGGTATTTTCAGTGATCCGAAGATGTCTCCAATATCGACGTCATTTTTCAAATACGCAGTTTTGTTTACCTACATGCAGTGTATCATCGTCATTATTTTGGTGAGCAAACTTTGCACGCAGGTAGTAGAAATCCAACCAGCTGAAAAAATCTCCTTCTTTATGTCGCAGGTCACACACACACACACACACACACACACACACAACACACACACACACACACACACACGCACGCGCGCACGCGCGCGCGCGCGCGCGCCACCACCACCACCACCACCACCACCACAACAACAACAACAAACAGAAACACGAGTAAACAAGCCCTGAGGACGTTCGCTCCACTTTGTGATCTATCCTTGTGTTGATACAGTGAGTCGCATTGGGTAGCCGTCAAGCAGAAGTAAGCTCCTTTCTGTCGCCAGAAAAAAAAACAAAACAACTTAATGTGAATAAACAAGTACACACCTTGAGGAGGCACACTCCACTTTCAGCTCTAGCCTGGCGTCAACATTGTGTTACGCCAAGCCTTTGACATCTAAACCTCTGTTAAGTCTGTCCGTGTGCATCATGAGTTCGTTGCACTGCCAATTGTATGTATGCTGAGGGGATGTAAATAGCGCGCGCGCGCGCGCGTGTGTGTGTGTGTGTGTGTGTGTGTGTGTGTGTGTGTGTGTGTGTGTGCGTGTGTGTGTGTGTGTGCTTTAACCCGCAGCGAGTCCTTGAAGTTGGAGAACGGCGCTCTACAAAAGCCATGTATTATTATTATTATTATTATTATGGATTTTTTTTTAAAAAAACATGCTTCGTCAGCGCTCTCTCTCTCTCTCTCTCTCTCGCCCCCCCCCCCCCCCCACCCCGACTACTGTCTGTCTGTCTCTCGACCCCCCCCCCACCCCCACCCCGCGTATTCACAGCTTCGCAGGGGTGAATTCGACCGCTCCGATTTTTGTTGTCGAAGTTCGGAACATGCCAGTCACCGGGCTCCCAACTGCTGTAGAGCCCAGTTTACAGGCCCTACTTGTCGAAAGTTCCATTACTTCCTACAAAATCACCGGAGAAGGTCGTCGTCGTTCGGCTTTCAGCAACTAACCTGTCTACAAATGGCGGCCATCCTCAACAACGATCACACACTGCTACCGAAGGAAACCACCAAGCCAGGTCAACAGAGACAGGAAGCGAGCAGAAGAGAGGAGACAGGCAGTAGCACGGCAGATAGACGAGGCAAGTGACGATATGAACATTGATATTGAGCAACAGTTAGCCTTGATCACTGCAACACCCACTTTGCACAGGACACACCCGCCGAGATACACACGCCGCAACACACCCGTGACGTAGCTGACACGCGTGTATCTGCACGTGCCAGACAACATGAGCTGGGTGTTGACACTGTAGGGTGGGTGGGTGTTTGGGGGTTTAAAGTCCTTTTCCATCACACACCGGGTGAAATCAAAGACGGGGGAACGATGAAAAAGCCAGCACAAATATTTGGCCCCAGCCGGGATACGAACTCACGACCCGAGCATCAGAAGTCCAACGCTCTACCATTCGGCCACCCCGGCTCTCCTGACAGTGTAGGAGCGTGTGTGTCAAGGGACATAAGAATGGCAGGTTTGGGTGTTTCGTCTGCGGTACACGAAGTACAAGACGAATCAGAAGAGAGTGTGTGATGGATACTACACAAGTGACAGAAAAAGAAGTGGTAAAGTTCGGACATGACCCAGAGAAAATCAGACAGTGTGTCAGTGTGGCCACGGATACATCCATACAAAGATGCATTAGAGACACCAGCAGAAACAACAGGTTTGAAAAAGTCGTCCGGCAAAGTGATCGTCGACACGGGACAGATTTACTGTGTTCAACCGACGACATGGTGTTTTTACTTGACAGTAAGGCGAGTGAAAATCAGCCAGTGGTCCGGCACTGGTTCCTGAAACACCTGGAGCACAAGCAGTTGAGTCTGCGGGATTGTACCTGCCTCACATCCATCAGGGGGAGCCGGGGTGGTCGAATGGTAGAGCGTTGGACTTCTAATGCTCGGGTCGTGAGTTCGATCCCGGCTGGGGCCAAATATTTGTGCTGGCTTTTTCATCGTTGCCCCGTCTTTGATATCACCCTATGTGGTGGAAAAGGACGTTAAACCCCCAAACACCCACTCACCCACCCACATCCATCAGCGTACGACAACCAGTGAAACAACAGGACTATGACGTGTTGCTGACACGACGAAACGAGGAGAGGCGAGCCATCGTGAATCTGTTTAGACAATACTTGGGCTGATGATCGTGCGGCCGTTTGTGTTGTGAATGAAAAACTGTTATTCCCAAAGACATTACTTATACTGATTGTCGGATTTCCGCGTCGGGCTGAAGCTGGATTCCAGCGTTTCTGTGTTTTATGTCGCGTGTCGTCCATTACAGTGTTTGTAAATATCGCTTTATGGGCTGATGCCTGAAGAGCAATAAATGTCTGGGTCTGAGTCTCTCTCTCTCTCTCTCTCTCTCTCTCACACACACACACACACACACACACACACACACACACACACACACACACACACACACACACACACACACACACACACACAACCACCACCACCAACAACAACATCCAACGCCACCGCCACCACCATAGCCCCCCAAGATTAAACCGTGTACGTGATTTCAGAGTTCTTTTTTTCAGGGGCTGCCTCTCGAAACGTCATGACAATAAAACTCCCCAGACTACGAGACAGGTAGGATTTCAAGGTCAGCTGTCGTGTTACGATAATATTTAAAAGTCGTGAGGGAGCATTTTTCTCACAGAGCCACTTCTGTTCTGTGAGAGAACGAAGAAACTGGGTTACGATGTACTATCCTTTTGAGTGCGGGCATTGGCCTGAGATTCTCGTACCCATCAAATCGGCAACACTTTCACTTTCTTGCATGCAACGAACAAAACCAGACTTGTGCCAAATAGCTGTTGTTTTTGTTGTTGTTTTTGTTGTTGTTGTTGTTGTTGTTCTTCTTCTTTTTCTTTAACTTCGTGTTGTTATTGTTGTTGTTGCTGTTGTTGTTGTTACTTTTACTACAGAACTTGTTTGTGTTTGTTTGCTTTCTAGCTTTCTCGCTAGCCGGATGGATGAATGGAATTGCACGTTGTCTGTTTTCTTGGGTAATGTGCTGACTACAGATGTGATAGGTTAGGAACTTGGTCGACAAGCAGTAATTACTCTGACGAAATAATGAAAAAAAAATTTGCGTAAAGGCCAACTAAATGCATGTATGTACTTTGCGGTCAACGAACTGAATCTAGGTCCCTGCACATTTTTTTTTTAAAACAAGAATTGAGGTCAGAAACGTGAGTAGGAGCACATGAAACCTCATTAAAGATTTTAATCAAGGACCCCCCCCCCCCCCACACACACACACAACGATCTTCAGTTACCAGTAGTAACTTACTCTCTGCTGACTGTTGTCCTGAGAGGGTGGAGCAGCTATAGCGTGTCGTTTGAGAGGACAAGACCATGGATCACGTGAGGCTCATTCCCTCTACATTGTGCGGGACGAAACCAGAGAGCATATGATAAGGTCGGAGCGATGTCCTTGTTACAGCCATATAAGAAAAACGTATAACATATCAGGCTGAAATGGTCAATCTCATCCTGTTTTAGCGATACGGGACACCGTGTGCCGCGGTTCGCGGATTTTAGGATCTTGTATGGGCCGAAACTACTGACCGTCACATCGTTTCAGGATTACTTCCCCCCCCCCCCCCCAAAAAAAAAAAAAAAAAAAAGGCGGAGCCCCTGTCGATCCGTGTACAGTGCAACTCGCGAATCATCCTCTTTTAATGGCACACCGTCGACCGTTTGTGTCTTTCGTTTATTGGGTGACTGATTGGTCGGCTGATTTATTTTTAAAGTTGAAACTGTTGTAAGTTTACGAGCAAAGGGACCTCTGAGCCACGTGACTTGTAAACCAAAATTTCGATGCCTTTGTAACATGCGGGCTGTACTCCCTAGCGTGAAGTACGTGTCCAGGGTCTAAGCATCTTGAGGTTGGAAGTGCACAGGGTCTAAGCATGATGAGGTTGGAAGTGCACAGGACCTTAGCATCTTGAGGTTGGAAGTGCACAGGACCTTAGCATCTTGAGGTTGGAAGTGCCCAGGGCCTAGGCATCTTGAGGTTGGAAGTGCCCAAGGCTTAAGCATCTTCAGGCTGGAAGTGCCTATGACCTAAGCGTCATGAGGTTGGAAGTGCCTAGGGCCAAAGCATCATGAGGCTGGAAGTGCCCAGGGTCTACGCATCATGAGGTTGGAAGTTCCCAGGGTCTAAGCATCATGAGGTTGGAAGTGCTCAGGACCTAAGCATCATGAGGCTGGAAGTGCCCAGGGTCTAAGCATCATGAGGTTGGAAGTGCCCAGCACCTAAGCATCATGAGGTTGGAAGTGCCCAGCACCTAAGCATCATGAGGCTGGATATGCCCACTATACACGACAGTGGCCAACTTAGCTGCAGGCAGGGCGCCGTTTGGCCACGTAATGTATGAAGTTCCGCATTTCAGTCTTTGTCTCCATGCCAGGAGTACACGGCGCGACCATACCCCATCGTCACATAACAATACACTAATTAAAGTGATGCATCCTCACTTTTTTTTCTTTTTTTTTTTAAACCGACAAACCAGGGTCGTACTGGGTTAAGTAACACTCCTGTGTACATATCACAGCACTATGAGCGTCTCACTCTTTGTCTAGAGGACTGGATGGAGTTTTCGCATAATTGCTTTCATTTGTTAATAGCAAACGGAACAGTGTAAGATAACACTATTGCTTGTGAAACGTGCTAAAGACACTAGACTAGCGGATTCCTAACTGCAAGCAAGGCCAGAGGGTTTGTTCTGTTTGTTTGTTCTGGGATATTTTTTTTTAGTACTCCTGGTGTTTGTACGCGATCAGGTTCTGCGTAATGTATCTGGTTAAACCACACACAGATTTCTTTTTCATCTTCATGAAGTATACTGTATGTCTGTGTGTGTGAGTGTGTTAAAGACTTATGTATTGGTACGCGAGGGTTGTGTGTGTGTGTGTGTGTGTGTGTGTGTGTGTGTGTGTGTGTGTGTGTGTGTGTGTGTGTGTGTGTGTGTGTGTGTGAGTTGACAAGACTTTCATTTGTGTATGTGTGTGTGTGTGTGTGTGTGTGTGTGTGTGTGTGTGTGTGTGTGTGTGTGTGTGTGTGTGTGTGTGTGTGTGTGAAGTTTAAGTTTTTCGTAGGTGAGGTTTCTGTTAGTGCAAGTTCTATTTGTTATTATTATGTCTTATTATTATGTTTTATGGTGGCCTATAATTTCCCTTCTGGGATTAATAAAGTAATTTGAATTTGAATATATGTGTCACAGTTATTTCTACAGATGAGTTCATGTCAGTTGCCTTGCAAGCGTGCACTGTTTTTTCTTCAATTACTCAAACTCGATTGTTTTTTTTTATAATGCTTACTCATAGCTTTTGTTTCTTGTTTTGGTTTGGTTTGGTTTCGTTTGGTTTCTTTCCATTTTGTTTGTTTTCTTCTGTTTGGTTTGGTATGGATTTGGTTTGAATTTGATTTGGATTGGTTTGGATTTGGTTTGGATTGGTGATATTGGTTTGATTCTTTTTGGTTTGGTTTGCTTCAGGGTTTTCTTTTTCCAAATAGTATTCCGGCTATTGTTGTTCGGTAAAGCAGTGTTTGGCGTCAACAACAACAACAACAGCATCAACAACATCATCAACAACTGAACCCCACAGTCCTGCCCGTCTTTGTTTTAGACACGGAAAGAACATCAGAGGGAAACAACATCAGGGGAAACAACATCAGAGGGAAACAACTTCAGAGGGAAACAACTTCAGAGGGAAACAACATCAGAGGGAAACAACATCAGGGGAACAACATCAGAGGGAAACAACATCAGAGAAAATGGACTCGCAGAAGGAAAACAAATCACCCTCAGCCCCATCCTACCAGATGTTGGAAATGACTGGAAACCACCAAGATGCACCACCCATGAACGATGGCAACGACAAGGCGAGGACAAATGGTACCAACGGGGACCTCCCAAACTACAGTTCTGTTGGCATTGACTCGATCTCATTGCATTCTAATACTGCAGATGAGGAGACGAAAGTGACGTTTGAAGAGGAGAAAATACCTCGCCTCATCTACAAGATTTCGCAGGCACCGCCTCCACATATGACGCTGCTGTTCGCCTTACAGGTAAATCAAAGTGAAATGGAAAGGAATGTATGTAAATTGCGGAACCTCTACCCTTTATTACCATTACTGGGCAATGGGTTGGATTGTTAAGTAGGAATTTCGAATTTTAGGAAGCTACACTACACAATTTGACAATTGCCATGGGGACGCACCTCGACTGTAAGGACGTTGCGTTTTCACACCGACAGTTTGGGTTCACATTATTGGTGAAAAGGAATTTGGCCGCGGCCGCGGTTAGGATTATGATTTGCCCTACCAGATCGTTTCAAAATTTACGTGCAGGTTTGTTCACGGTGCCTGTCTCGCTTTCGTGTAGGCCTGCGCGCGTACACATTTATATCACAGCTGTGCACGAAATATCCCCATCCACACCAAGGGCAATTTCAGAAGCAAAGCCATAACGAAACAAAGAACCTTCGATGTAAGCCTGCAAACCTCTCTAATCTGTCCTTTCATCAATTATAAACAGCAAAGTCTCCTGGCTGTGTCCACGTCGCTCACAGTGACGCTGCTGGTCATTGAACTGATCTGTGCACGTGACGAAGACGACATAAAGACCCGGATCATGAGCGCCACCTTCCTGATGATCGGCCTTTCCACTTTCACGATGAGCACCTTCGGCGTCAGGTTAGGACAAACGTTGCAGCCTTTACAGTTTTACCATTAGGGCAGATTATTTTTTATGCTTGTTGGCTCTGCTGTTCTCGACTTACTTACTTGAATTATGCCTCTTGATTCCGCGGGGAATATAGGGCCACAACAAAACCGCTGTTCTACCTACCATAATAATATGGAAGCCACAACACACTTTACTTGACCGGAACAAACAGCCGCTTCATGGTGTTCCTCGATCAACCGGCAAAATATGAACATTTTCCAAATAATGTGTGTGCAAGTGCCCTGTTGAAAAGCGTCCCACTCTGGGGACGTTGGGCGCACACCAAAAAAAAACAAAAACAAAAAAAAAACAATTAAAAAAAATCTACTCCCTATGCTCACAGATCGTTCTGAGCTGTTTTCATCGTATCAGCCGGCCAGCTGGACATCTGAACAGTGACAGCGTCGGGTAATGCTGGCACTAAGGCAACAGAAGCGTACTCGATGACGCGGCGACACAGTCGTAGAATTTGAATGTTCGACCGCTCGCGTAAAGTGTAACTAACATTGTTTCGCATAAAGAGCTGTCTTCGTATCACCAAGATAGAGTATTTCGAGTGTACAGGCGCATGCACTCACGAGCGAAACTTTCCAAAACGTAAGTTGGCTCAGCATAGATGGAATTAGCCCGTTTAAAAGAGATGATTATAACATTGGAATATAATAATAATAATACTTGTATAGGCGCTTTACCCAATTTCATGAATCGGCTCAAAGCGCCGCGAACTGAACCCAACACGCACGCTCACGTGAATCACACGCATTCTCTCACACACAAACACATTACAATCACGCGGTGCGAAGGGTCAGCTCATCTATTAAAATTTCGGAATTTAGAATTGCATTTCAAATTTGGTGGGTTGAACATTTCCAAAGCAGAGGGGGAGGAAGGAAGAGTACCCGTAGAGAACCCCCGACGATCGGCCCTAATAATTCATAAATAGTTCAAATATGTGTACGGTTTATCTTCAGATTACCGATATTTCAAGGCCCTGCTGTCACTTACATTGTGCCCCTCTTCGCACTGAAGAGTCTTCCGGAATGGGAGTGTCCCAGTCAGGAGTATCTCGGTGAGCTGTTTTTATGTACTCCTTGGCTTGAAGTCTCTAGACTAACACAGCCATTGAATCATACTCTGTAATTTACTTATTTGTAGTTATTTCCTGACTCATAGATCTAAACCAGTAAGAAGTTTGTCGTCTCGTTTTATACAGGTGAACAGAGAGGTTGCTCTCGTCTTTAATATCTTTTTTGAGGAAAACAACGGTGGGTGGGTGGGTGTTTGGGAGTTTTAAAGTCCTTTTTCCACCACGAAATTGAGGAAAACAAGTTTAGTGCAAAATTTACATACATATTAACACATTTCACACCGCGCACCAGTATCTCACGTTTTTTTTTTTTTTTTGTACTATTTTTTTTTTTTTTTTGGTTTTGGGCCCTGTATGCGAAAATCAGGTAAAATTAACAAGTGAATTGCAGGCTATGTCTATCATGTCCTGTACAGTTCAAGCTTTCGTGTGTTATAACTGCTATGGTCAACCGGTCTGCCATGCGTTTCACACCATGTGGAAACTGCGCCCTCACCGTACACTGTCAATGTTACTGTTTCTCGTCTATGTTTGTGTAAAAATGCCCCCCCCCCCCCCCCCGAAAAAAAAGAAAAAAGAAGAAGAGATTAACGGTTCTTTGACGGCTCTCACTGCAGCAAACACGAGTATAATAAATATGCAACACTCCCTCTAAGCCAAATTTAAATCCAAGCGGACATGAATCAAAATTAATATGATTTTTTTGTGTGTGTGGCCACTGGTGTACAACCCCTAACTTACTTGGAGGAATTATGTTAACACATAATCATACAGCCTATCTGTGTCGGTTGCAGCTGCATACTACAACAATGCGTCGCTGAACATTTCAAGCCTTGACAACGGCGAGTATCCAGTCCCAAGAGAATGGATCATAGAGAAAATACAACAGGTATGTACAGTCTGCTGCACATCTTCTACAGATTTTTGTGGATTCTGTGCTTTCCTGAGCTGTGTGGAGGATTGTTTTATATTTATTTGTTTTAGTTTTTCAGATATTGGCTGTGGTAATTATGTATCGTTGAGTTGCATGATATACGGGTGAGCGGTGGTTTAATACGTAGCGCGTCGGCCGCCACCGCTGTCACGGCGAAGCATAGGTTCGAACCCAGGCCGAGCTTGTGACATGTGATGCCGGTTTTTTTTCTAGCTACCGGGCTGCTCATTTGGGGGTTCTCAACGGGTTATCCGGTATTCGTCCTCCAAAAAAACAACAGGATAGGTAGATGGAGGGGGTGGGGGGGGGGCGCTGCACCGCGGCGACGCGCTTCCGCGTGGGAAGCAGCCCTGATTTCCCGTGTGGTGACGACAAGTCACTGCCATTGCAGTTCAGTTTGTACATTTCTGTTACAGAGGATATTTACTGATTGATTGATTGATTGATTGATTGATTGATTGATTGATTGATTGATTGATTGATTGATTGATTGATTGATTGATTGATTGATTGATTGATTGATTGATTGAATGCACGAGAACTTCCGCTTGTCCTGTCTTTGTCACTAAGTACACTTTTCCCCCTACCTTTTTCGTAACTTCCGGGGGAGCCGGGGTGGTCGAATGGTAGAGCGTTGGACTTCTAATGCTCGAATCGTGAGTTCGATCCCGGCTGGGGCCAAATATTTGCGCTGGCTTTTTCATCGTGGCCCCGTCTTTGATATCACCCTATGTGGTGGAAAGAGACGTTAAACCCCCAAACACCCACCCCACCCACCCCACCCTCGTAACTTCTGTATGTTTCTTCCATTTTACAAACAACAACAACAACAAACTGCCGCTTCATTGACTGATTGGTTGGTTGGTTGGTTGCGTGGTTGGTTGGTTTCGTGGAAGCGTGGTTGCTTGGTTGTTTGGGTAGCTGGGTGGTTGGTTGCTTGGTTGGTTGATTGACATAGTTCTAAGTCTCCTTCTTTCTGCTTCTTGTCGTCAGCTGTCAGGGAGCCTGATGGCAGGAGGAGTGCTCCATTTTCTGATCGGCATCACGGGACTTGTGGGGTTCATCATGAGGTTTGTGGGACCCATCACCATCGTGCCCGCCATCGTCCTCATCGGGCTCTTCGTCTACAGAGTGGCCGTCAAGTTTGCAGAGACGTTCTGGGGCATCGCCGTGCTGTGAGTAGGATAAGTTGAAGGCGCTGTTACTACCATCCGTTCATTCGGGCTGACTGTCGGGGGGTTCTCTCCGGGTACTCCGGCTTCCTCTCACCTCTGCTTTGGAAATATTCGGTCCACAAAATTCGAAAATAAATGCAATTCTAAAATTTAATAACTGAAATTGCTGAGCTTGCCCTTAGCACCGCGTGATTGTAATGTGTTCATGTGCAGTGTGTGAGAGAATGCGTGTGATTCACGTGAGCGTGCGTGTTGAGTTTAGCTCGCGGCGCTTTGGACCAAATATTGACCCCCCTATATTAATGATATTATTATTTTTATTATTATTACTAGAATCCCGGCTGGGGCTAGATATTTGTGCTGGCCTTTTTCTCGTTGCCCCGTCTTTGATATCACCCTTACGTGGTGGAAAAGGACGTTAAACTCCCAAACACCCACCCCCACCCTTATCATTACTAGGTTTTATATAGGGAGTCTTCTGTTTTGAAACAGTTGGGATTGTGACCATGCGCCTGCTTATGCTCGAAAGAGTTTAGTTTGGATATTAGTAGAGCTCCGAATGCACCACACTGACGTTTGATGGCCGTCCAAAACAGGAAAGGGGTGGGTGTTGGGTGTTTTGGAGTTTAACGTCCTTTTCCACCACGTATGGGTGATATCAAAGACGGGGCAACGAGAAAAAGGCCAGCACTGTCTAGTATTTGGCCTTAGCAGGGATTCGAACTTACGACCCAGCATTGAAAGTCCAACGCTCTACCATTCTGCTATCCCCCCCCCCCCAAAAAAAAACAAAAAAAACAACAACAACAAAAAACAACAAAAAAAAACGACAACAACAAACAAACAAACAAAAAACAAAAAAACCAAACAAAACCAAACAAAACCAAACAAACAAACAAAAACAACAACAACAACAACAAAACAACAAAACAGGAAAACTCAGCTACAAGGTCAGTCGAGTGTAACAACCACACTCACCGGCTACTGCGTTTTGGCTTGAATCAGAAGGGCAGCAGAATAGGGAGTGAAGGTGGGGGTTGTTGCACACAAAAATTAGGGACCCTGTTTGAGGAAACATAGTTTCTGGCCATTTTTCAGGACTTCGGGAATGGCTGTGATCCTGGCGCTATATCTCAGCAAGCGACAAACTCCCATACCCGCCTGGACCAGGAACAGAGGATTCCACATCAAGTGGTATCCTCTACACCAAGTCTTCGCTGTACTGGACTTTTAATATGTGATCCTCCACCACGAAATGAGTCTTCTTGTGCTATTTGTTCATGTTACAAGACGACTCATTTCGTGGTGGAGGGTCACATATTTACATATTGAAAACATGGTATGGTATGGTATGGTATGGTATGGTATGGTATGGTATGGTATGGTATGGTATGGTATGGTATGGTATGGTATGGTATGGTATGGTACGGTAGACCTCTCCTCCGGCGCACATATCCATCCCTTCTGAAATGCTCATGACACCTCAGGGCTGAGGACGAAGCAGTGTAAGCCTGCTGCCGCAAAGCGCTACTTTATGTGCAAACCTCCACCATGCTATTCACTTTGGTGCGTGCGACAGTATTTCTGTTTTCCGCTCCACCGGCCTCACAAAACTCTTCTTCGAAAGATGGATGTGAGAGTTTTAGCGTGCACACTTGATATTTGTGCGGGCGTGCGTACACGAGAGAGGGCCAGGCACCGTCAACAAGTCTGCACGTGATTTTGACTCTATTTGGACAAGGAAAAATCCATCCAAATTCCTGCCAACCAGGGATTCGAACCGGGCGGTTCAGGATCCGAAATCGGATACCTTAACCACTAGACCAAATTCCCTAAATCACTTAAACTGTGTACAATTATCAGAGAATAATGGCTGCAGAAACTGGGTATCCCCAACATAGCCACAATGAACTGATTGTGAGATATTTTTGGACTGGAATGAATGGTACTAAAGTTCTTGTGAAAACCAAAAGCGCTGTTCAAAACAGATATAACAGTATGGACAATTTTGCAGTTCTGTTGTGTCTCACCCCTTGTGAACAATTGTGCCCTTCCAGTTTGTGGTCAGTGTAGAGAACTTTGAGGCCGGTCAATGACCTAAATACAAACAAACATCAACAACAACAACAAAGACGACGACGGCATTTCGTTCACGGTTCACTCAGTCAACACATTAAAAAAAAAAAGGATCGTTCGCTTGGACTGGCTGAATATTTTATTTGTTCAGATTCTCATCTCCATCATCATTGGCTGGGGAGTGACCGCCATCTTGACCTATTTTGACGTGTTGTCCGCCGACCGAAACAGCAAACAGTTCTATGCCCGGACTGACACTCGCAACAGCATCATTACGCAAGCCAAATGGATTGCCTTTCCTTATCCAGGTAAAATTTTAATATGTTTTATTATCTTACGTACGCACATGACAGAGTGATGGACTCTCGACCAGAAGGCGGCAGCAGACGGCAATGTAATGCATACAGAGCTCTACATTAAGATAGACTACTACGCACGCTCAAGCGCAACAGTTTCAAAACGAAAAATGTCTTCTATGAAGCCTGGAAATGTGACATGTATTTATTGTGTATATAATTATGTAATGCCACTCTGCTATTGTGAGGCGCCTAGAGCTGCAGCAGGGGGCGCCAGACAAAATTTTAATAATCATTTTTATTATTGTTATTACTAGCAACGTCATCGTTGTCCTTATCGTTATCCTTATCGTCCATTGTCTGCTTTTTCCAGGTCAGTTCGGCATGCCCTCGTTCCACGTGGGAGCCTTCATCAGTTTTTTCATCGCCACCATCATGTCGGTGCTGGACTCTCTCGGCGACTACAGCGCGTGTGCACGTGCATGTTACGTGCCTCAACCCCCGGCCTTCGCCTTCAACAGGGGCATCGCTGTAGAGGGCATCATGAGTACACTGGCCGGAGCCACCGGCGCCTGTCACGCTACTGTGTCTTTCGGTGGAAATATTGGAGCCATCGGGCTGACGAAGGTATCATGGTGCAGTAGAGAATGCGTGTGATTCACGTGAGCGTGCGTGTTGGGTTCAGTTCGCGGCGCTTTGAGCCGATTCATGAAATGGGGTAAAGCGCCTATACAATGCGCATTATTATTATTATTATTGCCTGTATTTCCAGCATACATTCGCTCTGACAGTCACAACTTGTTGTCATGTGTAAAGCCTAATAATTTAGTTTTGACGAAGTACCTTTTTAAAGCTTAGACTATGGTCATACGGTTGAGCGGAACGTTTACGGTTTCCAGTTGCTTTACTTAGTAATCAAAATGGGTAATCAATCAATCAATCAATCAATCAATCAATCAATCAATCAATCAATCAATCAATCAATACATCTTTATTATCCCAGAGGGAAATTTGGGTGTGGTGGACAAACAAAGACAAACAAAAAAATACAGGAGACAAACAGACCACCACCGGTCGCTCAAGAGTAGCGCCCCCTGATGGGTAAAACGCCCATGTTTTTCTTTCTTCGTCGTCATGATTACGAGAGCGATCCCGACCAAGTGTAAGCGTAGGCTCCACGAGGAAAAGTTACCTCCGGTTTTTGTTTGTTTGTTTGTTTGTTTGTTTAACCTGATCCTTGTCATCCGCTAGGTGGCGTCCCGGCGCGTGTTCCAAGTGATCGGCGTGCTGTACGTGGTGTTCTCCCTTCTCAACAAACTGGGTGCGTTCTTCATCACTATCCCGTACTGTGTTCTGGGTGGAATCCAGATCATCATCTCTGGTATCTTCATCGGTGTGGTGCTGTCCAACCTGCAGAACGTTGACCTCAAGTCCACCAGGAACCTGGCCATCATCGGGATCTCGCTGCTGCTCGGGCTCATGTTGCCTTACTGGGTGAAGCAGAATCCAGATGGAGTTCAGACAGGTTGGAGCTATAAACGTATTGTCAGCTAAAACATGAACTCTTCTATAAACACACACACACACACACACACACACACACACACACACACACACACACACACACACACACACACACACACACACAGATTAGGAGCTTTCACTTCTTCCTCAGGCGTCGCGTTCTGCTTGGGGAGGCGGGATAGCCCAATGGTAGAGCTTTGGACTGTCAATGCTCGAGTCGTGAGTTCGAATCCCGGCTGGGGCCAATTATTTGAGCTGGCCTTTTTTTTCTGTTGCCCCGTCTTTGATATCACCCGTACGTGGTGGAAAAAGGACGTTAAACTCCCAAACACCAACCCCCACCCCGTTCTGCTTGTGGTGGTGGTGCCTTACTGGCAGCCCCAAAGTATGTTCGCACATCATCATCATCTGTCTGTCATTTGTGACGCCCCCCCACGATTTGAGTCTGAAGTCACTTTTTGAAGTTTTTGAGGTTTTGATATGATCGTACAGGTTTTTTAATGCTGAATCCAATGGTGAAAACCAGATTAAAATCGGATAATTATTTTTGAAGTTATGATCTGTTGAAATGGCGTACCCCATGAAACAAAATAGCCACCTCGGTCGGAAAATCGGGTGTTGCACTATTCAGCTGCATGTAACTTCCGACTCATTTCGTGGCGTAGCGTCACATTTAGTGCACTGAATTCTAAATCAAACCGCTCAGCTGTGAGCGATCATGCAAAACACAGGCAATGAAAATCGAGGTGTGGGCAGGGTAAACGGCATCAACTGCAGTAATAATGAAATAACAATAGATTTTTTTTTTATTACTTCATTATCCCTTTCGGGAAATTCGGGCTGCTTTCCCCGGGGGAAGCGCGTCGCCGCGGTGCAGCGCCACCCAATACCTATTTTTGTTATTGTTATTTTTTTTTTTTTTTTTTTTTTACAATTTAGCAATTTTGCTGGGGGAAGAAAGCCGGATAACCCGGAGAGAAACCCCCGATGAGCAGCCCGGTAGCCAGGAAAAACCGGTATCACATATCACAAGCTCGACCTGGGCTCGAACCCACGCTTCATCGCCATGACATTGGTGATGGCCGTTCAGTAGCGCAGCGGCTAAATCCGACGCGCTACCTATTAGACCACCGCTCACCCCCGGGACGCCCTCCCTCTCGCGGGAACTCAGGGCGCCGTACAATGATCACACACTCGCTCACCCCCCCCCAAAAAAAACAAAACAAAACAACAACAACAACAACAAAAAAAAAAAAAAAAACAGAAACAAAAAAACAAAACAAAAAACCCCCAAAAAACAAACAAACAAACAAAAACAAAAAAACAACAAAACAAAACAAAAAAATCCGAAAAAAAACATCTACACACAATATGCCTCTAAACATCATTTAACTCTCAGTAACATTGCTCATCTTTCTGCATAATTCGTGATTTCTGATCGAAATTCACACGTTCTTTTGCTGCAGGCAGCAAGGACGCTAACCGTATCATCAGTATCATGCTGTCCAACCCAGTGTTTGTAGGGGGAGTGCTCGCCTGCTTTCTGGACAACACTGTACCTGGTGAGAATGTATGCTTTACTTTTTTGCTTTATGCCTCTGGCTCCGCTCGGGAACAAGGGGCCACAACAGCACTCCTCCAACGGACACGGTTTTGGGAGAGCCTCTTCAGCTCGGCCCATGTCATTCCGGCTGCCTTCACTTCAGCGTTCGTGCTTCTTCGCCGCTTCGCCCTTCTTCGCGAAGAGAATGTATACTCCGTTGTTTTTATTGTTGTTTGTTGTTTGTCTGCTCAGTAGTATACTCCGTTTTGTGCCGTGTATTTATTGATGCGTGACCTAGAACATGACTTTGAAGGCATTGTCTGAACTAAGTCGTGCTGTAGACAGACAATGCCACACAATCCAAACCCGCATGAACCTCCATAGCAGCCATTTCACTCGCATCTTCATGGAGTATCCTCAGTTTTCGAGTCCTCCGTGGATCCCACCCACGAACCGGAAGGAATGCCACTGCAACTTCCAAAGATTGGGACAGGGGTGAAAAAAAAAGCCCAGAAAACAACAAGAAAGAAGAAGACGGAGAAGGAGAAGAAAGAAATCAATGACCTGTTTGTACACATACATTATACATCGTACTTTTGTACATTGTCACATAAAGAGGTAATTGCTGATTGAAGTTCTCTTCACTATATAGGTACACTGGAAGAACGAGGACTGGCGAGGCACGCCAAAAAGCCAGAGAAGGCTGGCGAAGACGAGAAGCAGGAAAAAGCCGAGGCGGGAACGGACACGGACGAGTTTGAAGACGGGCCGGAGGTGTACGACATCCCTTGGATCCCAGACCGCTTCAAGAGGTCGGCCCTTTTCAAGTACATCAGGATATTCCCTGGCGCTACTCCGGCTAAATCTCTCACTGACGGCCCTCTCATGGCCATGTGAAGCGATGGATGGGCCCCCTTTGAAGCGATGGACTACTGTTCAGCATTATCATCTGGTCATCTGAGGACGTTCCATTGCTAGTGATGTACAAAGCGGTGGGGTGGGTGGGCGTTTGAGGGTTTAACGTCCTTTCCCACAAATATGGGTAATAGCAAAGAGGGTGTAGAGAGAAAAAGGCCAGCAGAAATATTTCGACCTATCCGCGATTCGAACTCATGATCCGAGTATTCACAAATGATGGAATGGCATGGAAACAGTCAATAATAATGAAAATAATGATGATAATGATAATAATAATAATGAGGATTTGTCTGGCGCCCAACCTCTTGCTGGAGCTCTGGACGCCTCACAATAGTAAAATATTATATACACATTACATACACAAACAGTTCTGCAGAATAGGGATATAGCGGCCCCTGTTAACAGTTGTCACGGAAGCTGTCACCGCCTTTTGACCATTTGTTTTGTTTTTACTTATAACAGAAGAGTATGAATAATATATAGTAGGTGAGAAGGTATTGCCCTTTTTATCAGAAAATCGGGTATACAGCGTGAATCATCCACCACAAGTAACCAGAGAATGCAAGAATAATTATAGCCCTGAAAGATCAGTTGTTATCCGAGGTATGAACCCTCTGAGGTCCAAATTCAACTACCGAGAGAGCAATGAAAATTCGAGAGCAAACGGGGGTTACTGAATGCAATGGTTGGCGTGTATTTTGTGAAGGAGACTGTGACTGTGAGACAGGGGAATGGATGAGGTGGAGGAGTGGTCCAAGCGTTATGGCCGATTCCTGTGTTGCCTGTAAATTCGTCACTTGCGTGTGCATATTGCAAACCTCTTGACGTGTGATGTATGTTTTAATAATCAACTGGTTTGAGAGTTCCCGCATCCCCAGCCCCCCCCCCCCCCCCCACACACACACACATCCGTTCTTTTTTGTGTTGATTATGTGTCATTAATGAGATTACAGTACCGAAGAAAACCAGAGAGTGTCTGTCATTCAAGTTGTGTGTGTGTGTGTGTGTGTGTGTGTGTGTGTGTGTGTGTGTGTGTGTGTGTGTGTGTGTGTGTGTGTGTGCGCGCGCGCGCGCGTGTACCTACTCTCTCGCTCTCTCTTCTCTGGCGCTCTCTGTGCCTGTGTGTGTGTGTGTGTGTGTGTGTGTGCGCGCGCACTACGCTGACAAGTGTCAATGCATGGCACTGGCTAATGTCACACACAGGACCGCTTCACCGCCTAGTAAATAATTAACGGCGCCCTCTTTACACGCCTGTGATGCGGTGTCGGGTTACTGGTTCAGGGGCGCCGGAAGATGTTGGGGGGAGGGGAGGCAGAATCTCGGAGGGGGGAACGTTGCCCGAAGAAAGTGAAATGCGGGGGGGGGGGGGGGGGGGGCGATCAAATGCTGCGTAGGCAAAAAACCTTTACGAACCAGGACGTTGCCCGAAAAAAGTGAAAAGCGGGGGGGGGGGGGGGGAGGGGCAATCAAAGGAGCGGACAGCCTTCGGTTCGCAAAAACAGAAGTTCTCTGTTGGGTGGGATGAGGGAGAGAGCACTAAGAGGGGTAGGGGGAGAGGTAGGGGAAGGGGGGGGGGGGCAAGACCATGGCTTTGCCCCCCCTCGTCATAGTCACCTGATTTTCCAGGGGGGGCAAAAAGACACTCTTGCCTCCCCTGCTTGGGTACAGGGGGGGGGGGGCAGCTGCCCCCCCCGGTTCCGGCGCCCCTGTGGTTCGTTACACACAAAAAACCGCACTCTCTCACTCCTCTCTGTCTCCCTCTCTCGCTCTTTCTCTCTCACAAACCGGCAGCATGTTTTTGACCTAGCCCCTTTCCTCCCTGCTTTTGTGTATTGTAGGGCCTGAAATTTCGCCGCGCATGAAACATCACGACCAGAGGGAAAGCATACATTACAGAGCTCACCGATACCTTGTGTTCACTGGACTTAGTTCAAGGTTACGTTTTCGGTCTCTTGTGTCGAAGGAAGAGGAGTAACGTTTCAGTGAAGCCGTCACTTTCCACTACTTCCCTTCGCTGAGACTGCCAGGTTGTATAGAGAGAGTGGGTTGAAATGGGAAGTGTGTATGCGAGCATGTGTGTGTGTGTGTGTGTGTGTGTGTGTGTGTGTGTGTGTGTGTGTGTGTGTGTCTGTCCGTGTGTGTGTGTGTGTGTGTGTATACGGTGTGTGTGTGTGTGTGTGTGTACGATGTGTGTGTGTGTGTGTGTGTGTGTGTGTGTGTGTGTGTGTGTGTGTGTGTGTGTGTGTGTACGGTGTGTGTGTGTGTGTGTGTGTGTGTGTGTGTGTGTGTGTGTGTGTACGGTGTGTGTGTGTGTGTGTGTGTGTGTGTGTGTGTGTGTGTGTACGGTGTGTGTGTGTGTGTGTGTGTGTGTGTGTGTGTACGGTGTGTGTGTGTGTGTGTGTGTGTGTGTGTGTGTGTGTGTGTGTGTGTGTGTGTATACGGTGTGTGTGTGTGTGTGTGTGTGTGTGTGTGTGTGTGTGTGTGTGTGTGTGTGTGTGTGTGTACAAAAGCCATATGTTATTATTATCATCATCACTTCTCTACGTTGAGCAGACATGTTTCGACTGACTAGACTTTGAACCTTATCACCGGCTGAGCGATTTTGTTTTTTTACCAATAGCTTTTCTTTTGTAACTTGCTGTATGTGGAGAGAATCAAACCAACTCTCCGACGAGCAGCTGAGGTCTTAAACAATGAAGCCCTACAAGTCCTGCTCAGGAACGTAGACTGGCAAATCGTAGGTAGTCTGCATGCACCCAGCCTTTACTCTTATGACACATCAGTACGCTTTATTTTCACTTCACGTTACCAGACATGGCAAGGCAAGTGTCACCGGAAACTTTTTTTTTTTTTTTTTGGCCAGTTCCAGTGGTGTTCCTCTCAGGTAATGGGTGGAATCCACGGAGGGCTCGGAAGTTGGCGCAATTTTTATCATGCATGATGATGGAGATGAGGATGATGGTAAGATGATGCTAGGGTGGTCCGTGTGGCTTGGGACTGCGGGACAGGGCCGCATTCCACGCTTCCTGTCGTAAACCTGCGGTGCCGGCCGTGTAATCATCCACGTCATAAGACGTGTCATACCAAGGCAAGCACACCCAAAGTTACACCCGTGAAGTGGGTGAATCTCGGCTGTGTGACACCCGCTCTGGGTAGGAAAAATCCCGCCTGCCTCGGCTGGGACTCGAACCCGGGCCTCCCGGTCCATGGTCCGAAGTGCTAACCACTACACTACGGGGGCCGGTCGTCACCGGAAACTCTTGTTAGGTGCTCCCGGTGTAGGATCCGGTCCGGTCCCCCCTCTGAAGCAGTCCCCCGGGGGACCAATTCGTGGCAAAAACTGCTCTATAATGGTCCCCCCTTAGACATCCAGCCTCGTTTTCGACTGGTCCCCCTGGGCGATTTTGGTCCCCCCTCGCATCCAAAATAGGCCCCCTCTCGAACTGGTCCCCCTCTTTTCTAACCAATGTAGAGCTATGTCAGTATTTATTTTTAACTTTATTGTTATAGTGTGTGTCAACTCAGTAGAAAACGTGACTCTGGATCTCTCTCTCTCTCTCTCTCTCTCTCTCTCTCTCTCGCCCCCACACTTTCTCTCCTCCCCCCATCTCTCAAACACACACACACACACACACATTATGCACGCACGCAGGCACGCGTGCACACTCACTCACGCACGCACGCACGCAAACACACACGCAAACACACACACACACACACACACACACACACACACACACACACCTCTTTCGTTATATGTATAATTATTTTCATTTTTGTACAGAGATGTTATTCAAGATGATCTTGAACTGGGTCAAGGTTACAGTGTCAAATCTAAACTTTTAAAAGTGATTTAACTTCGTAGATTTGCCGTTCTATGTAGCCTATACTTTTGTTTTTTTATTTTCTCTTTTTTTTTGTGGGATGAGAAAACGGTCGCCACTAAAAAACAAAAGTATAGGCTACATAGAACGGCAAATCTACGAAGTTAAATCACTTTTAAAAGTTTAGATTTGTTTTCTCTTTTCTTTTCTTTTTTTTTTTTGTGTGGGATGAGAAAACGGTCGCCACGCTTCTTGACACGTCACGTGACTCGTGTCAAACATGCCTATAATTATAAGTACACGACAATTCATTCCGTACTTGGGCCACCGAGGTTGAGATATTTGCTGCAGCCACCCTCTTGGACACGCCCGTGTATGTGTTCACAAGAGAGGCTCCAGGCCGACAACCTAGGTGGCTGAAATACGGGCCAGTTTGGCAATCGGCCCCATTGAAAACAGACAGAGTAATTTATATAATGAATCTTGGACATCACTTTGCTCCTGTTTTTTGTGTCACTCCTTAGACCAGCCTGAGAACTGTTAGTCTTCTGCTGTTTTTGTTGTTTCAAGGGTCATGATTTGAGACACTGGTACTCAGTCTTGACTGTCTACTTGAAGTACGCTGAAAGCCAAAGGTGGCAACTAGTTTTCATGTCATGGACACTTACTTAATTTTGAAGAAATATTTTTTTTTTTTTGTTGTATAGAAAATATTAGATACTTGGTCTTTGATGTTATTCTCTAAATGCTATTTCCAGTTAAAAAAAATTGACAGGAAATGTGGACAGCAAAAAAGAACCAATGCAAAAAAAACAACTGAAAGAAACAAGAACACAACCAAACAAATATATCTCACACACACAAAAATAACAACAAGCACATAAATCGGAAAAAAAAAAGAAAAAAAATGTTCCTATGGCCCTGTGCTTTTGGGGACAATAAAGTTTTGTAACAATAAAGTTAAAAATAAATACTGACATAGCTCTACATTGGTTAGAAAAGAGGGGGACCAGTTCGAGAGGGGGCCTATTTTGGATGCGAGGGGGGACCAAAATCGCCCAGGGGGACCAGTCGAAAACGAGGCTGGATGTCTAAGGGGGGGACCATTATAGAGCAGTTTTTGCCACGAATTGGTCCCCCGGGGGACTACTTCAGAGGGGGGACCGGACCGGATGCTACACCGGCACTGTCTTCACTGATGGCATTCTGATAAAACCGCTTCATCCTGAGTACTGATAACGTATGATGACGTATAACAGAAGCGCGGGAATAGCAAAGGTCAGAGGAGGTGACTAATTGTGGACATCAGCTTAATGCACACACTGCCAGAGCTGTGTCCTGTTGTCTTCAGGATCGACACGAGTACGATTATGTCGGTCGAAATCATGCATTTGTTACCGAATATGAAGCTGACTATGTGTCTAACTGCACGCATTTTGTTTAGTTCACAGTGAATGCAGCATAGACCACGCCCCCCCCCCCCCTTCCTAAAAATGGAAATAGAAAAAGAAGAATAACAACACCCACCACACACATACACACACACACACACACACACACACACACACACACACAAAACAAACAAACAAACAAAACAAACAAACAAACAAAATAAACCAAACCAAACAAAAACAAAACAAAAAACCCAAAACAACAACAAATAAATAAACAAACAAAACAGAAAACAACAACAACAACAAAACAAAGAACCAATAAACAACAACAACAAACAAACAAACAACAAAAACAACAACCAAACAAACGAAACAAAACAAAAACAAACAAGCATGCCAATCTTGCTGCGTTTCAGTGGACCTTGAAATCACTATTCCCGTCCCAAAATATCCTTGAGCGTGACGTCTCTGTGTTACAACTGGTGTGTAAACGCCCTCACACTGTGAGTGACAGAGTGTGCCCCACTTTCATGACAATAGCTTTTCACTACACGACCGTCACCCTTTGACCTCGCTCCTCATCGGTTGTGCGTCGTTGTGCAGTTTTGCGGGAAATAGGAAGCGCTGTTTTAAATTAAGGTGAACGCATAGCGAGGGGGTGACTAGCTCTTGAAACTCAAAGGTCTACTTCTTATAAAGTCGGTGTCCTGTTTATGCAGGACACTTACCTCGGCGTCACAACATGTTGTTGTCGCAAACTGCACGGCGTCGTATTGCGGGTATATATGTACCGACTTTTGCGCAGTCAGCCTGAACCAGTTTCGACCAATGTGTTTGGCAGAAACGTGTTAACTTCATTTTAAAATATTGGAGCAGTATTTTACAGTGGCGTCTGGTTACCAGGCTGAGCCGCCATTGGTTGAAACGTGCTGCTCGTCGCAGTTTGCCGACAATAAATTAGGTGGGACTTTACACATGAAACGGATGTGACTGCACTCTTCAGTGCAGTATCCAGCCGGTGCAGTAACAGTGTCCGATCAGCTGACTACTGTTGGTTACACTGGAACTATACATGTATGTATCAACCGATGTCCACAAGTCACGTACGTGCCTTGACCAGTTGTTAAACAGTAACGAAGTATCGTGCTGCTAATCATCTAGAGACATTAGCAAATACAATCATTTCAATAGGTCTTGTCACTCTTGTTAGAAGCGATACTCCTTCTGATTGGTTGTAGCGTTCAATGTGCAGGAGCTACGTCGGAATGGAGGTAGGCGGCAGAAAACGGTGGGTGTTTGGGGCATATTTTCATGCCCTCGCAAAAGCGGGTAGCGCGCTGTGAAACGCGTCGACTCTCACTTGCTTCCACCCATTCGTTTGTCTCTAACCCTAACCAAGCAATCAACCAGAGTATAAGATCAAGAGAAAGAGCAACAGACCTACTTTCTTTCCAGTACACTTTCACACCAGTAAAATTGTTTTGATATCAGACTGAGGGATGGGCCAGGGGAAGTGGTGGAAAATGGAGAAAATCGGTCTTACCGACGTCATTTACCACTGTGTGACGGCAGGTTGCCGATACCTACGTCATGGACCACTGTGTGACGGCAGGTTGCCGATACCTAAGTCACGGACCACTGTGTGACGGCAGACTGCCGGTACCTACGTCACGGACCACCGTGTGACGGCAGGTTGCCGGTACCTACGTCACGGACCACTGTGTGACGGCAGGTTGTCGGTACCTACGTCACGGACCACTGTGTGACGGCAGGTTGCCTGTAACTACGTCACGGATTACTGTGTGACGGCAGGTTGCCGGTACCTATGTCCAGTGATTGTCTTACCGTTTGGTTTGCTTTCTTTCGTTTGGAGCAGGAAACTACCCACCGACATGGACCCACCGAAGGAAGAGAAAGGACCACCATCCTACCAGATGACCATATTAACGACTGACGGTGAAAGTGGGGAGGATGGAGAAAATAACAATTCTCAAATCACAACCCACGTTGACTGCATGTCTTCCCAGTTTTCTCCTGTAGCGATAATGAACGTGGACGATATACACCCGGACGGACCAGGCGTGGAAAATGCGCTACACGCGGAACCCTTGCAAGGCAACGCTGTCGGTGGTGGAGGAGGGGGTGGATTGGGGGAGCGGAGAAAAAGCAGACGACTTGTTTATCGTCTGACGCAGGTACCACCACCTCATCTCACGCTACTCTTTGCGTTACAGGTGAGTGGAAACGAAAAGATGTCGTTTAAGCGATGTTATGGCTCATTACGCAGGCGGGTCTTCCCAAGCGACAATAGAGGTAGTCAGGGGTAGTCCGCATCGTGTCCCATAGGGGGTGGGGGTGGGGGGCAGGGGTTGTTGTTTAGTTGGAAGCAGGAGGGGGAAGGGAACCCTCCCCGTACGTCGTGGGAGGGTAGAGTCGTGTAAGCATAAGTGTAACCGTAAAGCTAATTCTGATTTAATTCAGTTTAGTTCCTTCTTTAAAAGTGTGGGTGAGTTTGTACCCACGACATACGGAAAGGGATAATACGGTTTTTTTTTTCCTTCTTTAAATGGATGGGTGTGTTTGCACCCACTATGTACGGCGCACAAGTTTTTAGGCGACGTACGGCGATGGTTAAGGTGGTGGTCCGTTGTGGAGACTGAAAGAGAGGGGAAAGGCAGGGGAGGTGTGTGGGGGGGGGAGGGGGTTATGGATCGTGGAGGGACGACAGGGGTTCACGTGGGGGTGGGGTTGGGGTTGAGAGCTGTGGGCTGTAAAGGACGGAATGACTGGGGTTGTAATTGTTTTAGAGAGAGAGAGAGAGAGAGAGAGAGAGAGAGTGTGTGTGTGTGTGTGTGTGTGTGTGTGTGTGTGTGTGTGTGTGTGTGTGTGTGTGTGTGTGTTTACTAGCCTTTTATTTTGCGATATCTCCCGCTGTCTCTTGGTCTTGTTGACAGCTTGTTCCTAAATCAACCGAAAGCGTGCCGACCTAAACAACTGTTTTATGTCCATGATTCACGAAGCAGCAGTACAACAATCGTCTGACACTTCAGATTTCCATTTGAACAGCAAAGCATGCTGGCCGTGTCCTACGCTTTGACCGTGACCTTGCTGGTGATCGAGCTGGTGTGTGCACGTGACGACAACGACATAAAGACCCGGATCATGAGCGCCACCTTTCTCATGGTCGGTCTCTCCACGTTCGCCATGAGCACGATAGGCGTTAGGTAAATGTGCTGAAATAAATAAACTAGTGTCCAAAAGAAACGATACCAAACTGTTGTCAGAATGTTTTTGTGCAAAGTGATCCCCGAGGCCTAAAAACATAGGTTTGCGTATCCCACGTCCCAAATACAGCGTCTGCGCTCGGGAATACCGGAAACATTTGCTAATGAAATATACCACTCTGAAATTTCTGTATTGTTCTGCTTTTATTGTATGTCCTTGCCAACCCTTGGTATCGTTTCTTTTGGACACTAGTTTACATACAACACACCTAATTAATTTGTAGAGTATTAGTGTCACAGGGATGCGAGGGGTGGGTAGAGGGGGAGGTGGGTGGGGGATTGAGGGGGTTCTGAAAAAATCAAACCGGTCTGTGGGCGTGCCTGTGGCGTGACTGCGTGTCGATTTTTTTTTTTTTTTTTTTGGCAACCATTTGGTGAGCGTTCACGAAACGGAGTGTCGTGATTTGCGGTCACTCACTGCCCAATACGTACGTTGGTTGTTCTTGTTGATGTTGTTTTCGGTTTGTTTGTTCTTTGCGTTTGTTATGTTTGTTTGTTTGTCTGTTTTTGTTGTTGCTGCTGTTGTTTCTTTGTTTGTTTTTGGTTGTGTTTTACATGTTTTGTGTGTGTGTATGTGTGTGTGTGTGCGTGCGTGCGTGCGTGCGTGCGTGCGTGTGTGTGTGTGTGTGTGTGTGTGTGTGTGTGTGTGTGTGTGTGTGTGTGTGTGTGTGTGTGTTGCTTGTTTATTTATTTGTTTGTTTGTTTATTTGTTTGTTGTTTGTTTGTTTTGTGTGTGTGTGTTTTTTTTTTTTTGGGGGGGGGGGGAGGGCATGTTTGTGTTGTTCTTTTGTTTTGTTTTGTGGGAAGGGGGTGGAGCGTGAGGGATGTACTTTGCACCAGAAAGTGTCTGCCAGTCATGTGCGAGTGAAACAGCTGTCAAGGTCGAACTTTAATTGCTAGAACCGATGTGCTTCTCTGTTCACGGTGATAAGTGATTTTTTTCCCTCTGTCAGGTTGCCAATTTTCCAAGGTCCTGCTGTAAGCTACATTGTGCCTCTGCTGGCGTTACAAACTCTCCCGGAGTGGCAGTGTCCTAACCAGGAGTATCTGGGTGAGAAAGGGTATGAGTAAAAGGCCTGGGCCTGTATGTAAAACTCGAGGTTAATTTAACCCACGGCTACGGGCCTAACCCAGACGAGGACAAAAGAAACCCCAAAACAAAATTAAATAAAAGAGGAAGCTAAGAAAGAAAGACAAAAATCCTTCTACAACGGCTTAGGCACCTTCCTGGAATGGGCGCGCTTCCTGGTTTAAAACAAAAAAAAACAGAAAATTTAACCCCAAGAGCTAGTTTAGTTTGAGGTTAGACTCTAACCTGGGGCTAAACTCCCTAACCCCGACTTTTACATGCGGGCCCTGACCAAACCCCTACTACTTGCAAGGTGGTTCTTCAGAGTTTTAATGTTCTTGTCCCTTGCGAATGGGCGATAACAAAAATAGGACAATTTTTGTTTATTATGAGGTTAGGGATGACCAAGCGCTGTTTGATTAGCTAACCTGAGCTTTAGCCGAAGGACAATTTAGTATTGCCGCGTTGTCTCACTCTCGATGTCAATCTACCTTCGCGAAGCGAATTCATCGCAAATTTTCAATGCCAGCTGACCACTACAGAAACCAGTCCATCAACGTGACCGTCCTTCCGAACGGTCTGTACCCAGTTCCCAAGGACTGGATCGTGGAGAAGATCCAGCAGCTGTCAGGCAGCCTGATGGCCGGAGGGGTGCTGCACTGTCTGATCGGCCTTACGGGACTTGTGGGGTTCATCATGAGGTTTGTGGGACCCATCACCATCGTGCCCGCCATCGTCCTCATCGGGCTCTTCGTCTACAAGGTGGCCGTCAGGTTCTCGGAGACGTTCTGGGGCATCGCTGTGTTGTGAGTGTTAGTGTTTAGTTGGTAGCTGTAGCTATTCATTAGAACTGGCCAGCTGACTGTAACTTACATGTATATCATGCATTTCATGTATGCAGACGGCTGGGTGCCGCAGCGAGATGTGTGTGTGTGTGTGTGTGTGTGTGTGTGTGTGTGTGTGTGTGTGTGTGTGTGTTTGCGTGCTTATGGAGTTTTATGTTTGCTCAAAATTATCTACTTTGGTTTTACTTTGATTGAAGCATGCACCAACGCCTGTATATACAAGCACACACACACACACACACACACACACACACACACACACACACACACACACACACACCTGTAAAATACACTCAAGGAGAAAGTACACACGACCACAAACACTAGATAACTTTAATCGCAGCAAAAGAATTGTCCGTTTTAAGCATCCCTGTCCATCAAGCTCTGATACCCACAAGGACCAGATATGTACACCTACAACAGAAATAAATCATTAAAAATCGAACTTGATTGGACTGGACTGGATTGGACTGGATTGTATTGACTTTTTTTCAGAACGTCTGGAATGGCTGTTGTCCTGTCCCTGTACCTTGGCAAGCGCCAGACACCCATTCCTGCCTGGAACCGACGGAAAGGTTTCCATATCAAGTGGTATCCGCTACACCAAGTCTTTGCTGTCAGTGTCCTCTCTCCGCTTCTGCGTCTCTTACCGATCATTTAGTCTCAAATGATACTCAAGCTAGTCACTCTCCATGCATTAGACCCCTTGCTCTCTATACACTGAACCATTGGAAACATCTAAAACGTTTAACATGATTTTTTTTTTTAATCTATAGCGGCAACAGTTGTCGTAATACTTAAAAGGGGCAAAATGCAGGCGCACTCACGACTCACTTATTCATGTGTCATATTTGTCTATTCAGATTCTGATCTCCATTATCATTGGCTGGGGCGTGACGGCCATCTTGACCTATTTTGACGTGATATCTGCTGACCCCGACAGCAAACAATATTACGCTCGGACTGATACACGCAACAGCATCATCACAGAGGCCAAATGGATATCCTTCCCCTATCCAGGTACCCACACGGACTGGTTTATCATTCATTTAAGCCCCTGTACTTTTGAGCCTTAAGGTATGTGATTTCAACAACAACAAAAAGTCAACAAAAGGTTAACTGTGTTTGAAAACCTCTGCGACTCAGTCAGCTTTGTGCCAGTTACAGACTTCTCAGCGGCTTTGAAACACCAGTAAAAGCCAAGATGTGTAAACCAAAATTACGTAAGATCTTTGGTAAAAGCCGAGCGGAGGCCAACGTCACAATAAGCGGGTGGGTGGGTGGGTGTTTGGGGGTTTAACGTCCTTTTCCACCACATACGGGTGATATAAAAGACGGGGCAACCATGAAAAAAGCCAGCACAAATATTAATTTAAATTTGTCCCCAGCCGGGATACGAACTCACGACGCGAGCATTAGAAGTCCCACGCTCTACCATTCGGCCACCTCGGCTCCCCACAATGAGCGGAGTATTTGATGTGGACATTGAGTGAGACAAATCGCGGTATCAAATCGCCACGTGCAACATGCGTATAAATTTGTATATACACCACCATCGACGACCGCGCCTTAGCGATGTGCCTTGCTTACTGACCGACAGTCCTGACCAAGAGGCATGAATTTACCGCAAACTCATGCTTTAGTTTAATTACAGGGGTCTCCGAAGACCAGAAAATGCACGTCTGAAAGATTTGACAAATTCATCTTTCAACAGTTGATCCAAACAATTGTGTAGAAACTGTGTTAGGCCTCATTAATTACAATTTTCACATGTGCACAGGTCAGTTCGGAGCGCCTTCATTCCACGTGGGAGCCTTCATCAGTTTTTTCATCGCCACCATCATGTCGGTGCTGGACTCTCTCGGCGACTACAGCGCGTGTGCACGTGCATGTTACGTGCCTCAACCCCCGGCCTTCGCCTTCAACAGGGGCATCGCTGTAGAGGGCATCATGAGTACACTGGCCGGAGCCACGGGCGCCTGTCACGCTACCGTGTCTTTCGGTGGAAATATTGGAGCCATCGGGCTGACAAAGGCAAGTACTCTGACAGTTCTACGCCTCTTGATGTTCTAGTCCAGGCGACACTTTTGTTTCCTGAGGATTTCGCGAGGGCTGTCCAATCTGTAGATGTTCAAAACTTGACATCATCTCATTGTCTACGAGGTAATTATGTAAAACAAGTTCCCGAGATCATAGTCTTTTCTTAGAAAAGCGTTTGACTGACCGATATCTGTTGTTGCTTAACGTCCCCATCACAAGAGTGATTTGGGATGTTTCACGACTGTTGTTTTTCCCTTCTTTTAAGTTTAGTAGCCGGGCCATTCAGGGAGTTCCGCTCTGGCCCTGTTAGCGTACGTGCGATAGATTTGCGGTGAGGTCAGGAACTGGAAAAGACGGACCAGCTGTTTGGGTGGGGTTCAGTGTTTTCATCGGACGATTACCAGTTTAATTTGTAAACAGATGATTTAAAGTGGGAGGGAGTGGGGGCGAATTGGAAGGGGGCGGGGGATCTTCGGGTGGGATGAGTAGTGGGAAGACGATTGCGAGGGAGCTCCGTTGTTGTTGTTGTTGTTGTTGTTGTTGTTGTTTGTTTGTTTGGCTTTTGTTGTGTGTTTCCTACTGCGGAGCAAGGATGGCATTTCTATCGGAATGACCTCATCTTTAATTTTTTTCCCACCAGGTGGCGTCCCGGCGCGTGTTCCAAGTGATCGGCGTGCTGTACGTGGTGTTCTCCCTCCTCAACAAACTGGGCGCGTTCTTCATCACCATCCCTTACTGTGTTCTGGGAGGCATCCAGATTATCATAGCGGGGATTTTCATCGGGGTGGTGCTGTCCAACCTTCAGCACGTTGACCTCAAGTCCACCCGCAATCTGGCCATCATCGGGATCTCCTTGTTGCTGGGGCTCATGATGCCTTACTGGGTGGAGCAAAACCCTGATGGCATTCAGACAGGTCAGTGGGACGTCTCGCACGGTTTAATGTAAGTTTTGGTTAGCTGATGGTGCAGTTCTGGATTACTTACGGTGCGGATGTAAGTCTTCTTCCTGGCATACGGTTTGAATCTGATTTGATTTGATTTGCCTGTGTCCTGTCAAGACAGCCCTAAATTCAACAAAGTTAACTGTCTGAAACATTTCTCAGCAAAATTTCAGGATAACCGAATGGTAGAGTATTGAACTCTCAATGCTCAGGTCCTGAGTTCGAATCCTGGCTACGGCCAAGTATTTCTGCTGGCCTTTTCTCGTTACCCCGTCTTTGATATCACCCACATGTGAAAAAAGGACGTTAAACTGCCAAATATCTACCCCGCCCGATAGAATGCTATTCAGCTAAACGTTTGGTGATCACATCTGTTTTGTCTTTTGCGCGTTTTAAGCCTTTGTTGTTGTTGAAAGAAGCGTTTTTAGTACATTGAGAACATGGATTTTTGACAGGTAATCAGGACGTAAACCGCATCATCGGCATCGTGTTATCCAACCCTGTGTTTGTGGGTGGAGTACTGGCCTGTTTTATGGACAACACCGTTCCGGGTAAGACGTCATAGTCATTTTAATATTTCCCAGATACTCTGCCTTCAGCCAATGGTAGGAGAAATCCGTTGCATCTTCTTGAGAGAGAGAGAGAGAGAGAGAGAGAGAGAGAGAGAGAGAGAGATGATGATGATGATGATTATTTTTTTGTTTTTGTTCAGGATAGAGCATTTAGGCATTGCTGCCTGTCTTACATGCTGTCCTGCTATTCTACATTTAAGGGTTTTGAAAAAAGACAACATCCCAGAGACAACAGAGAGAGAGAGAGAGAGAGAGAGAGAGAGAGAGAGAGAGAGAGAGAGAGTTGAAACTAGTTATGGGCAATTCCGAAATATTTGTTTGAAAATGACGTCAGTTCCTCATGTTTCACAGTATCCAGTTACGCAATTTTTTGCTTCACAGACACGACAAAACACTATGTGGAATCCTTCGTAAAATATGTACAGAGAAAGGCATACATGGTTTGAACATAATTATTTGGGTAAAAGCAGATATGTGCACTGAGAAACATGCGTAACACCTGCATTTTCGAACAAATATTGTTAGAAAGAAAGGTAGCCTAATTTCTCAAACCCTGCAACTCAGTATGAGCTGCTTCCCTTTGCTTTGGAGTGAACGGACGAACGAAATTTGTCTCAATAACGGAGGGTGATTTGACATGTAAGATTTGTCAAGTTTTAATCTGCCGCTGCCGGAAAATTACGCATCGATCAAGGAAACTTGAAAGTCAGAAGATATAAAGTACATGATTATATTTGACCACACATGCACACCCACACCCACACGCCCCCCCCCCCCTCCACACACACACACACACACACACACGCACGCATACACACATAAGCCCTAGCCCTAGAAAGCCCGCGTCCAGTGCATGAATTTTACCAGCCTGTACATAACTATCAACAGGAACACTGAAAGAACGAGGCTTAGCGAGGCCCACGAAGAAACCGGAGCCAGCCGCCGATGAAGAAGAGTCGGATAAACCCGGTGCCGACAGCGACGAGTTTGAAGACGGGCTAGAAGTGTACGATATCCCTTGGCTTCCTGACCGCATCACACGGTCATCTTGGGCCAAGTACATCCCGATTTTCCCAGGAACCACCCCGGCCAGATCTTTGACTGACGGCCCCATCATGTCTTTGTAGTTTCAACAAAGCTTCGGTATTATACAGCAGGCCGAGCGTAGAAAGGGGCCCGCATGTAAAACTTGAGGTTAATTTAACCCACGGCTACGGGCCTAACCCAGACTAGGACCAAAGAAACCCAAAAGCAAAATTAACTATAAAAAAAAGGAAGCGAAGAAAGGTAGAAAAATTCCTTCTCAAACGGCTTAGGCACCATGGTGGAATGGACCCGCTTCCTGGTTAAACAAAAAAAAAAAAAAAAAAAGCAGAAAATGTAACCATAGAGCTAGTCAGTTCGGGGTTAGACTTTAACCCGGGGCTAAAATCCCTAACCTCGACTTTCACATGCGGGCCCAGGGACGTGCAAACACACTAAGATCGACACCTTCTGAACGAGAGAGCATTGGAACAAGACTTTCACGGGACGCTGTTTGAGACGTCCGATAGATGAGTGCGTATACGCCTTTCCGAACGCAGCGATGCAAACTTGAACTGAATCTGCAGCTTCAATATACAGATCAAACCTAAGTCATCGTAATCATACATTCCAACGCTACACCAAAATGACTCTACCTGCCTTTGTCACTTGTGCGAGATAAAGCGCGTGTGTTGTGTGTATAATTATATAGCGCGCGTGTGTGTTTACTTTCTCACCGGCGAACGATGCCACTCAGGGAAGAAGAATTTGAATAATGTTGTTACATGGGCCTTCAACTTTGGGTTCACTTCGGTGGTAAGCTTACTTTGTGCTTAACGGACGCACAATGTCACGTAATCTGTACTTTGTTGCTGGCGACGTCAGTATTTAGCATCCAGATTCTGGAAAATGTGGTATGCTCCAGACGCAGTCACGTATTACCTCAGTTAATCCGCACTGGACTTTGGATTCTATGCAGGCATAAGCACACAAATTGACCATGGGGTCATGTTTGGTGTTTATTTGAGGTACTCTGTTTGGCGAGTGTGCTAGTCTGTAGTGATTTTTATTGTCATGAAAAAGCGTGATTTTCGTGATGTTTGTAATATGTAGGTCAAGGTGCATGCCAGGCGGTCGCAAAAAGAGTTAAGCTGCCAGTGAAGCTGGGGCTTGTTGCAAAGAGATCGAGCAAAAGCGGATTAATTTGTGTGAACTGGCTCTCTGGCCTACAGAGAAAGTAGACGTGCATTACTCTAGTGAGGCCTGAGCGGATAGGAGACATTTCAATTTTCGTAAACTCCTGTCGGGTGCGTGTCTTTGAATAGTCTGTTCATGGTAGTAATTGTTTCTAGCTTGAAGCATTTTAGGGGTGAATATGATGCCTGAGGCTAATAGGGAATATATAGACATTTTGAGGCCATGTGTATTTGTGTACTTCGGCCTGCACTTGTTCTTTATTTTACAATCGTCTATGCGGGTTGTTCCCAAAACCTGAAAGAAATTAACCTGCCAATTTAGCCTCCAAACATTACACACTTTTCTATCAAGTCACCACACACAGAACAACAAAAAGAAAAAAAAAAAACAGAAAAAACAAACAAACAAACAAAGTGACTGCTCTATTCGTGAAAACATGTTTACAGTGAAAGTAATGTCAGTGAACTTGGTGCACTCTAGTAAATATTCCAACTGATTTGTTTCTGATGTGGCGTACTAGTCACGAATTGTCCTTAGGCCGATATACACGCCATGCATTAAGGGAAAGAAGGATTTATATGACTGACTTTTGTCTCGTGTTAAGGACAGGTCGCTGAATTGGATAATGCTGTTTCTCCACACATGTACATAACTAGTATAATCTATTTCTGGCCCAACACACACACACACACACACACACACACACACACACACACACACACACACACACACACACACACACACACACACAGACCGACTCCACAATATCCCAGCAGCAGGATTCAATAGTTTACTTCAGGCGAGATCAATTCACGAACCTTTAAGTTTGATATTAGCAGCGGAATGTTTCCTGCAAAAATTGTGAAGTACGATTACCAAAGAGCCTTTGGAGATGGTTTCACAGAAACACACATTATATTGTTTTCCTAAGATGCGATGCAATGTGCTTGACGCACCTTTTCCCGGCCTCTCTAAGCTTGGCTAGTGTGGGAAGTGTCTGAACAGAAATGTCAAAGAGTCTTTGGAAAAGGTTTTACAGAAATACAAAAGCGCTTAAACTGTTTGCCAAATGGATGGATGTTCCTTTAGACTACTGCGACCATTATATAGTGACTTTGTAGCTTCTAATAGTAGAGAAATGTGATTTTCTTTCGGCCTGACGCTTCTATACCTGTACAACACGTCGATCGACAAAGTCGCTAAAAATAGTCAACAATCAGCGCTTTCTAACTGGTCTTCAGTCCTCAATCAGATACCATCATCTGCTCAGTACGCGGATGGCTGGGTGGGTGTTTGGGGGTTTAACGTCCTTTTCCACCACATACGGGTGATATCAAAGACGGGGCAACGATGAAAAAGCTAGCACAACTATTTGGCCCCTGCCGGGATACGAACTCGCGACCCGAGGATTAGAAGTCCAACGCTCTACCATTCGACCACCCCGGTCTCCTCTGCTCTGTACGCGGTACGCATCTACCTACGTAGAACAACATAACCATACGCCGACCAGAGTAAGAAGAATGGTTACAGAAGCTATACTGTGTCCCGTCACTGGGGGAGCCGGGGTGGTCGAATGGTAGAGCGTTGGACTTCTAATGCTCGGGTCGTGAGTTCGATCCCGGCTGGGGCCAAATATCTGTGCTGGCTTTTTCATCGTTGCCCCGTCTTTGATATCACCCTATGTGGTGGAAAATGACGTTAAACCCCCAAACACCCACCCAGCCCATGTCACTGATTCTGATGCACGGATTAAGTGCATTTGATGAAATGTTGTCCACAGCGTTGCTGTATGTCTGACAAAGGTATCTGACAACGACGTTAACACCAGTGTAGGTTCCAGCTGTTACCCCAGGCAGGGCGTCCCTCTACCAAGATGTGACTTCCCGATCACTCGTGGGTTACCCGAACTACTGTTACCCCTACTCCTAGGCCAGACTTAGAACCTCGATCATGAGAGGCTGTATGAGAGCCGTCCACTCTCGGAACATGTTCGTCATCTCTTCCGAGAGAACCTTCAGCTCGGCCAGCTTGAGGCGCAGGTACTCCATGTACTCCTCGGCGTGGGCGTAGGACACTTGTGACTCGAGGTAGTGCTTGAGGAGTACCAAGTACTTGTCCCTGAACGTGTTCACCAGCTGCCTGTCGGCGATGCTTGGCTGACGTGGGTCGAACAGCATGACGCATTGGAGGAGCGCGTACATGGTGACGTCATTCTTTAGCAGTGTCTTGAACGGGGCAGACAAAGAAGAAGCGACAATAAATGAATAATGTGTGACTCAGGTTCTTTGTCTGACGTGAGCGAACACTTACTGGACAAAACACTGAAGTTTAAGATAATTTGACGTGAATTCTTGCTAAAATTGGCCACGTCTTGTAATCTTCGATCATTCAGTCCGAGCCGCGAACCGATTCGCGTCATTCTAAACGGCCAGCAGCTGCATGCGCGACAGCAGGGAAGTAGGTCACTGGCCAAGCTCACGATGTCAAAGAGTTAGATAGAACAAGGAAGACGTTTATTGTCAATACACACGTATTCTAGTGGTTTACAAATATTAAAGTTGAAAGCCCCCCCCCCCCCTTTCACCTCCATTACCACCCCATTCAACCACATCTCCATGTCTTGTATGCAATGGCCATCACTTTGTAAAGCCGCGTGACCTATCTACGCTAAGCTGAAATTTCTGTCTGTGTGACGTTGCTTATTTGTCGTGAAAACAAAAACTCAACCGCTCAACACACAAAGTAAACAAACATAAACATAAAAAAAACCCACACGTCTTCATTCCAAGAACTGCAACACTACAATAGTAAACGGGCTTGTGTGCTATGGATTTAGCTCTTATACAAAATAACGGTAGATTTGATCCTCTACCTTTAGCGAGCGGCAGAACTCCGCGTGTTGTCTGATGAGCTTCTCGTGGCCGGTGACACGAACAAAGAGGGAGACTGGCAGCTCGCCATAGGCCTTAATCCAGGCGTCTCGCTCCACCACGAAGCATGCTGCTCCCTTCAGGATGAGGGTTCTCATGGCGCACGCCTTCAGGGCTGCCAGTTGATCTTCCACCTGGTGACACAGAGACGGGGGTCAAGCACCACAACATATGACATAATATGTGCTTGTGATCGACAGAAACTCCCTTGAAAATCCAAGTGCGGACCCCATCTATCGATGGCTTGAAGCAGACAGTGGCGTACAGACCAGCGTCTAGCCCGACTATCTGAAGGTTGTGGACATTAATCAGCGGCTGGGCCATCATCATCATCATCATCATCATCATCTCTCTCTCTCTCTCTATCATCATCATCATCATCATCATCATCTTCTCTCTCTCTCTCTCTCTCTGTTGAATACATGTGCCTCTCTACCACTCTAGGTGTCTGCAACGTAAACCTACGGTACAAATACAGATACACTTCTCCGGCTGATTTTTTTTTTTTTTTTTTTGAATAGGCAAAATACACTTGGCTACCAGAAAATACCAGACAGCTAGAGCAATGGGTGACCTGCAGTTTGCGATAATCGGCCAGCCCTTTCATCAACTTGACCACGTTGTTGGCGCACACGTCACAGCGACCCAGCAAGTCCTCCAGCGTGATGCTGTTCACTGCTCGCTCCGTCCTCTCGGACGCTCCGCCCTGCAGCGGATTTATGGGATTTAACATAAGCTCTTTCTTCAGGCAGAGTGAAAGGCGCTGGCAGCTAATGGACAGCAGACAAGCCGATTTTCACAACGTAAATGAATTTCAAGAGGAACTTGAGTGACGAAGCCACTTAGCTTACGCGTGGGTGTGTCTTGTGCGCCCAGATGAAATGACAGCATTGGTTATGCAGTCTACAGGCAGACTCTTAGCAGAAAAAATAAGCGTGATTTTAGCATGAGCGTTAGTAGTGCTATATCTCTGCTAACACTGCTGAATGTACGCTAACTCTACCATAAGTAAATGGTATGTTAGCAGGAGTTAGGCAGAATGTAAGCAGCGTTGTAGTATGGTTTAAGCGGAAAGGCAGCGCCTCAGTTATGGTAATGAGGTGTATGCAAACACTGGTTGCTACGTGTCTGCTTGAAACAGCGTTGTAAATGTATTGTCACCTGTTGCGGTAGACGCAGTATCGTGTTCTGATACGTGGCCGAAATCTGCGTGAGTAGCGCTCGCTCGTCTTCCGTCAGTCGCCAGTACATGTGAGGGTCAGAGGGCAGCTGATGGGCCAGCACAGGCTCGAACCTCCGGCCTTTGGGAACGGACAAGTAGCCTCCCTCGCGGCCATTCGGGTAGGGAGACCCTTTATCCATCCGGTAAGAATTCTCCGTATTGTAGTCTCCGTTCTGAGTAGGACTGCCGTCACCCTGGAATGAATACTGCAGATGTCATGGGTGGGTGGGTGGTTGGGGGTTTAACGTCCTTTTCCACCACATATGGAGTGACATATGGGTGATATCAAAGACGGGCCAACGATGAAAAAGCCAGCACAAGTATTTGGCTCCAGCCGGGTTACGAACTCACGACCCGAGCATTAGAAGTCGAACGCTCTACCAGCAGATGTCATGATATGACATACGACGAATATGCATGATATAATGTTACATATTATTCTAAAAAAATAAATAAAAAAACTGTGTCAGCTACGGCTGAAAGTATATCTGTTGTATCAGGGTTTTGTAGGAAAACATACATTTTGTATCGGGTACAGATTTTGTTTAAATATATCTCTTGAAGTAAGTTTTAAACTGCTATTCGTACAGATTCTTGAAACAGACTTCGAAAGATATATTTAAACAAAACCTGTACCCGCTAAAAAAAAAAAAATGTATGTTTTCCGACAAACTGTTATTCGAGTCTTGAAACTTGATTTTGGTAGGTATTTCGTCACGTCTCACTGAGGTAACGGGGAAGGGGGAGGAGGGGGAGGGGGGTGGTAGCTGTGGAACGGGGGCGGGAGGAGGGCTTTTCCCTCTCTCCTAACAAAGATGTATTTGATTTGTTTTTTTAAATTTGATTTGACTTCTTTTAAAGTCAGATACTGCCCTGGTTACCCAGATGGTAGTTCGGGTAACCCATGAGTGATCGGGGAAGTCACATCCTCGATTAGAGGGACACCCTGGCTACCCAGAAGAGTCAAGGAAATCGACTATACAACGCGAGTGATGTCCCTTGCTTCAGCTGCTGCTCTTCTCACTTCTTGCGCGCGCCAAAAGGATTAATAAATATTTCAAGACCTCTTTGTCTGGATAAGGTGCACAGTTTTGGTCACAATATCCATTGGTCGGTTGGTTGCTGCTTGCGTTGCAGCTGCTGGTAACAGGACTTTCTCGCTTGGTTCGCTTCTGCAGCGGAGTTCCCAGTTTGGCCTGACGCCGACCCTCGTCTGAAGAGTGGAAGAGACAGAAAAAGTGCACGGAATGTATGTGTTGTAACCATAGTACTATTTGAAGCGTCCGCGGAGTAAATGGGTGCATCTCGTGTGTCGCGTGGTTGTGAGCCATCACATGATATTACACGTTTAGCAGTGTGGCCATCACATGATATTACACGTTTAGCAGTGTGTCATGAAAAATTATGAAATGCAGTGTGTGACCTGGTGAAGTGTATAATCATGAGTGTACTTCTTTAAAAAAGAAGTCGCAAAGAATTTCAATTTGGTGAGGTGTATAATTATGGGAGCACTTCCTTAAAAAGAAGTCGCAATTTCAGTTTGAAACAGGGTCTGACATGGATTACTTCACCCAGAATGTACGCCTTCGTTCGAAAATGTCGTGACGAGAGAGAGAGAGAGCGAGAGAGAGAGAGAGAGAGAGAGAGAGAGAGAGAGAGAGAGAGTACAGTTTGATCTACCCAAGCTCTGAAATTCAACACATCTTACCAACAATCATGTCAGCTCGCATCCCGATGTCAAAACACTTCTTCAGGCGACAGGCGGAGCAGAAACGACGGGTGCGCATATTGATGGGACATGACCTCTGGAAGACGCACTCCCTTAGCTGCGAATGTAGAATACATATTTTACATACATACCTACTTAGGAGGATGACAATAAGTTACTAGAGAAAAGTTCATCAGCACAGACGTACGCATCATGATATACTTATTCATTGCGGAAGACTTGGATTGATGTGAAGTAGTGATTTGCTGTCTCCGAATAATTATGCGTAATTACTATGCAAGCACATTTACTTAGATTAATAATTAATAGGATAATAATGAGCGATCATGAATCAGATTGCTGGCATGTTAGTTGTGGAACGTTACATAACTCAAAACATTTCCGGTACAATCCGGTTAAAAAACAAAACCCTTTATTTATTTTATTTTATTTTATTAATTTTTTGCGTTGTCTGACTCCCATGTGCAAGACTATGCCCAGCTATCTTTATGAAATGTATAGACTAGATAATCATATTGTCTTGTTGCCTTATTGTGGCCGAAAGAACTTTAGGATAAGGATTTAGCAGAGATGTATCCGTCAGGACGGAAAACTGTCAAAGCGGTCATGACTGAATCCAGATGTGAGCCTTAAAATTAGACAGTGGAAGTGGCTTTGCCTCAAAAAGTTCTGTATCTCGCACTTTCCGAGTCAAAGGGTCTTACCCACAGAACTAGAACCACATTGATTCATATATTTATTTTATTTTATTTTGGGGGGTAGCTGTGTAGTTCTCTTGCACTTCTCTCTAATCCAGTCTATCCTTCTCTGGTCCCGATCTTTGGAATTCTCTGCCTCTCTATGTGAGATCATCCCCTTCACTTTAAGAAACGGCTTTTAACTTTCTTCGTTCAGTTCAATAGAGCTGGAAAGCCATGCTCATTTAGTCCACACGCACTTTGAAACCAGTCTTCACTAATCATTATTACGGTAGTCATTTATTAACACCCACCATGTACATATTTACATAATCATGTTAGTTTGCAGTAACTTTACTCATTTCTGTTTTCTTGGTTATCTTTGCCATTGATTTTAGATATTATGCTTATTCTCCGCCTTCTTGTATTTCAGTTTTAAATGTTTGTAATGTTTATAATCCTTAGCTTACTTTTACTCTCGTACTGTAGTCTAGCAGCGGCAAGGTTGCAAACTGTCCTTTTGGCCAAAATCTTCTACCGTTGGAAAATAAAGGTTTGTCATTGTCATTGTCATTGTCTTGTGGTTTAAACAGTGTATCAAGTTCAGCAGGTGCGGCATGTGTACCAGCACGCCTTCGCACAATGGTCAGATAGCAGAGCAAAAGTTAAAAACTTGTAAACATGCTCAAACGTGCAACTCATTCGCACTGAGTCGTCAAGTAAGGGAGAGTTTGAAGAAGACAGATAGATGGAGAAGAAAGAAAGGGTGGATGTGGTGGCTGTTCAAGAGTTTTCTACCGCATAGGGGTGGCACCAAAAGCATTGCAACGAGGAAAAAGGCAAGACGAATCTGGCCCCAGGCTGGATTGGAACTCACGACCAGAGCATTGAAAGTCCAATACTCTACCGCTCGACTGTCCCGGCACCCCGAGAAGAAAGAAAGGGAAAATGTAGTTGCTATACACATTATGGACTTTGTGTCACCTCTTCACGCCTCAAGGCGTTGCGGCGGAAGAAAGCCTTGCAGGACTCGCAGGTGATGACGTCAAAGTTGTGGGCAAGAGCCTTGTCACCGCACACACGACAGATCTTGTCTTCCAGAGGTCGCTTCTTGCGCACGTGCTCTGGGCTTCTGACCTCTGTCTCGAGCCGGTGATACTCTTGGCTGCTCTGGCAGTGATCCTGGCTCTCGGTCGGTTCTTCGTCGGCCGTGTCGTCCTTCTTTATCTGGTTGACGTCTGATCTCTCCATGGTTGAACCAGGTGGAAGGAGAACTGTTTTGACAGGATAAATACCGCCATCCTCGGTCAAATTTACACAAAATGTGTGGAAAGCCGGAATAATGACCATGAAATGGGCGGGCCCATATGGACACACTCATTCACTGTAACATAACGCATGATGGGACGGTCATATGGAAATGTGATGTCTGACTCTCCCTTCCCCAATACCCCCCCCCCCTCTCTCTCTCTCTCTCTCACACACACACACACACACACACACACACACACACACACACACACACACACACACACACACACTGACACACTCACACACACACACACACACACACACACACACACACACACACGGTTATGCATAATTATGTGTTCTTAGGTTACATCCTCTGTCCATCACTGGCCGACAAAAGTGAAAAAGGTCTGAAAGTTTGCCTTTGTCAGGGTTTGAACTCACAAACACTGCCCCTACCCCCCCCCCCCTCCTCGCCAGGAGAGCGGAGAGAGAGAGAGATAGAGAGAGAGAGAGAGAGAGAGACAGACAGACAGACAGTACTGCCACGCAAGGATAAATCACACACGTCAGTTCCTTCCTTAGAAAGCCGGTGCATAATAAAACTTTGAGCTTTCTGCCAGTGGCTGAAAGTACCCGAATATGGACACGATCATGAAGAAGATTATATATCCAGACCTCTCAGTGAGGCACACAGATTTTATACACAGCGGAGTGAAACATAACTGTCACCGGGCAGCACACCTACGTTTACATAATCATCGTTAACACTAAGTTAACAATCATCCCTCCTTCACTCACCACAAAACAGCACAGACTGTGACGAGGACTGAATTAAAACCCCGTCTTCAAAAGACCAGCCGGCGTAGCAGTAATGTAAAGCAAGGCAGAAATAGCACCTTATCGCAAATACCTCCGTGACACAATTTTGTTTTTCTTTCTCTGTCGAATGCCAACGTAGCACACTCTCTCCCTGAACGTGACACGCGCTACCCAGCTGCTAAACCTTGAGACGTACTTTAACCCGGCGCCGCTGTGCAAAACTGACACGGCGGGGCCGGATTACTCATAAAAACAGATTACACTTCTCATATTGAGATCAGTATTATTATCAGCAAGCTTTGAGCCTGTGCTCTACATAGATAGCCAACTTTAGTTAGTCAGTGCCCCAGGCGTTATCAGAGAAGAAGATGGGTCAGTCAGTTGTACGCGGCTACCTGCACTGACAGTGATTGCAAGTGTGTTTTGTGTAACTTACGTTAAACCTTCGTGCACGAGCGTTATATAGGTTGTGTACGAATAAACCGCCGCTGTGCATTAACGAAAAATGAACTTTGAACCATTTGATCTGCACTTTCTCAACCTGGGTTTTAGCTCGCTAAAGGTATCCTGCAATTGTTTATCCCAATGCGAGTGGGACTTTGTTACCTGGCGCACTGAGTTCAGTATACATAATTACACGGAGGCCTAATCAACCAAATCAAGCTGCATGAAACGTCTTGGTCTTTGTTGCTTGCACAACTCTATCCATCCGTAAATACTTCTACCCCGATTCCCCCCCCCCCCACCTCATTTTATCGAGACCCCAGCTGTATTTTATGAAAGTGGTGTGTGTGTGTGTGTGTGTGTGTGTGTGCGTGTGTGTGTGTGTGTGTGTGTGTGTGTGTGTGTGTGTGTGTGTGTGTGTGTGTGTGTGTGAAACTTGACTCAGTATCTTTGTGTGCGTATGCGAAACTTGACTCAGTATGTTTTTTTCCCCTCTTTCTTTCTCCTTTTCTTTGTTTGTCGTTTTTAGGAAGGAAATAAAATCTTGAATCTTGAATCTTGATATAATTTGGAATGTTAAGGCCTTTGAACAAAAGAAGGGCTGTAACCTCTGAAGAACAGAGAGGCAGCCCACAGACAACGTTTACTTCCCCTCGTGCCCTCTTTTTCTCCTGTGTGCTCAAGGTGTGTTTGACACAACTGGCAAGACCGGGTATGTACTTATGCCTTTGCTCCTTCCCAAACGATAATAATGTGGGTGTAACTTAGTCCACACGGTATTTTCAAGGTAATTTTCTCGAAATGGTTCTACCCTGTGTTCCACTCACCAGTTTCACACTGGAACGTGTTAGTGGTTGCTTGGAACTGAAACCGGATCAAACCCTGTCACTGCCGGTCACTGTCACTGTGTCGTCTGGTATGTAGCTTACTGCCGGACTGACAAGAGTTCTGGCGCCTGTACTGGTGACACGCTCAGCTTTTACACTAGTGTCGCGAGCAAACGAAACCGGATCACAGACAACTTCGACGATTAAACTTTGGAGTGGTTGTAGCGTAATCTATTAGTAATGACGGTAACTTCAAGGTGATTTTGATTATGAATTTAGATTGAAGTACGGTGCTGGGTTTGCGGCTGGTGTGGCCGGCCTGTTCAACTTTGTGTAAGTATGGCGCAAGGGGAACAACTCATTACATAAAACACGGCGCGCGAATGAAGGACACAGACGCCTATGGATTTACGCACTGTTTGATCTACAAACACGTAGCGGTCTGCATCACAGATTTCACAAAAGACAGGCCAGATTCCACCCTCAGCCCTTACACTGACACCAGATGAACACAAAAAAGCAAAAAAACCGGCACCTTTTCCAATTCATTTCCAAGATAGCATCACTCTCCACTGCCACCCCCCTCACAGCTCATAGCAGACAGCAGTCCAAGAGACATAACTGCACATTTTGTTTACATGTCAACAAGTCGACAACGAGGCTGCCACCATTCTCATTCTCTCGCATAAAAATACACCAAACATGCACCTTTCCACCCACAACAATGAAAAACCCTTCACTCAATTCCACTCTCCAAAAAAAAATTCAAAAGCGAAATTTCACTACTTTATGCAAAACAGGCTCCTACATCCCACATTTTGCACAGTTCTGTTGGGCACCTGTGTCCTGAAAGTTTACGGACCGTGGCCGGCGTTCAAGTTCGCTGCCTGGGGTTTTTTGCCTGATGAAGAAGTCTTGACGGATTTTGTCATAAAGAGGAAACCTATGTATACATGATCTCACCATGGTGATGTTATGTGATGTTATAATGTTATGTGTCCCCTATCCTGTGTCTTGACAGGCATTCAGTTGTGATAATAAACTGAAATAATCAGTCACGAAATCAGTAATATAGTCAGCCGTCGCCTGATCGCCACTGAGTTTCCACAGACACACTGTCCGTAATGCAAATCAGCCCCAAACTTTCAGCTGCTTTCTGTTTGTATAACCTGCAGATTGGTTTGGTTTGGGTCAGTTGGTGGATTTCCCAAACAGCAGCTCAGCCAAGAACACATACCTGACATCAATGGTCAGGCCGTTCCAGCGAAGCCACCAGTGTGTCAACAAACGGCGACAGAGATCCACAACATAACTGCCCATCATGGGACCAGAGAAAAAGACAGAAGCGGCTGGAAACAGTAGTCAGGAGGAGGGAGGCCAGTTGCCAAGAGAACAAGAGTCTGATGGGGGTGGTGGGGGGAAGGTGTGCGGGGTGTGTGGGGACCGAGCCTTGGCCCATAACTTTGGTGCTCTCACCTGTGAAACATGCAAGGCCTTCTTTCGCCGGAATGCTGTCAAAGCGGAGGTAAGGACTGTGGCTATTGTGGGAAGATAACTGTTATTTATGATTTTTTTTTTGTTCATTTGTTGATTTTGGGAGTGTATGTCAGTATAGCCGGAACTTTTTTGTGTGAACATATGCAGTTTTACAATGCGAAGCTGAGTTTTGTGTGGCCACGCTATCATTGGCCTAAACACCAAGATCAATCCCCTCCCCCAACAACAACAACAACAACAAAGTATCCCACCAAACACACACACACACACACACACACACACACACACACACACACACACACACACACACACACACACACACACACACCCTGTCGTTGAAAACTGGTTATTTGCTGAGTTCTGACTTGCAGATTGCTAGTTTTAATAGCATCCCTCACTCAACCTCTGCCGCTGAAGACAGGCCAACGAATCAATTATATGTCTGACAGGCGGGAGCAAACATGATTCAAGAAGCGTTGTCTTTCTCGTTATTACACTGTATGTGTATATATTATGCTTCTTCAGAACAAGGACTAACGGGCATTTCACAGGATTATAGACCTTAGTATTATAATTCGTTTGTTTGTTTCTTTCTTTTTTCAGGCACCACGTTGTATGTTTAACAACAACTGCGCCATCGAGAAAACAACACGCCGGCACTGTTCAGCATGTCGCTTGAAGAAGTGTTTCTCCATCGGCATGAAACCACAGCTGATACTCGGTAATTAAATAAAAAATAATTGCTGATGGCCGTCAGTGCTATCGTGGATAGAAAACAATGCTAATTTTGAGTCTGTTTCTTTGTATATTTTGTCACTACACTGCTGCACCTTCCCTCCTCCCCTCACCCCTACCTTCCACCCTCCACCCCTCAAGGCCTCCTACAAAAAGTACAGAGAAAGGTCTAACGCAACATACATAAAGGTTAGTGCATCCTGAGTAAGTTCAAAGTATTCACTATGCTTTTTCAACGTCTTCCACAATGCAGATGAAATAATTAATGCTGCATTATGCACTGGGAATGAGTTTCTTTTACCGTGAAAGTGGGTAACTGCACAGGGGTACAATCTGTCAATTGTTTCCTTTGTGCGTGTATCAGATCTGCCTCGGTGAATATTCTCAGTTTGGACGTAAGCATTACAAGGCGTTCTTTTCGCTGGCAGATGACTCAGCCAAGAAAGCCCGGATGACGCTTCGCCAAAAGAAACGCTCAGAACGAGAGGAGGCCCGCCAGCAAGGTGAAGGACGCTTCACAACCTTTGACCCCTTAGCAGCACCAGCAGCCAACACTTGTCCTCAACAAGCGTCTTCAACAGGAATCGTATCTTCCACTAGTGTCATAAGTTCCCACACGACCACTGCAGCCGTCTCTTCGTCTATGGGTGTGACCAACTCAACCACCATCAAATCCGCAATCGAATCAACTGGTACCGTTGACTCCCTCGGTGTTGCTGCACTGTCTCCCTCCGGCGTGGCGATGTTTCCTGTCGGGTCGGCCACGTCCATGACCATGTCCCCTACGTCCGCTGCCGTGGATCTGTTTTTCCAGCAAGCTCTTGATGGTGTGGAGTCGAGCAGCCAGGAAGTCCGCTGTGAGGCTCCTGTCGCGGTGGAACTTTGGGCAAGACCTTCTGCTGGCCCTAGCTGTAGCTCTTGGCCGCTGCAGCAATCTGAGTTTTATCTGCAAATGAGTGCTAGCGCGACACAGGACGGGGGTGGTCGTTATCCTTCTACACCGCAGGATGCGTTGGGTCAGCATCAGGTTAAGCAGCCGTCCTCGGTGACGAAGCAGTCGGATGGTTTCAGTTTTCAGCACGTCCCTCGCGAGGACCTTCCGTCCGACATGAAGCAGTACTGGCTTCTGACGAGCGACGAGCGCGCCACACTGACACAGCTGACCAGCGCCTACCAGGACACCATGATGAAAATGACCGACCGCGACCCCAGCAAAAATGTCGACTCGAGCAGCGGCGGTCTTACCATGGACGATTACTTCTTTGTGTTGGACCAGTTGCTGCATCTGTGTGTTCGTTTCGCGAAAGCCTTGCCTGATTTCTGGCAGCTGAAGCAGCCTGACCAGATCGCTATACTCAAGGCGTCCTGCATGCAGTGCTACGGGATCGCCGCGTCCGCCATGTGCGTTCCAGAACGCGGCGTCTGGCTGACGCCTTTCGGTGAAGTTGGGATCAGCCACATGCCGGCTGCCATGAACTCTGACCCGTTCATCGCTGATGTGTTTAGCTTTTGCTGCGGACTGAAATCAGTCGCCAAAACTGACATCACCATCTACGGACTTCTCCACAGCGTCACTTTGTTCGATCCTGGTGTGATCACGGTGGACGACAAACAGCTGGTGAACAGTCTGAATGACAAGTACCTGATCTTGCTCAAGCATTACCTGGCGTCCGAGTTCTCCTACCAGCACGCGGACAGGTATCTGGGAGTGCTGATGGAGAGACTACACAAGCTTCGTTCCCTGAGCCAGCAGAGCGTCTCTTTTTATAAACGATTTTCTTCCTGCTTCAAGCCACTTGGTGCAGAATTTTTCCAGTCGTAACTGAACGTATCCGTGAAACACAGATCTGCCAAACTACAAATTACTAGTGTTTTTTTTTTTTTTTTTTTTTTTTAATGTAGAGCCAGGATAGTCGAGGTGGTAGAGTGCCGAACGCTGGGGACGTGAGTTCGATTACCGACTTGAACTGGGACCTAATGTAAAAGTCGAGGTTAATTTAACCCACGGCTACGGGCCTAACCCGGACTAGGACAAAAGAAACCAAAAAACAAAACAAAACAAAATAAAGCAAAACAGAACAAAAAATTATATAAAAAGGAGGCGAAGAAAGGAAGAAATAAATCCTTCTATAACGGCCTAGGCATCTTGCTGGAATGGACCCACTTCCTGATTAAAAAAAAAAAATAGACCTTAGAGCTAGTTTAGTTCGAGGTTAGACTCTAACCCGGGGCTAAAATCCCTAACCTGCACTTCTGCATGCGGAGCCAGATCTGCTGACTTTATAAAGCCATTTGTTGTTGTTGTTGTTGTTGTTGTTGTTGTTGAAGCGGAATTGCTGCTGTGTGTGCACATGCGAAGATCCTCTTTGATAAGACTTTTTTTTTTGGGGGGGGGGGGGAGGAGGAGGACTGAGGAGGGAATTGTTGTAGTAAATGAAGAATCTGAAATCCCAGTAAATGATACAAAAATCATCTCCGTCATCACTCGTTTTTAGAAGGGTGTGTGTGTGTGTGTGTGTGTGTGTGTGTGTGTGAGAGAGAGAGAGAGAGAGAGAGATGAAGAAGGGACTGTACCTCTGACAAAACACATGAAGATGGTACCGTTTACTTCCCCTACAGTCCTGGCCTAGTTTAGAGAAAGGATCGCCAACATTGCGTCCGACACGGAAGAGGGCAGGTAATGTGTTTTTCTCTCCCGCTCCACCCACTTTCACTCGGTGTACACTGTCTTCCAATGTTCCTTTGTGGAAGCTAGCATTTGCTCAGCCTTTAAACAGGATGTCTCAGCACCTATTTGTCGGCTATGGACTGACACCAGAGACAAACAGCTATGCAAAGCGACTACGGCGTTCAGTTTATGTGTACCTAGTCAGTGACACAATCCCGTGCCGCTGTGACCTTACTCGGCGTGGTAGAGCGATGTGTACGCGTGCGGACACACCCTTGTACTGGGTACAGACGTGGTTAGTGAGTAAAATCAGTACTGATGAGTAAATGGTGCGATCTGTGTCGTCAGCCAGTCACAGTATGGTCTACGTCAGTCTGGTCACGGTTGGCCGAAGGGCGGGCTGATTCAGTTACTGAGTTTGCACTGTCATTGTGTAGGAGTGATCTTGCTTGAATGGAAACAACCGCGCAACTTGAAAGGGGCAAATCAGTGACGCAGCATAAGTCATTCGAAAATGGAATTCAACTTTTCTGAATTTTCACGACTCACCGGCAGCACTCATGGCTGTTTCACGGCTCAAGTCAGTCACGGCTGAAACTGACTGAACTCAGTGACACGCATGAGCATGGTAATGTTCAAACTTGTAAAACCATAGTATAGTTCAGTCATTTCGGCCGCCAAGGCTGCCACAACAATCAATATAAGATCGTACAATGGCCATGGCCGCCTGCTGGGTAGTAACTGTCAAGTATTGAAATCCGTTAGTACCGGCCTCATTCCTGTTCCGGGTCCGTCTCTTCTCTATGTCCCTGCGGCGACGCCCATATCGGGCTAACCGAGACCTAGGCAGGGCGTCCCTCAAGAATGTGACTTCCCCAATCACTCATGGGTTGCCCGAACTAACCGAGACCGAGCCGAGTTAAGTGATACATAAGAAAGAAAAAAACAAAAATGCTCGGTGACAAGGAAAGTGGACAGCTGCGAACAACTTTGAGGTCCCCGTGCTCGGCTCAATCTCGGTTAGCTCGATTTGGGCGTCGTCGCAGGAACCTAGAGAAACGACGGACCCGGAACAGGGTTGTGCCGGCCTCTGAATTAGTGAATTTGGACTGAACTGAAGCCGGAAGTTGCCCAGCCGGCATTGCCCCCTCCCCCCCCCCATCCCCCTTTCTTTGTTTCTGTTGTTAGGTTTGTGTAATGTTATTCGTGGATAGCATCGGTTGGGTGAGTGGGTTTTTTTTCCCCCGTTTTCTAAGGAGTTGCCGTTCAGTTTGTCTGAGTAGTGTTAGTTTATCTGCTGATACCGGCTGTAAATTCTATTAGGAAACGGATCATTAGTCAGATAATCAATCGTAGCTAAGATCATTATACTTTTCTCCAAATCTGTGTCAGCCGGCGTAATGATTCAAGTCAAGTTTCGGCTTTTCTTTAAGTCAGTCAGTGGTGACTAGATATGATTTACTCGGAGTGACTGTTGTGATTTCAAATTCCCTTTTCATTTTGCTAGTTTGAAATAAGCACGGTGTCTGAATGTTACCTTCATCTGATCTCAGTTGTTCAGTGATAGGGAGTGACTGACTGTGTGACGTGCATGCCGCGTACCGTAATGCAAGCGGCGTACGACTGACAATTCGTCGTGAGAGCTTCAACAGTGTACAGGCCGTGTCCTTTACAGACTTACAGTCACACAGCAGACATTCACTGCCAGTTTACACACACACTACAATCATTCACATTTAATTTTAATGCAACGTGCAAACACGACGATATCTTAATCCCGGCGTTACATGATACAGTTACAGTGACTTGACCACCGCAACGAAATTCGGTCCGACGTTTGCATCATTCGTGTCACAGTCGGCTCAGTTGTCGGCTTGTTTGCAGATTCAAGTGTTTTCCGATTTGCATCAGGCTGTGGACCTGGACAGAACTGACAGATAATCGGAAAGCCAAGTACAAACAGTACACAGCACGGTCTCATTGCCAACCTAAAAGTCCGAGTCCAACCAGCCAACCAGCCAAACTGACACCTGACGAAATAAGTCACCCACCAGATCAGTCCACAGGATAATTATTCCATCATCCATGGATTCGGCGAAAAGGGACAACGACTCGTTGGAGGACAGCAGTCAAGAAGGGAGGTATCGGCAGGGAAAGGTGCCACAGGCGGGTGGTGGGGGGAAGGTGTGTGGGGTGTGTGGGGACCGAGCCTCAGCCCACAATTTCGGTGCTCTCACCTGTGAAACGTGTAAAGCCTTCTTTCGCCGGAACGCCAACAAGGAAGAGGTAATCACCGTTTTGCTATGAGTCAGTAAGAGCGCACGTTATTTTTTTTTCATGCTAATTGATGTGTGTGTGTGTGTGTGTGTGTGTGTGTGTGTGTGTGTGTGTGTGTGTGTGTGTGTGTGTGTGTGTGTGTACACACAAGCGTTTTTTTTTTTCTTTTTTAGTAGAGGTATATCTGGCGCGGCTGCTTCACAGAATTATTCTTTTTTTTTTTTTTTGCTATTATTATGATGACGACGACGATGATGATGATGATGATGATGATGATGATTGGCACCTTACTGACACTCGGCTAACTACACTGATTCATCTCCTTCTCAAGTTCTTTTTTTTATTACGTGCATTATAATCTTTCTTAGAATAAAAAAAAATCGAATTTCACGAATAATATTTGTAAAGAAACACATATAATTGATGTGTGCAGTCACCACGCTGTATGTTCGACAACCACTGCATCATCGACAGAACAACACGTAAACAGTGTGCAGCATGTCGCCTGAAGAAGTGCTTCTCCATTGGAATGAAGCCACAGCTGATACTAGGTAAGTCACCTACTACTGCGTACAGTTTATGTTCGGGGACATTATCGTACATGCATCGTTTTCTATACCTGTCAGTTTACGCTGGCGTCGCTAATGCCGAACTGTCTCTTTTTGCCAGTAATGTGCTAGAACGAATATCCCAAACCCCAGTGTACCTAATGTACTAAAAGTACTTTGCGAAACCACAGTGTGCAGCTGCGGAAATGGTGTGTACTAGTACTCACGGAATATCCCTTATCCCGTATCCCGTTTAGATGTTTCCCTCTTTTCTCTGTGACACTCTAAAATGGGGAAGGGCAGTATGGGATATAATTGACTGGCGTTCATGGTGGGGGGGTCAAGCCATTTCAAGTAACGCTCACTTTGATCGCATACGTCATGTTTATTTTTAGAACAACTCGGGTCTAATCAAAACGAATGAGATCAAAGGTCAGTTATGGCATTAGGTCTATTGAATTTTAAATTTAATTGTGAACACCCCCCCCCCCCCCCACTCACACACACACGGAGAATCCTTTAAAAAAAGAAATAGCGAAAAAAACAAAACAAAACAAAAAACACCAAAACAACAACAACAACAAACAGTAGGTAACTAAATAAATATTTGTACAATTATTTCGATTAAAAGACGATATAGGTGAGTTTGACATGTTGATAAGCAACAGTGTCTGGGTCAAATACTAATCGCTGTTTGCTTGACATTGTTTGTCGGGTATTTCCATTGTGCCCGTCACACGTTTCCATTGCTCAGTACAGAGCATTGTTGTAAGATGTTCTTTCCGCTGGCAGATGACTCCGCGAAGAAGGCCCGAATGATGATGCGACAGAAAAAGCGCGCAGAACGGGAAGAGGTCGTCCACCAAAACCAAGACTGGTCAATGGTCGGTGGTCAAACACCAGCTGCCACTACCGCTCCGTCCCAGAATATGTCTTCCTCTGCAAGCACCTTTTCCACCGACGCTGCCAACTCCCACACCGCTGCAACCGTCCCCTCTGTAGGTGCGGGCTGCCCGGTCCCCAACTCCACTATGTCTCAGACTGGTAGTGGTACCGCCGATTCCCCCGCCGTTCCTTCACTTAGTCCTTCTGGTGTGGCGACATCTCCCATGGGGTCGGCGACGCCTTTCAACGCTTCAGGGGGCATGTCAACTTCTGGAGCTGCAGTGGACGTGATTTTTCAGCAGGCTCTCGCTGACATGGATCTCAGCAGTCAGGAGGTCCGCTGTACTGCTCCTTCTGCTGCTGGACTTTGGGCGAAACCTTCTGCTTCGCAAGCGTGCGAAGGGAACAGTTCTTGGTCTCATCCGGAACAGAGTATGGCTTTTCGAGAGATGGGCTCAACGCAAGATCGGGGTAGCTCGTGTTTCTCCCTCTCGCAGGATGGTTCGAATGCAGCCCAACTTCAGCAGCCATCTTCGTTAAAGCCTTCGGATGGTTCCGGTTTTCAGCACGTCCCTCGCGAGGACCTTCCGTCCGACATGAAGCAGTACTGGCTTCTGACGAGCGACGAGCGCGCTACCCTGACACAGCTGACCAGCGCGTACCAGGACACCATGATGAAGTTGACCGACCGCGACCCGGACAAGAGACTCAGTCTCGGCAGCAGCGGCGGAATGACCCTGGAAGATTTCTTCTACGTGGTGGAGCAGGTGCTGCATCTGTGTGTTCGCTTCGCCAAAGCCTTGCCTGATTTCTGGCAGCTGAAGCAGCCAGACCAGATCGCCATACTCAAGACATCCTCCATGCAGTGTGACGGGATCGCGCTGTCCGCTATGTGCGTTCCAGAACGCGGCGTCTGGCAAACGCCTTTCGGCGACCTGGGAATGAACCACATGCCGGCTGCGCTGAACACTGCCCGCGATCGCGAACTTATGGCTGAAATGCTCAGCTTCTCCCGCCAGCTCAAGTCAGTGGCCAAGTCAGACATCACCATCTACGGGCTTCTCCACTGCATCGCTTTGTTCGATCCAAGTGAAGCAACGTTGGACGACAAACAGCTGGTGAACACTCTGAAGGACAAGTACCTGATCTTGTTGAAGCATTACATAGAATCCCAGTTCTCCTACCAGCACGCGGACAGGTATCTGGGAGAGCTGATGGAGGCCCTCCGCAAGCTTCGAGCACTTAGCCAGCAAAGTGTATTGTATCTTAAACAGTTCTCGTCTTTCTTCAATCCGCTTGGTGTTGAATTTTTCGACCTGGATTAGGCAGATCGAAACAGCTTTATTACCACTGACAGTTTTCTCTCGTACAAACTCGTACAAACTCGTACAAACAGATACTTTATATAACTCTAACGCAAGTGAACTCCCCAGAGACAATCATGAAGGGTTGTTTTTTGGTTGTTGTTGTTTTTTTGTTGTTGGTTTTTTTTTTTTAACGTGCCTTTGTATGCAAATTGAGTGTCACGTGACATGAGTTGTACCGGCCTAGGAACGTACCAGTAGAATTCCCGATCAGTATAGACGCATAGTTAGGTGGTATGGTATGGTATGGCAGACTTTTCCTCGGTACACATATCCATCTCTGCTGAAATGCTCACGGCGCCGCAGGGCTGGAGGACGAAGCAGTGAAAGCCTGCTGCCGCTAAGCGCTACTTTATGTGCAAACATTAGTTAGGCACATAGCTTAGCAAAAATGGCCCGCGTACAAGTACACACGGCTATAATTTCGCTTGGGTTTCTTCATGGCATCATACGTATGATTTTTTTCAGGCGTGGGCAGCCCGGGTCGCTGTGCGAGTTTGGAAAAATTAACTCAGTCGTAGTCCTGGAGCTTGTGGCATACTACACCGTCAAGCTCAGTTCTAAACTCAAACCAAAAAGTTAAGCAACCCTGCTTTGAAATCCACAACAAAATTTTAAAAATAGACCATTAATCATAACCAAACACATAAAATCAATCCATTTGTACTTGGTGCCAACAGTTACGTCAACTTTGACGTACTGAATATCACATAGAGCCAAACTGTCAAATCAATTACAAAAGCACCGTACTTCATTGATTCCACAAACTTGAAAATGGGACGCCGGGATTTCCAGGGTTTCACTTCTTCCAAAAAAGTTTGAATCTGAAAGTCAGTGCGAGGGAAACAAAAAACAAAACTGCTGCGGCTTTTTCATGAAAAACATATCAACAAATATTTGTTCTTGCCCTGGTGAATAAAAGTGAACTCAGTGTTTACCCAGATCCAATACCAGTGCTTTATCTTCTATTGATTGTTTGTGACTTTTTGTCGGTACAGTTGTACACGTATTTAAAATGACAAAATCTCCAGGGGAAAGGGAGGGTAGAGGGCGGTCACTGGGTCAGATGAGGGCACGTCTTTTAACTAGTCCCGACGACCTAGTTCAGTGTCCCCTCACTTTAGGGGTGACTCGATAACTATCGTAAACTGGTGTATGTTCTGTCACCTCCCACCACCAACACCCTGCACACACACACACACACACACACACACACACACACACACACACACACACACACACACACACTTATTACGAATTTCCCTTACTCCAATATGGGACTGTACCAATGGGCAACTCCACTGCTGTCAGTCAAAAGGGTCAAGTCCCATACAGTGATGTCTTGGATGTACTGTGGTTTGCCAATATACGGCAGAGTAAAGGGTAGGGTTATGGCCTTGGGGTTTGCCAAGCGGACTCGTCTATTACAAATGACAATCACTGGTTTATTTTCACATCAGAGAATAAACAATTCATGAAACTGTAAGTTTATTCGGATTTCTATTGTTTCAAGTCCTGACAAAAAGATGCATGCTACTATACAATAAACATGACTAATTACACACACACACACACACACACACACACACACACACACACACACACTGACACATTCAATATAAAATGAAAGTAGAAAGACCCCCCCCCTCCACACCTAACAAATTGAATCAAGAATATCATCAAAACACACAACAAACATAAAACAAACAGAAACTGTCTGAAAAACACAACAACAAAATAACAATAATCAAACAACCGTGAATACAAAACCCAATCCCCTACAAAAATAATAAGAACTTGATAACAACAACAACAACACTGACAACAAAACAAACCTAAAGGACCCAAATAAACTATGATCAAAGACAGAAAGAAAGAAATCAAACCTGTCATCATGGGAGCCGTTGATAATGATAATGATATTAACGGATAACCTGATAACTTCATCATGATATTGGTAGCTGTTATCAGGAGCTTCAGTCATGCTCGACCACAGAGACCGTCTCACAACTTTCGCACCCCCCAACAACAACACTGAACAACAACAACCCCCCAAAAACAACAACAAACAAACAAACAAAATCCAAAAACAACAAAAAAACCGGCAACAAAAAACCACAACACCTGTAACAAATTAAAACACACACACACGCACACACACACACACACACTGAAACTGACACGGCACACACACATACACACACAACGTAACAAGTAAATAGGCCGTGACTCAACAACAAGCCCTCGAAATACTGTCAGTGTCTGCACTCTCCACAGCCCATAAAAATAAAGTCGTACAGTACAGCGCTTTACGTCCGACAAGGTCGTGCAGAACACTACAGCTCGGCTGCCCGCCGCCCTCCATGTTTTACGCTTGTGGCCTGAGGTTGATGCTATTTTTAGTAACGACCGGCCTCTTTCCCGTGCTTCTGTACCGACAACCTAGCTGGCTTCGGGCACAACAAGGAAAGCCACGGCGCATTTTCCTCGGAAGGTAAGTCGTGCAGGTATTTGCCCTGATATCTAACTCGTTTCCTCTTCAAGTGCTTTGCTGTCGGGTGGCCGTGTTAGTACTGACACTGGTTCTTCGGCCGAGTGGGTCTACGGTCGGCTGTTACGTGATCACTCGTGTCCGGAGCATTTGTACTGCTCAGCACGTCTGCAGTGCATGCGCTCTCCAAGTACGTGCACACCATGGCAGGGGCGTTTCTGTGTAGTGGCTGAGAGCTGTTTACCGCAAATTTGCGTAGACATTACGACATCGCCGGGTTTAGTGTGCTGCCTGCTTCAATGAAAACGAAGCATCTTAACGGTATAGCTTTCTATATATACACTAGGCAGTTGTCAGTACTCTCCGGGCGGCCGGTTGAAGCTGACACGGAAGGTGTGCGTGAAAGCCTGAAAAACATGGCGGTCTGAATCGTAGGAAGTCACAGAGCTTCATGCAAAAGGGGCCGAAACACGAGCGGAAAGTTACTCGGACGAACGACAGGTGTCACGCAATGCAGCTCTGTGATCGCCGTGTACGTATAATGTAGGTCAAACCACCCCAGTATCGACCCGCCTCGGCAGAGCTTCGGTTCAGTACATGGTCTGCTGTTCCCAACACACCACAGTGGGCGGAGCTAGACTGAGTTGGTACACATGTACCGATGGAGGAGAGCCGGCTGACTGAAATTCATCGGCGCCATGTCGTATGACCTGCATGGAGTTTTATCGGTACAGCAGCCGCCAGCACAGTTTTCATATCAGTTATTCCGAACGACTAATGACCGGAAAGAGATAAAAATGACAAACTATGAACAGTAAACATTAAACCACACTGGCCTATTAATCTACGGCCGAGATTCCCGCCAGGACGACTGAACCGACTGAGTGATAGCCGGTGTTCGGAATAAGGGGTTTGGAAAAGGCGAGTTGCAAAAGTGATGATTGTACAAACTGTGACTAATTATATATGTTAAAAATACTTTAATGCTGGATTTTTTTCTGCGGGAAACTGCAGCACGCTTTATTAATTCCTATTTCAGAGAATTGTGCATTTGGTGCTGATATTTTTCCAGAGGGTATTGAAACTTTACTGACACACATCGGAGAAGTGTCATAAACCTTTTGCACTTGATAAGACCCCCCCCCCCCCCCCCGGCAAAAAAAAAAACAAACAACAAAAACTGACACACGTCGGACGGACACGGCACGGCACACACACTGACGCGCGCCTGCCGCGCGCGCGCACACACACACACACACACACACACTGTGACACGCACGCGCGCGCGCGCGTACACACACACACACACACACACGCACACACACAACATACCCAAACAAAAAAACCCCTAACAAACAACAAAACAACAACAACAAACAAACAACAAACAACCTCATTGAGCAACAATTCAGTACCGTACAACAACTGACTTACAACAAATAAACATACACAGAGGAAACCGGCGAGTAATCGAATGTAGAAATATAAATTAAAACAACAGAAAAAAACCCTCACAGGTTTCCGTTTCTACGACATTACCCTCTTTGCTGTGAAAGGAAAAGAAAAGTACGGTGGCCTGAATCGTGAGGGTGGCGACCTCCCAGGACCCGTGACCGCGGTCAGTACGTTCGCGTAACCCAGCGGGCAGGTGCTGACGCCCTGACCACGTCATTCCGGTACAACTGTCCTTAGCTGTTTGTGTGACAACATTCTCCGTATTTGTTATGTCCTGTCTACATGACTGTGTGCATGCCCTCTCGTCAGTCCGCAGTGCGGACGGATCATTCTGAGGCGGAGGAATGATTTATTCTTGTGTATATTTCCGTCACGGTACAGTGCAGTGGTTGGGTTCGCCAGTTCTTGGTTAGTCTGTATCTGCAAAAAGCAGTGAGGCTTAGTGCCAGTACAAAGTTCAAGTATTCAGTGGAACCACTGCATGCCTGTTGTGTCGGTACGCTTCACGGATTCCTTACGCCGCAGTGTGAAGGGTTGCACCGATGGTTGAATTCCCGCACTGGTGTCAGTAGTACACTCACGTAATGTGTTCACCGAGTCTTTCTGTTTCAGTTTATCTGGCTGTTGCACCGACAGAGATGCTGAAAGATTCAGTATTGCCGTCTGTCAGTCAGCCACCGAGTCAGTCAGTCATCTCTATTGGTTCAATATTGACTGATGTTTCAGTATAGTTTTGAACGTGTTTCGGTGTGTGTCGGTTTCACTAAGTGGCCCAGTTTGAGTGCAGTTGGTTCATTCAGATCGGTGCGTATCACTACTGACTATCAGCAGTGACGACGGAGACTTTTTGTTATGCCGGCTAGCCTGCATTTTGATGTGTATCCGTGTCACACAAACTGACCGTGGCCGGGTAGACGCCAAGCTCGAATCAACCTGCCGTGATCAACGATCATGATACGTGTCAGTACATTCATATTCAGTCCACAGTATAGCTTCAGTGACCGGTACTAGTGACTGAATCTTGCATAGGAAAGAGCAAGCAGGAAATTGAGATTATCACGCTGAGTGGGCCATTGAGCATTAGTGTTTATTTGGGAAAAGAGCAGCAGATTCAGTCAGTTTTTGCATCAAAACATAGTAGCCGGCACTGACTCAGTGTGACAGTCAATCAGACCACGTAGAGGTGCCTTGTGTCGAGGCATTGTATGGAAATTCAATGCTAATCAAGAGTAATTAACATATTCACAGCAAAGCGTTATTCCCTCGTGCACCTTGCCTTGTAGGTATAGGACTGTGTGCGGCCGAGTACTACTTATATAACGACCGTTCTGCATTGTTAGTCGGTCGGCCTTCACAGAGCAGGGCACAGCTGATCAGTCATCCGGCGCGGAGCCGCAGCTTCATAAGTGCGTTCGCCCTCCACTCAGATGTTGTAGTGGGTAGGTTCGTGACTGATCAGGTCAAGGGCACTGTGTCGGATCGCTCGGTATCATACGCCGTGCAACACGGGGACTACTTACTATGGCGGGCTGTTTTTCTTTTTCTTCTTTCTCAGTGCTATTGCGACTTCCATGTTTACAGACGATTGCTCACCGATAAAGCCTTCGATTTGCAACGTGGACACTGATGTGCAAATCTTTACATTATTGTAATGTGTTAGTAAAGTTGAGCAGAATTGAGCAGTCTGTCTGCAAACCAGGGTCAGGTCGTGAGTTCGAATCCCGGCAGGGACCAAATATTTTTGACTTATATATCTGACTTTTTTTCTCGTTTGCCCCGTTTTTGATGGCACCCTTATGTGGTAGAAAAGAACACCGACCCACCCTCTGCAAGCCAGGGTATATTGCGGAAAAGACGAGGTCAGATACCGGAAGCAACATCCTTCATTTGCAGTGTCAATAACACGCCATTAATTTTAGAGGTGTAATAGCGGCACGACATAACTGACCTGACTCCTTGCTGCTGTTTGTTGGATTCCGGTTTGTTGATAAACCAGAAAACAAATTAAATTGCTACTACAATGTCAGAGTAAAGACGTGTGGATGCTCAGGACACATTTTCGATCCGTGGACTGAGTTTCCTGAGCGCAATCGTCGCCACCGCTTTAGAATCAGAGTAGCATCGGAACAACTCCCCGCCGTGTTGACTGACCCCCGCTTGTAACACGTCTCTGTGCGCTGACGGCGGTATGTGAAACTTCTGTAGTGCTTGCGGCGTCCTATGTGAACCATTGCTTGCACGCAATCTGCTGAACTGAAACACAGCCGCGGATTTCACCTGCCAGCCTTCTGGGGTTGCCTGCGAAGCTTTATGTGAAGCATTGTATGCACGCAACCTGTTGTAAATAGACCATAGGTCTTGTATGACATGACAGCCATTTCGGGTTGGCACGGACAACGACGCCAGCCGCGCACAAGTTTTAATTTTCCAACTACAGTGTAGCTGAATATTGAAAAGCTTCGTGTCAGATGCTGAGAGGCAGGGACCTATTCAGTACAGACTGTGTCATGCGTTGTGGCGTGTCGGCTGCTTGCCGCTTGCAGCTGCACTGATCGAGTGTTCATCTTTTCCCCGTGCAGATAGCGAGACATCTTGATTTTCCCTGCGACAATGGCTTCAGGTATGAAACAAGCTAATGGTTCTTTTGCGGTGACAGTTTGACGTGTGCGTGTACACGTGACACGAGAGTACATCTGTAATGTTTTAATTGTTTTGTGCATTAATATTCGTATTACACGGTAAAGCCGGACAGTTACGGGCATCGCTTGGCGGTACTGATTGGGCACGCCATAAATCCAGTTTGTGTTGTTTTTCTTTGTCGGGAACATCGCGTGACTCAGTTTATCACTTGGAGAGGGGGGGGGGGGGGGAAGAGAGAGAGAGAGAGAGAGAGAGATCAAGTTTTTTTTTAATCACATGCATGTTTATCTGCGTTATCTGATCACAGACTTAAGCTAATGTCATAAAGTGCATTCGTATATTTTTTATTTTACAGCTATTAAACAGGCGTGCTTTTTGTATGTACACATATGTCCTCATGGGTCAAATGATTAAGAATAAGGAAGGTCGCTGGGGAGGCGCAATGCTCCTTCCACTGACACGCGGGGGGGGGGGGGGGAGGGGGGGAGAGAGAGAGAGAGACCTTTGTTTTCGAACGGTGGAAGATTATGGCCAAAAGACCAGTTTACAATCTTGTCTTGCTAAACCGGAGAGAGAGAGAGAGAGAGAAACCTTTCCTCCCCCAGCAAAATGACCCCCCCCCCTCAAAACAACAACAACAACAGCACCCCAAAACAAACAAACAAACAAACAACTAAACAAATGCCCCCAAACCCCAACAACAACAACAACAACACAGAACTAAACAAAACAGAACAACAACAAAAAGAAAGAAACAAGCAAACAGCAATAACAGTTACAACACTCTTGCAACTCCATTTTGTACGTATAGACACAAACCATCTCAGCAACTTCAATCGTCGCCATCATCACAGAATTGAGCAGTCTGTCTGCAAACCAGGGTCGGGTTGTGAGTTCGAATCCCGGCTGGGGCCAGATATTTCTTTTGGCCTTTTTCTCGTTTACCCCGTTTATTTATGTCCCCCTTACGTGGTGGAAAAGAACACCGACCCACCCTCTGCAAGTCAGGGTATATTGCGGAAAAGACAAGGTCGAATTCCGGAGGCAGCGTCCTTCATTTGCAGTGTAACACGCCATTAACTCTTTGACGACGGAGCGCAATTTCTGACACACGATTTCCTATAGGAAATCGTGTGTCAGAAATTGCGCTCCGTCGTCAAAGAGTTAACTTTAGAGCTGAGGTATAACAGCTGCACGACACATACAATTATGCGCAATTTTTTCTATGTATTTTATTTATGCATTATTGTATTTATTTATTCATTTACGTATTCATTTATTTATTCATTCATGGATGATCAGCTCCCCTATTCATATTTGTAATCGATTTTCCTCTTTTTTCCCCCTTTATTTGTCTGTTTATTCTCGGCTCTTATTTATTATTTCTTCGTTTATATGTTATTTGTTTATCTGTATTAATTTTATTTTCAGCGCCACCTTCACCGGACTCCACCCCTCTCGACCTCTCGCCTACCATGGATACCGACCCACCCGCTGATGCCTCCTCCCCACCCGTCCTGGCTCCCTCCTCCCTCACCCTCGCCCCGAGAGTAGAGGCAGTCAAAGTCGTGGAGGTCGAGGACGCCGAACGCGCGGCGGATAGAGAAGCTGTTGCCATGGCAATGGTCATGGACCTCACCAAGGCAACGGGACCTCACGAGCAGCCTCCGACCTTGACCGCGGAACCAGAATTCTACCAGGGCGGGGACCCTGGGGCTGAGGACCGACCCCCACCACGGAAGAAGCAGCGGAAGAAACCGCGAGAGGATGAGAAGGTGTGCAGGGTGTGTGGAGACAAAGCTCTGGCACACAACTTCGACGCCATCACCTGTGAGTCGTGCAAGGCCTTCTTCCGCCGCAACGCCCTCAGGACTGAGGTGAGTCGGGGAGAGCAGCGCAGCCCGAATTTCCTTTACCGCGGCTATGGGACAAAAAGATACACAAAATTAAGGTCTTCTAAACTTCCAGCGCCGAAGTGACCTGTTATCACAAAATGAGTCATACGTCACATTCTGGCCGTTTTGAATTATTGGTATGAAAAGAAAATTAATGGTGTGTGATTACAGTGATTCAGTGTTATGTTACAATTAATGGCTGAGTTTATTATAGATGATGAATGGGTGTATGATTCCAGAGATTCAGTGTGATGTTACAATTAATGTCTTACCTATTAGAGATGGGTTTACTTTAGTCAGTGTTCCGTACAGCTTTCAAAACTGAGTGTCACTTTGACCATCTCTGTCAATTCAGAGGGTCATTTTGTAAATTCAGTGAAGGGCAGCCTCAAATTCTCTGCGTCAGATTCTGAAATCTTTGCGCAAACGGCGCACATATGCGCGTAATAAGGAACACTGATTTAATTCATGTTACATCACCAGGACGTTTGGTTTAAACTGATTTATTTTGTTGCACTGGTGAAAGTACAGAAAAAAACAGTTTGAGCATAAACAAGACGTGCTTATGACATGCAAAAAAAAAAAATTCAATAAAAATTCAAGGACGTTTCATACATACATTATGCAGAAGTTAACAGATGTGTCTTCAAACAGCAAGAATAGGAGGGATAGTTGCAGCATCTTTCGGAGACAACAGTTACGTCGTGCTTGTATAATATACTGAGGGGTTTCGACCAGTTCTTGTTATGCTTCTAATAGCCAGGCGCACACCCAGAGGTAATAAGTTGACTGTACAGCCAACATGCACACATATGACTCAGATGTCATTATTGTTCACGTATTGTATATGCATAAGCCTTTGCAGCCTTGTTATTACAGCTTATGTCAATGGTATATATTAATTTATCTGTAAGCGAGAGATAGTGTTCGCTTGATAAAAACCGTCAGGTGGACGATCTAGCGTAGGGCCACGAAAACAAATGACAAGAAACACTTCAAGCTCTCAGTTTCTGCCCTGTACATGGATACATGTACACAACTCAGTGAGTCAGACTCGAATATTGTGTCAACATAATCTACTCGAATCAATAAAGACAGCGACAACACACCAGGCTCCGCATGTAGAAGTCGAGGTTAGGGATTTTAGCCCCGGGTTAGAGTCTAACCTCGAACTAAATTAGCTCTAGGGCGGTTAAAGTTTCTGTTCTTCTTTGTTTTGCATCAGGAAGCGGGTCCATTCCAGCAAGGTGCCTAAGCCGTTATAGAAGGATTTATTTCTTCCTTTCTTCGCCTCCTTTAGATATATATATAGGGGAAGTAAGTAAAGCTGAGAGCGCTCCCTAGATCTAGGAGATGTGTGCTTTGTATGCCAGTGGACAAGTCCGCCTTGCCCTATATTGGCTACAAGCCACAGTGGAGGGGGGGGGGGAATCTACCATCCTACCGCTGATACGTCTATCAGATCTAAGGGTATCTCACCATTCATAGGGCCCCCATTCCCCTCCCACCGGGAGGAAAATGGTCGGTACAACCAAAGCCATATGAATTGGTGATTTTAGCCGCTCACGACCATGGTTTCGGGTCAATGGGACCCTCATCAGGTGAGCATGCGGCGATACCCACGAGGGCTGCAACGTCCAACCAGCACTAAAAGGCTGCCCCAGAATAATCTGGTGCGTCTCCAGTACTAGCAGACGTCACTACCCTAAAGCTCTGCAAGAGGTTTCAGCGGGGAAACGCATATATATATTGTTTTGTTTTGTTTCTTTTGTCCTACTTTGGGTTAGGCCCGTAGCTGTTGGTTAAATTAACCTCGACTTTTATATTCGGGCCCAGAACTCATTTGAACAGACAAATACTTTACAAAGACTGTTACAACTACATTTCTGACATCTGCGTGCCCCCCCCCCCCCTTCCTCCCCTGCCCCCCTCCCCCCCCCCCCTTCTCCACAACAATAACAACGTAACAAAACATACACACAAACAAACCTAAAAACTCCACACACTTCTTTTTGTTTTGTTTATTGTTCAGCCACGATTGTCAAACGTGTTCATGCATATTACGTCGTGGAAACTGATAAAGACGTTAAATTCACACACACACACACACACACACACACACACACACACACACACACACACACACACACACACACACCCATCCCACCGTGCTCATGCATACAGTGAAAACTTTCTTTAGAAGCGACAGTGTTCTTGAATAAAATAGAAATCCGGTGTGTACAGTTTAGTATTTTTTTTTTCTTTAACAGCGGAACCCGTGCATGTTTCGAGGGGACTGTCCAGTCACTGTACAGACACGGCGCTTCTGCCCTGCGTGTCGCCTCAGGAAATGCTTCGAAGTCGGCATGAAGGCTGAGCTGATATTAGGTAAGTTTGTACACTGAGGTTTTCCGGACTCCAGTTTCTAGAACCCTTGTCGGCGGCCTATGCCCCAGAAGAGGCAAAAGGTGAGAGAGAGAGAGAGAGAGAGAGAGAGAGAGAGAGAGAGAGAGAGAGAGAGAGAGAGTTTTATAAGTCATGAAGCTAAAACTAGAAAGAAGGAAATCAGGGTTAGATGTGCATAAGAAAACAAGAGAGAAAGAAGAAGTGTTTTAACTTGGTGATGCATCACACGCATAGTCCAGATGTGCACTGTTCCTTGTGTGTGTGTGTTTCTAGATGACCGAGAACGTAGAGCCCGCATGGAGAAGGTGTCCGAAAACCGTGCCAAGCGTATCGCCCGAGAAAGCACAGACGACTCGAGCGATGCCCAGGTAACCCGGCGCCAATTTGTACATGACAAGAATTTGGCCAAACAATAAACATAATTACAACTTTATTGCCACATACATGAATGCTAAGAATTCATCTTTTTTATTCACCGAGTCAGTTCCGGGGTGTCAGGTCAATGCATGCAGCATAACATCACCAGTGCTGCTGATAGATGGTCAAAAGACCTATGCACCATAGATTTGATTAGCATTAGGATGTTTTAGCATTTGACAGTAAATTGCTCCAGCCAGATTCACTAATGGCTTGGATGCAGATGGCATGTGGAGACTAACCTTCACTGGTATTGTAATAAATTAATTTATTGTTTTGTTCCGCGTGGCCAGAGTCCTTGTTAATAGGGATTTTCATAAAGAATACTTTTGATTGGCTTGTTTCACTCTTCTCGTGAAGCGGAAGGTGGGGGGGGGGGGGGGAGAGAGAAATTTCAGTTTGGATTGCCACATAACACACAAAAACACTGGACGAGGTGCACGCCAATATATATGTATGCAGATGATACAATAGGCATTTCATAAACCTGGTAGGATCATAAACCTGGTAGGATGTAAAGACTGACACATACTCAAACTGGTTTCAGAGTTCATTTAGCAAAGCTAAGCGCTTAGAACTGTCGTATCATGAGAGGACATAGATCTATAGATACCACAGTGGATGAATTATTATTATTATTAATCTGTAATTACACACTGTCCCCTTCGTTACGTCCAGGTGGGGTCATCGTGTCAGTCGGTGATCATGCCAACAGCGACGGAACGTTACGTCACAGGGTCCAGCCCCGCCAGCACCTCCACCAGCGGCAGCACAACCACCATCTACATGCAGCACGACGGCGACGCGGAGCTGCAGCACCAGCTGTCACGTGACGACCACGTGGGCGTCAGTCACATACGGAGTAGCATCAACAGCGCCGCTCCTCAGACTGTTCTGCAGCTACTGGCACCAGGTAAAACATTCCTACCCTTTCTGTGTCACAGTGGACGATATTCAGCGGTGAGCGGTGGTCTAATAGGTAAGCGTTTCGGACGGCCGTCGCCGCTGTTACGGCGAAGCGTGGGTTCGAGCCCAGGTCGAGCTTGTGATATGTGAAATCATGATCGGTTTTTCCTGGCTACCGGGCTGCTCGTCGGGGGTTTCTCTCCGGGTTATCCGGTTTTTCTCCCCCAGCAAAATTACACCCCCTCCCCAAAAACAAACAAACAAACCCCAAAACAAAACAAAACAAAAACCACACACACACAAACAAACAAACAAACCAAAACAAACAAACAAACAAACAAAACACACACACACAAAACAAAACCAAAACCCCCAAAACAAAAACAAACAACAGGATAGGTAGGTTGAGTGGTGCTGCACTGCGGTGACGCGCTTCTTACGGAAGCAGCCCGAATTTCCCGAAAGGGACAATGAAGTAATAAAAAAGGAAAAAAAAGAAAACAAAAATGAAAGAAGAAAGTACGTATGACTTGGCACATGTCGAGTGTCCGAACCCCGAAATTCAAGACAGTCTTAATCCTGCTCTTAACTGGGCTCAGCGCGCGAAACACACATGTGCACATGACAGTCGTTGCGCTCGGTGTGCCTACTAACTGCAAAACTGAACACCGTGACAGCTATGCTTTGTGACAAACCGATTGAAGATGCACTGTCCGAGTCCGCCATGTTTGTGCGCAGAGTGACGTAGAACAGCCAATCAGAATCTGTTGTGGAAACCACAGTCACAGTTATGGCTATTTGAAATCCAGGTTGCTGTGATAACGCCACAGCGGCGCCCCCCCCCCCCAAAAAAAAAAAAAAAAAAATCACAACTGTGTCACAACTGTGGACAGCACTATGGCGCTCCGCAGTGCCCAGTTAAGAGCCGGCTTAAGGTCTACCCGTATGAATGGGAGGGGGGTTCAATGGTCCAAGGGGTTTTGGCAATCGGGTCCTGCAGCTGACTTAACAAGCACTTCAAGTTATTCCGGCCCGGTATTCGCTTAGCACCGTCTCTGCTTTTATTTGCAGCTACCCAGCGAGCGGCACAGCCGTCCCCAAGCCTGCATCATCCTCAGCTGCACCAGCATCTGAAGCAGGACCTGTCTCCTCTTCATCAACATCAGCACCACCTCCGGGGCTCGTCCTCCTCAATTCTCACACCGGAACCACAACCGGCGTCTAGCTCCGCGGCGCATGCGCAGGGCGAGTTCCAACACGTGTCACGTGACCTGCTGCCCTCTGACCCCCACATGTACTGGCGACTGTCGGAGGAAGAGAAAACCCTGCTAACACAGCTGTCTAGCGCTTATCAGGTGAGATTTTGGGTGGTGTTGTTGGGATGTTTCCAAGATCTTTGGTGTTCTTGCGGATGTCACAGTGTGTGTGTGTGTGTGTGTGTGTGTGTGTGTGTGTGTGTGTGTGTGTGTGTGTGAGGGGGAGGGGGGGGGTCTCGAGTGTGCCGGCATGAGTTGCCACACTGAGTCAGTGCTTCTGTGATTTGTTCAATCGTTCACCGAGTCAGATAATTGTGGTCACACAGCACACTGATTTATTTCTCTTAAAAAAATTATAACCTTTTTTTTGAAGGTGGGGGTGTCATTGGAGGGGTGGTATCAGTTTGAGGTAAGAGGGGGCGGGACTGAGGTGGGGCCAGTGTTTGCAGATCTGTTTTTCGTCTTTCATTCAGATAAATTTGGGCAAGTGGCCTTTTTTTTGTAGAAATTCAGTACAGCATCACCAGACTATAAGTATTACTTACCCATCGTCAGTGTTCAGTCGTAGCTGCTGTTGTTTCGCTTTCGTAGCTGCTGTTGTTTCGCTTAGACCATGAACTACAGTGCAAACGTTTGTTACCCAGGACATCATCATGACCCTGCCGGAGCGAGAGCCGTGCCCCGAGGGGAGTTGCCGCCCGGGGGAACCGCGCAGCATAGAAAGCATCTTTGAGACTGGGGAGAAGAACATGAGGCAACTGATCGCATTCGTCCAGCGCCTTGGGGACTTCCACTTGCTGAGGGAGGACGACAAGATTGCTACGCTGCAGGTCTGTTAAATGTTGAAGGTTTGGGTCGATCTGCACTGTATTTTTCCGCAAACTTGTCTCCGCACTTATATTGCATGATCAATTGTTGATCACATGCAGCTTTTGATGTCTTAGTATTTAGACTATTTAGAGTTTTGATTTTCTTTTGTTTATATTTTGTTCTTTTAGGACTGTTTGTAAGATTGGCAGTGTTTTGTTGTTGTTGTTGTTTTTTTTCACTACTCCTCTTGTCATGTATTTCTTCTTAACATCACGTAGCCTAGATTTGAAGACGTACGTATCCACAGACAACTCGTACAGACATCAGTTGCTGTTCTGATCATTCAGTCGTGTTCCTATCCTGCAGGCCTCCGGAATGCGCACAGTTGTTCTACGCTGGGTCGGCCTGTACGTGGTGGAGCGTGACACCTGGCTGTCACGGTTCGGTGAAAACACCGTGGCCATGACGGCGGCCATCTTCGGCAACGAGGACGTCATCCGTTGCATGGCCAACTTCTGCCGGTCGCTGAAGATCATCTTGAAGAATGACGTCACGTTGTACGTGCTCATGCACTGCCTCATCCTGTTTGACCCGCGCGAGCCCAACATCGTAGACAGGCAGGTGGGTGTCGACATCATCAGGTTCGGTAGACAGTGTTCGTACTTACGTACAGAAAGAGTCATTGTATTTTGTGTTTTCAAGATTTTTTTTTTTAAATACGACTAAGAAATCGAAACGTCCCAGATCAAAGTAGTCAGGCGGGTGGATTGCTGGGTCAGTGCAAGAAAGGGAAGGTTTGGATGATCTGGTAAGATTTTTTTCTTGTGTCTCTTCCTCTGTTTCTTTTTCCTTTTTTTCTCCCCCCCCCCCCCCCTTTTTTTCGGGTGGTGGGTATGTGTGTGTGTGTGTGGGGGGGGGGGGGGGGGTCTTGCACTGGCTCCTAACGCTTCTCATTAATTTTCATGTTTGGGAGTTGCCTAGTCTTTTTTTGTATTATCGTTTTGTTTCGGTTTTCCTATCGGTCTAGATACTTTTACTTGGTCTTTGGACACTTTACCAAAAAACAACGTTTCCACAGATCGTGACCTATTTCGTGACCAGGCATATGTTGAAACAACACATGGTTGAAACTCGTTTTGTCAGTATAAATCACAATGCAATCCAATTAAACAAACAGGCTTTTTGGTACGATCAAAGGCGATTAGCTTATAGGTCTTATAAAGCGCAAACAGTCTGCTCAAAGAACACTCAGTGCGCTACACACACACATTCTCACGCATACATGAAACATGAAACACTAAGTACGTGTGCGGGAGGGGGGGGGGGGCTGTCAGGAGGGGTAGTGATGCTACAGATGTTTAGACGGAAGTGCATTTTGGCGAAGACTTCCTGTTAGTATTTTCTCTTGTAATTTCTGCCCCGCAGCTGATCAACACATTCCGGGACAAGTACGTGATCCTGCTGAAACACTACCTGGAGTCCGAATACTCCTTCCTGTACTCCGAGCGCTACCTCCGCGCCATCATGGACAAGACGGTGGAGATCAGACACGTGGCCGAACAGAGCATCGGCGTCATGCGGCAGTTCAAGGACTTCCTCACACCTCTCATGAAACAGTTGTTTAACCTGGATGACATCGTCTAACACTTAAGTATAGCTTTCTGATTGGATGTTGGGCGGGAAGAGCAGTATGGGGACGAAGCCGAAAAACCACGTGCCGTCTGGTGCACAGCACGGGTCAAGGACAGCCCGCAGGTCACCTCAGGGCTGAGGTACATTTTTTTTCCGGCTTCGTCGCTGACCGAAGAGGACGGCCGGTAGCCAGTAGGTTGGTCCACTGGTGCCGCCGGCAATCGTGAGTGCGAGTGCGAGTGCGAGTGCGAGTGCGGTGTCAGCCAGTGAGCTCCACCCAGAACCTAGGCAGCAGTAAACATGTGTGCTTGCTTAGGCCGTTGTCCGTTCCCTGTGTCTGTGTGAACTGAGCCTGTTTGTGTAGACTGTCCATCACAGGCAAGGATACACGAAATGTGGACGACCTGCCAGTCTGTCTGTATTGAATAGTGTTCAGTTGGACGCTTTCAGCGAGGGTAGGTGTCCCTTCCTCCCACCACTCCCTTCCAGTAACCTGCCCAAAACTGAGCCGTCCCCATTCAAGCTTGTGGCGGGAATGTTAACCTCCCCAGCTGACAGGCAACCGTGAACGGGATGGTGGGTTATGTTGAAGTTTGCTAGTGTTGCCATGGGACTGTAGATCTGTTGCGTCGCGTCCGTAAAGAGTAAGGTGTGAAGACCATGTGCTTGAATCACAAAATCATCAGGGTGGGTGGGTGTTTGGAAGTGTAACGTCCTTTTCCAGCACGTACGGGTGATCTATATCAAAAGGGTGGACTGTGTTGTGTGCAGAGAGTCCTAAATCAGGCAGGGTTGAAGCGAGACGTTCGTCATGTATATGTACAATGAATTTTTTTTTAATTTTTTTTTTGAATGGACCGGTGAAACGCGCCAAAGAATTCGAGGTCTTGATTGTTCTGGAAGCAATGCGTTTGGACTGTGAGTGCGAGACTGCATTGTATCCGGACGTGTTTACCGAGGAGCAGTAATGTTGTTGCTTGTTATTGTTGTTGTTGTTTGATGTTATCAGAGTCAGAGGATACTGTGTATGGTTACTGTATATGTGTATACGTACTTTCACAACAATTTACTCTCATGGTTAATCATGACAGCTACAGCTGACTGAGACAGACAGGCGTCCTTTGACTTACAAGATCTCAGGTGCATGACCAAGGCCCGAATGTAAAAGTCGAGGTTAATTTAACCCACGGCTACGGGCCTAACCCAGACTAGGACAAAATAAACCAAAACAAACCAAATTATATTTTTAAAAAAGGAGGCGAAGAAAGGAAGAAATAAATCCTTCTATAACGGCATAGGCATGTTGCTGGAATGGACCCGCTTCCTGATTTAAAACAAAAACAACAGAAAATGTAACCCTAGAGCTAGTTTAGTTCGAGGATAGACTCTAACCCGGGGCTAAAATCCCTAACCTCGACTTCTACATGCGGAACCAGGAGGCATACCATTCACATTCTGCCGATCGTATGTAAAGGTTGATTGAGTTCACACTCTGTCTTGTTTGTGATGGAGGGAGCTGTGGACTGATGTTTCTTCTGTCAGAGGAGAGGTTCAGGCGAGTGTGTACCAGAAACTACACACGTAACGTCACGATCTTCATGTCCCTGGACTAACAAATCCTTGCCGCTTCTCTGCCAACAGGCTTCTTGCCCTGCCTTGTGCAACGTTTCAGTATCGTCGTGAAACTAATACAAGAAATTAATAGGCCAGTAAAACGGCAGTGGGGCTGCGACTGTTGAAAGTGAGCGTGGGTGGGTGTTTGGGGGTTTAACGTCCCTTTCCACCACGTAGGGTGACATCAACGAAGACGGGGCAACGATGAAAAAGCCAGCACAAATATTTGGTCCCAGCCGGGATCGAACTCACGACCCGAGCATTAGAAGTCCAACGCTCTACCATTCGACCACCCCGGCTCCCCCTGTTGAAAGTGAACACGACAGCAGTGAACACGACATTAGTGCGCACATGTAATCCTTTGTCCCAATTCTGAGACGCCGTGGCGGGACCTTTGTTGAGGCGGACCTTCGCTACTGAACGTGTTTTCGTGTATGTGATGACACAAAACATTTCCTCTGTCCTTGGTACTGACTGCAGACGACTGACGTGGCCGGGCCTTTGTTGAGACACATCTAAAGATTTAACACTTTGGCTTCTGGACGTGTTTTCGTGTATGTGATGACACAAAACATTTCCCGGTCAATTTAACTCGATAAAGCTACAATACAACCAATTGACCACACTCTCATAGGCACTGTTGATTCAGTTGTACATTGTGAGATTGTTTGACATCAGACAATAAACAAACAAACAAACAAGTGTCCTGTTCAGTGATTGTTTTGGTGAAACCGTGTCACATCAGTTGCCGTCAGTTTGCCGCTGTGTCAGTTTTGAAACTGCTTTCAGTCCGTCACCACCTGAACCAGCAAACCTGCCAACCGGCATGCACACTGAACTCACCGTCAAACTGGCGGACACATGTCACACTTATTTTCACCTTTGCTTCCGGCACACACACACTCAGACCGCTGACACGCACTGACGCACGTTCGAGACTGAGCGCGCACGCCGGCACCACACACACACACACACACACACACTGGCGCACACACACACACACACACACACACACACACACACACTGGCGCGCACACACACACACACACACACACACACACACACACTGGCGCGCACACACACACACACACACACACACACACACACACACACACACACACACACACACACTGTCTCTCTCTCACACACACACACACACACACACACACACACACACGTCTCTCTGCCACATTATTCTCATAATTGCGGTAAATAGACTTGCATGAGTTACTTTTCGTGAGAGTTGCAGTAAATAGACGGTTTCACGGGAGAGAACTCTCAGGGTTTAGGTTCGGAGAGGACACTCGAGTTCGACCTGAAAGTTAGTTTTATGGGTTTTGTACGTCGTTCTCTGGTAGCTGTGGTTCGTATGCGTTTTTGGTTTGTGAGTTGATGATCGTCAGTTCTTCCCAAGGTAGTTGTGGTAAGACAGTGTTTTCTGGAAACAAAGATATTTTCTGGAAACAAAGATATGAGGGAAGTTCATGACGTTCAGTTCGAAGAGCGTGCATGTTTTCACTGACGCATTGCTGCATAGTCCAGACGTTTTTCACAAAACACCACCGTGTAAATTAATCTGTGTCCTTGATGCCGCACGTAAGACATGTCATGTTGCGCGCGCTGTATTTGTAAACCGGCAGGTGGTTTGTTTGCAGTTTTTGATAAACTGTATCAGGAGTGAAATTGAACTTGCCAGTCATGAGAAATAGTCCTGTTGTTTGTTTACGCATGCAGAGGTTTCATGCTTTATCTGTTTGCATCAAATCTAGCTCTGATATACCTTCGCTTTTTCAGGAACTGCATGACCATTGAGCATGGAAGGACCACGGATTTTGCAGACTTGTCACCATTATCTCAGTAAAGTGAGGCCTCTTTGCACTCATGCTGCTGCATCTGTGAGGAATGGACCTTGCCTTCTGTCCATGGCCATGAGCAGGAGCTTGAACTCAAAGATTCTGTGCCACACTCCTCGACAACTCACTGTTGTGGACTGCAAGCGCCTTCATCATATACCAGCAAATGCATCTTTACTGAAACAGAATCATTACAAGAGCCACGCACCTTCACCTTGGCAAAAAATAACTGTTTTGCACAGTGGGATTATTTCTGGATCGTGTGTGTTTGACGCAAGACGCACCATGGCCGGTCATAGCAAGTGGGCGAACATCAGGCACATTAAGGCCGCAAAGGATGGTGCAAGGGCTCGGCTGATCACAGACATCACACAGAAAGCCAGAGCCATCATTAAGGGTAATGCAAAGTTGACACTAGATTTAATGCTGTGGTTTTCTGTGGATCATCATGATTCAACAGCCTTTAATAAAAAATAAAAAAAGGGGGTTTTATACATGTATTATTATTGATTTCCGGGTATTCCGAGCCATAGTTTCAGTTGCACATATCAGACAAACTTTCAGCATCATGCACGATTATGAGTTGACTGTAATTAAACCAGTGGCATTGCCATGATCAGGTTTTCACAGTGTTTATCAGTCTTGTGTTAAATCACAGTTCAATCTATCAGGCTGGGGAATTCTCAGTCATTTGGCAATTTTCAGCCAAATTTCCTATCCTTCCAGCCAAAAAATCTAAGTGTCAGCCAAAGAAAAGGAAGGGGGAAAAGGTTGCACACACAGTCATGATACACGTAATGCTATACTGGACTTCAGTTTTGAAGGCTTGCATGTCAGAACCAAGGCAGTATAAATTTAACTTTTGGGTGCAAGTAGAGGCTACTAAATGCCTTTAAAAATGCAAAAAAAAATTTTCCTTAAGTGGGGCATGACCCTGAGGTCTCACAGTAGTTCGCTACTGCTGCACCCCGGCCTAGGTTTCAGTCTTTTTTTTCCTTCAGCAATTCTCCAGCCTGATCTGTCTAGTGTGATTCTGTATGATTTTGTCTTGATGCATATCTGATGATAGGATTAGAAACAAAATCAAAATATGTTCAGTTATAGGATAACTTTCAAGGAAAAAAAAAAAGTAATATCAGTATAAGTATATACATGTATATAAGTTGTTTGTGCAGAAACAGGAAATGCTGACCCGAAGTCCAACCTTAAACTCGCACGACTTATAGCGGAGGCGAAATCCAAAGATGTCCCAAATGCCAACATTGAAAAAATTCTCAGCCAAATGGTATGTGACTAATTCATTATTTGTGTGTGTGTGTGTGTGTGTGTGTGTGTGTGTGTGTGTGTGTGTGTTTGTGTGTGTGTGTGTATATATAATTAATCATGTTTTTTGTATAGTAGCATGCATCTTTTTGTCAAGACTTGAAACAATAGGAATCCGAATAAACTTACAGTTTCATGAATTGTTTATTCTCTGATGTGAAAATGAACCAGTGATTGTCATTTGTAATAGACGACTCCGCTTGGCAAACCCCGAGGCCAAAACCCCACCCCTTTACCCTGCCGTGTATTGGCAAACCATAGAACATCCATGACGTCACTGTATGGGACTTGACCCTTTGACTGACAGCAGTGGAGCTGTCCATTGGTACAGTCCCATACTGGAGTAAGGGAAATTCAGGCTGCTAACCCCGGGGGAGTACCACCATGCAGCACCACCCTTTTTCTTTTCCTGCATATGTGATGTGTCGGGGAGCCGGCGTGGTCGAAAGGTAGAGCTTTGGACTTCTAATGCTTGGGTCGTGAGTTTGATCCCGGTTGGGGCCAAATATTTGTGCTGGCTTTTTCATCGTTGCCCCATCTTTGATATCACCCTATGTGGTGGAAAAGGATGTTAATCCCTCAAACACCCACCCACCCGCATAATTATGTGATGTGTACTTCTTTTCCATTCCGTGGCCCTTTCTGTTTGGAATTGGATTTTTAATGTGCATACATGATATTGTGTGTGCATGTGACTAAACCAAGGCAAGACAGGCCCTGTAAATGAGTCTGCAGAGGAATTTGACTCGATCTGGTAACTCGATTTGGCTCGCGTAAAACATCGTCATTTGGAAAACGTTGTCCAAATTCCTGCGTACCAGGATCAGAACCTGTGTCAAGTGATCCATAGCGACCTCTGAGTTTCATAGTGGACAACCTGCCCAGTAGGCCAACCCATGTCATGCATCGTGCATTCCGTAATGCTTGAAATGACTTGAATTTTCAACACTAAGTAAATTCATGCCCCAGTGTGTGTGTGTTGTAAATAGCAGAGCTGACCTGCTGTGCCACATGATTGTAATTTATGCAACGCATTGATGCTGGGTGGTTGGGAGAGTGTTTGTGATTCATGTATGCATATATTGGATTCAGTTTGTGGTGCTTTGAGAGAAACATTGGGGGTAAAGTGCCTGTAAAATTCACATTACCATTATTGTTTTTAAATTATGTGTTTTGTTGTACAGAGTCGGATGAAGGATGCATCACCGATGTTATTTGAGGCGAAGGGTCCAGCAGGCAGCGTGATGCTGATAGAGGCCTTGGCCAGCAAACCTCAGTCGATGAAGGGGGAACTACAGAGTGTGGTCAGGAAGTGTGGGTCAGTGGTTTGTATAATGTGTCACTACAATTTGAGGTGATAAGACAACAACAACGTTGCCAGTTGAAAGCAGAAACAGTTGGAAGAAGTATCCAGGTCTAGTGAGATGGCAACATTTTCTCTGTGTGGCACATGTACTGTATTGCACCATGAGATCAGGGCTTTTGGCAGATTTCCACCTTTGGCTAAACATTTTCCTGCCACAGAAAATGTTTTCTCCTCTGAAGCACTTAAAAATCACTCCAAAATGCACCAAACTGCACAGATTTTAGTCTAATTGTTAAAATTTGCCTCCCAGATAAAGTGTTCTCTCTGAAGCATTTCAGTTCATGCTGAAGAGCATCAAATTGCACAGATATTAGTCTAATTTAAAAAAAAAAGCGGGGGTGCATGCCCCTGGACACCCATGGCATAACACAAATGCTTTGCAGACATGCGCTTGTGGTTTTGCCACTTCGGCATTCAATGCTGCACAACGTTTCCTCCCTTTGGACCATTTTAAGCTCTACAAGATACTGTATCAATAAATCAGGCTATGGAATTGTGAGGTATTTGGCAATTTTCAGTCAAATTTCCTATCCTTTCAGGAAAAAAAAATCCAAGTTTCAGCCAAAAAATGGAAGGGGGAAAAGGTTGCACACATAATCAAGATACATGTAATAGTACATGGGACTTCAGTTTTGAATGCTTGCATATCAGTAACAAGGCTGTATACATTTAACTTCTGGGTGCCAGTAGAGGCTAGTAAATGCCTTTAAAAATGCAAAAATTAGTTTTTCTGAAGTGGGGTGTTGCCCCCGTTGTCCCACAGTAGTGTGCTATTGCTGCACTGTGGCCTAGGTTTCAGTCTTTTTTTCCTTCAGCAATTCCCCAGCCTGAAAAATGTAAATAAAACTGGGTATGATTGTGTACTACGTAAGTGCAATTTTAAAAAAGCCAAGAATCCAAAATACATAATACTGTTCATCTGCCACAGGTTTTCAATGTTTGATGGTGGATCACTTGCCATGCTGTCCTTCGTTGAGAAAGGCGTGGTGACTGTAGATGCTGGCACATCAGGGGAGGAAACTGTAGATATGGACCGCTACATTGACATTGCTATAGAGGCTGGTGCGGAAGAAGTGACACTGGAAGATGAAACTGGTGAAAAGATTCTTCAGGTTAGACACTGTATTTTCATCCTCAGTGTAAGAATGTACGTGTATTTTTTTTTTAATTTCTCATTACATTGTTGATATTTTATGATTTAATAATTTATTGCCTTTCTCTTGTCCGTAGTTATACGGCGTGCACTTCATATTGTTATATTTTTGCAAGTTGTTTAGTAGAATATATGTTTTAATTTCCAGTTTATGTGTGAGCCTGGGGATGTATACTCCGTTCAAAAAGAGCTTGAGGCGCGGGAGTTACCAGTTCGCTCAGCGGAAGTGGTTTTTCTCACCACCAACACAGTACCTTTCCCTGCCCAAGACATCGAGAAGCTGTCTAAAGTGTTGGACAAACTGGACGATCACCCTGATGTACTCAAGGTCTACACTAATGTAGCCGAGGCATCTTGAAGAAAGGGTCGTCTGTGATTGTTTTTTCCTCAGCATTTTCTTTTTTTAACCAATACATAAGGGATTTTCAAAGTCAGTGGTAATTGTGCGGTATATGTGTCTGTGTGTCCCTTTGTGTGTTGTTTACTGTAAAGTTTGTCTATTACTAGTGTGCACAGACAGGCTGCTCCAGTTTGTATTTGGTACGTGATGTTGTTGTTGTGTGTGTTTTAAGTGATCAGACAATGTGCTTACTGTGCACAAAAGCAGCAGATGTTTGAAATTATATATTTTTCATGCGCATGTGGACACACAGACACACATGCATGCACACATACACAGAGTGTATGTGCCACTATATATTTGAATTTTGTAGAAAACACGCACATACACACCACATACACACCACACACACACACACACACACACACAGAGGTTTTGTGTACTTTATTTCACAGAATGTATATGTACATGAATTGTAAGTACAGATTTCCTTGAGTTCAAGGGTAACTGCAAGACATGATACTTGATATCACATCAAGGCAATGGTATGACACAAGGCATCATTGTGGGATACAGTTAAGCTGTAGCTGCTACCACAGAGGAGACAAGTGCAAGATTTGTACAGAAGTGTTGACCAGCATGGAATTTTTTTAAAAGCCACAAAACGCATCCATTGCCATTTGTTGTGAGAGAACTAATTTTTGTTGTTGTATATATATAAGCAGGTATGAATGTCTTGTGCTGCATGCCATTAAAATGAACAGACTGTCATACTTGTTTGTTTTATATCATTCACTTCCTTGATTTTTGTTTCACGCTGAAATAAGTGCACATTCTTAAAATATCAAGCATGCTATAATATTATATTGTATGATAGCGAAATACCGGTACTATCAAAAAAAAAAAAAAAATGCCCCCCAAAATCCACCCCCGAATGCGCTATAGTCTCTCTCGCTCGATCTTGCTCGCGCGCGCACAAAAACACATACACAGACACACACGCACATGCACACACACACACACACACACACACACACACACACACATATACATGAATACCTACATTGCTGTAGCGAAAGATGAAATAAATAATTTATAAGCCCACTGTAAATAGTTTGTCACACATCTGTCCTAGTGATCGAACAGGTTGTGCAGTCATTTATTCCTTGAAAGCAAAGTAACTTAAATTGAACACATAGTTATTTATGTACATAGATTCAGAGATAACATAGCTACAACAGTAGTAGTTCCTATGGAGTTGTGGACAGTAAGGTTTGAATATCTGTCTGAGAGAGAAAGAAAGAGTTTGTTCACATAGTTTACAGGTTTTTTGTTTTTTTTTTTTTTAAGAAAAAGGGAGTGAGTATAGCGTGGTGTTTTGTTTGCTGGGAAAAACTGAAGCTGAAACATGAAAACACCCGACCCCTGTGAAAGACAATGATGAAAAACCGTGACTTTCTTGACTCGAGCGACTTTCAAAAATGGACAGAGTTTTTGCAGACAATGCAGGATTGACGATTCCTTTGGATGACACGGCGGTACCCGAAAAACTGATCCTTGAATTCTTGTGTCCTGACCAGGCAGCCCGCTGTTTGCTAGGTCAGTTCCACGTCCTGAGGAAAACTTGAAAACATGAAGTGTGAACAAGGTTCGTTGTGCTAGGAGCTGGAGAAAGTAGACTGTGTTTGTGTGGATGACCCCATGAAAGGTGATTTGCCACTAGATTGCATGGCACGGCACAATTTCAGAACCACGGTGCGTTCTATACAATCACAGATAGAAGTATTATATCTGTTTCCCCACTGATACACCCCTCATGGCGGGGACTAATGCATGATGATTTACTACTTCAGCAGTGAGTTCATCCGTCTGCACGGCGTGCAAATATATCATGGCCTGCACTTGTCTCGCACGTTACTTCTCAAAGTCAGCACTTTCAAAAACGCTAGGAAAACGCTGACTTTCAGTTCCATATGACTGGATTACGTGCCCGACGTGGATTTTATACGCACGATTCCTCCGCCTCGACCCTACCCAACCACAACCGTTGAATTGTGACTCGGACTCAAAGCCTGTACCCAAACGTTCGTTCAAGTGCATGTACAGTATTGTACTGTAGGTACAGCCTGTAACTTTTACAGTGTATGCTTCAGTATGTTCCTCATTACCGGTTCTCTCAGTTTCAGACCCTCAAAGCACTCTCTAAGTGACTGTTGTCTGTTAAGTTTAAATGGCTAGCAGGTCTTGCGCGGCGAAAGACAGCGGAGCAGTTTGTAATTTAATAAACAAACTAAAAAATGAGCTTCATGGACAGTTATTTTTTATCATCTGGGCAGTTCGGTTGCATTGATGACAGCTCTGTGTTTTGCTTTCTTTTGCGTTAAAAAAAAAATCCATAACCATACATTACATTAGACTAGGCTTTGACGGGTATCACAGCGGCACTCTTCCTATATATAATAATAATTATGGGCCCGCCGAAGAATGCATGCAGAGACCACGATAACGCAGTCCGTGTACAAACGGCCTATCTGTGACAGGCATCCACAGAAACGGTGCATGTGGTCCGTTTGCGGACACGAGCGCCACTGGTTGTGGAGTGCGGCCTTGCGGGCCGTTGTGAGAGGGCGGCTTTGGTGGAGTTGTTGTTTGTGGCTTGAAATCGCTTGCTGCCCGTGCTCGTGTCGGACCTGGTTGCTGTGTCTGGCAACTGGAAGTAGATATGTTATAGAACTGTTACCAGGGAGCCTGAATATGATTAACCGAGCTGCTAGAAGATGGATCGTAGGGTTCTTCTGAGTTCAATCTCGGGGTAATATTTTTATTTTCGCAACCCTCTAAACACCACGAAAGGTGAGTTCATTGATCAAAACAAATCAAACAGAAAAAGAGACAATCGGCTGATGCGAAAATGTCTCACGGTTATCTGTCTCTCAAATGATCTACCTTATATAAACCTTTTCCAAACCGTACAACAGTTTATAAGATAAGATAAGATAGATTTATTGCTTCTTAGTTACAATTAAGAAGAATTTGCCTTGCTCCTCTTGATAATAAAATTGATATACACAAACATACCATAGAAATACATATACACATTCACACACTCAGTCATTGGCTAAAACACAATTTAAGAGAATAAGCACTGGCATTGCCTCACATTACACTATGTTAAACAAGCACTAAGAATAACAGTTAAAAAGGAGGGGCAGGCCTAACACAGAATACAGATCACAGTAACTGTGATACGGGTCGCTTCGCCATTTAAATGTCTATACTTTACGATATGTCCACGCGGACGGGGCCGTTGCCACCACCAACTCACACTCCCTACAGTACTGCATGTTTACCACAGTAAAGTTTGATACGTTCTTTTCTCCTTTCATTTTTTCTTCCTGATCCCTTGTTTTCCCTACGTCTTTACATTTCAATCCACTTTCTTCACTCCAATTTCTCTGCCATGCTTTTATTTAAACTGGTTCAGATGAGCACGTACATAAGTTTTTACTTGTTGTGCTCTCTTACAATGTTATTTACTGTTTGACGGTGAACCGTCAATGAATTTTTTTTTTTTTTTTTTTTGAAGTTTAAACCAGACCTACCTTGTGACCCCCAGGCTTGAAGGCTCCAACTGCACTCACTTCTGCGGAGTCGCTTTTCTGGGTCTTCATCCCACCCCCGCGCGTGATCCAGGGGTGGGTCATAGCGTCAACAGGAGTGAGGCGGGCCGCCGGGTCCCACGTCAACGCGCGCCGCATGAAGTCCAAGAAAGAAGCGTCCTGTTCAAGCAGAACGAATCATTCTCCTTTGTTTTTTTAAGAACTAGCCGAGGTCATGATCACCGAATGAAGTCTACCGGCCGTCAAATGGTACAATGGCCTAAGCGCTTGACTTTTTCACGACCATGCTCCTAGCATGTGTGCAGAGCCCTTGCATACCGTTGCCAACCACACGCCTAGACCCCGAGCGCTGACGCGTGAGGACGCTCTTACCCAGCACCCACAACCCATCGTATCTCCGCTCTCACTGTGGCCGGTATGCCCAATTTTTTTCAGTGAAAAATAAAGTTTCCATAAAGTGCTTACAAGTCCTAACTGGATTTGTGTGTGGTGTGTGGTAGCCGGCCAAGCCAAGGCAAGCTAAGCTAAACACACGCTAAGCATACCCAAGCTGAAATAGACTTTATTGTCTCCAGAAGATCAATTTGCCATTGGAACTGACTACACACCCCACCTCGGACCTGCAAGCCATGGGGTTCCTGGAACTAACCTCGCAGTTTTTGAGGGCTGAGCTCAAATGCACGCTCATCGGCGGCCCGCGTCTCTTGCTGGCGCCGCTAGTCATGTACCTGGGCTGGCCGTTGGCGTTGAAGTACTTGTCGGTTGACTTGCATCTGTCCAGCAGCGTCCGGGGAGGAACGCCGCGCACCTGTTCAGTATGTCGCGTACGAGAAGTGGGTTAGAACGTTTCTCAGCTGACGGGTTAAGTTCGGTTGAAGTTTGGTTGAATCATTCATGCAGTGTCAAGGAGTTCCTGGAATGCACTCGCACGAGTTTCTTACTTAATTCACTACGTTGTCTGACTGCGCGTCAGCACAAAAGCACTTGTTGTATTTGGTCAGTTTTCAACTCTCTCTATGCTGAGAGTTTTTCAGAGTAGCATATACTAACAGATGGTTGCTTCCCTCTGACCGGTAGACATTTCGTACCGCGTACGAGTATCCCACGGTTTTGACTCTTTTTCGGTTTTCTTTGCGAAAATCAGGCCAGACTAAAGATCTAAGCTCCCAACAAAAAGCTTTCCGAAGTGTGAAAATTTTTTTGCAGCGTCGACCGTGCAAGCACAGTCAACTCTGTCGCAGTTGCAGAGTTTTCAGCGTCCCTGAAACCCCAATAAAAGCCAAGAGCAGCCTGATTTCACAGCTCAGTTTGCGTTTTGACACTGAGCGAGAAAGATCGTGCAGCACTCAACACCCCGGCGCTGGACACTGTAGCGATGTGTCTCGCTCACTGACCAAAAGCCAACTAATGTCACGGCAAACTCGTGCTCTGGTTTTTTAAGGGTTCCCGAAGCGCTGAAAACTCTGCAACTGTGACAGAGTTGCCTGGATTATGCAGTCGAAGGAGTCGCAATGTTTGCGGCTTTTTGCTGAGATTGCAGACCTTTAACGGTTTCTTGGCGGCTCTTACTGCAGCAGACACGAGTATAATCAAAGTGCAACACTCCGATTAAGCCAAATTTAAATCCATGCAGAAATAAATTAATTTTGATTTGTGTGTGTGTGTGTGTGTGTCACTGGTGCACAACCCCAGACTTACTTGTTAGGAATTGAGTTTAATTCACGCACCTCCATAATACGAGTGAGTTGATCGAACTCATCCTCCCCAGCGAACAGCGGTTCGGCGACCAGCAGTTCCCCCATGACACAGGCCAGGCTCCACATGTCGATGGCACACGTGTAGCGTAAGCCCAGGATGACCTCCGGGGCGCGGTAATAGCGGGACTGGATGTACGTGTAGACCTGCTGCTGCTCATAGCAGCTGGAGCCGAAGTCGATGATCTGTTGTCCAATTTAGAATAGAAAGGAAACTTTATTAAATTCGCCCCCCCCCCCTCCCCATCCAATACATTTTTGCCTTCTTTGTTGGTTGTGTTGTTTTGGAGCATCGCTTCAAGCTGAAATAGCCACATATCAACTGCAAGGTCACTGTGGTACAGTTTTATCTGAATGGGATCAGCACAACATCTTGTCGCCTTGTCTAATTTCGGATGTGCTCGTGAGCGCTCCTTCACACTGATGGTGCGTCTAGGTTTGATAAGACTCTAAAAGCAATAAACGGACATTGTGGACAGTACGAGTGGGGAGTGTCGACCCGTTCCAACCGTTCCCTTAGCAGCTGTGCGTTTCGGCTTCTGTTTGATTAATGCCACGCGTGCGGCTGTAGCTGTAGCACATACGTAGTAGCTGTAGTACAAACAATTCCTTGCCTCGCGCTCGCAAAGGCTCTTGTCATGTTTTGACTCTGGCCAGACGTCAGTGTGGGTCTACTGTTGTTATTGCTGTCATTGTTACGTGAGGATGGAGGGGGGGGGGTATCTTTAGCCGTGGAAAACTCCTAGCGTCCTAGCATGACAATTGTCATTCACTGGAAACAGAGAACAACAACAACAACAACAAAAGTAGTATTGAACATTTTCACCATGCTGTAAATGGGTACCTGACACTTTTCAGTGTTGGAGAGGGGTAAAGCAGCGAGGGAGAGGAGATTGGCACCGCCCACACAAACGCTGGCTCAATGAGAAGTGAAATAAATCTCTACGAGCGTAAGGCTATATATGGCACCACCCTTACCCTTTTCTAAAAGAAAATACTGATCCCTGGAGCACATCAATTCTTGGCCGGAGAATTTTTGAAAGAAAAGACTTACGCTTGTTACCATTACAACAAATGCCTGAGTAGTAAATTTGTTGCAACAACAACCCAAACAGCTGCGAACGATTTGTGACCCTTGACATGGTGACTGTGACCCTTTCAACGCTCACCTTGATGCTGCAATCACTGAGGCCTCCTCCAGTCCCTGTGCCCATGCTGTAGCCACTGGCGTTCCGCCGCAGCAAGATGTTCTCGGGTTTCAGGTCGCAGTGCACGATCCGGTTTTTGTACAGCACCTCCAGGCAACGCAGTATTCCTCGCGTCAGTCGCTGGACTCGTCCCAGGCTGAATCCTTGTTTCCGTGTTCTTTTCAGTAGCTTGAAAAATTGAAAAAGACACACGATAGCAGATGAGTGTGAAGCATTCTCTCTCTCTCTCTCTCTCTCTCTCTCTCTCTCTCTCTCTCTCTCTCTCAGCCGCGAATTAGTCTTTGTGGCTTGCGCGGCTTTAAGCCTTAAAAACTCTCTCTCTCTCTCTCTCTGCGCGTCCCAATAACAGACGTGTGACTTGCTGCACTGACTTGCCAATCAGAATCTGGCTGCATGGTAATCATACCTGATGCAGGCTGACGCCCAGCAGCTCGAAAGCGATGCAGACGTGACCCCGGAAGGTGAAGCTGTCCAGCATGTGGACGATGTTGAGCGTGTCGGCGAGGTCAATCTTACGCAGCGTCTCCAGGATGCGGATCTCCTCACGAGCCTGGCGCAGGAACGGGCGCTCGTTCTTCACGATCTTCACCGCCACCGTGTTCTTGTTCTTGTGGTCCAGCGCTTTCACCACCTGAAACAACGGACGCACACCCCTGTAAACACGACCTGAACAACGGATACACACTGTCATCAACATCTGACCTGAACAGCATGGACCAAAGTCACGCAGTCCGTGTCAACACGAAATCCTCTGGAGAAAGGAGACACAAATCCTACCACATAAAAGACGCCCCCGCACTCCTCGAAAGATTGACGTTAGATTTTTAGTGTGCATACTTGAAGCGTTTCCGTTCAATTGCAAAAAGAAAGGCATATCACAGACGACATTAATTTTACCTGCCCAAATGTCCCGGTTCCCAACGTCTCCTGGACCTCGTATCGGTAGAGAAGGTGGTCCCGTGGCTTGCATATCAAGAAACCGTCACTGTCGTCAAAGTAGTTGTTCTTCTCGCCCTCAGCCAAGGCAGCCTTTTTTGCAGTCATCTGACCCAGGTAGTAAACAGTCCTGAACAGAAAGGCAAGCCAAGAAAAAATTGCAGGGTTTCCTGAAAATACCATTCAAGTCATAATTGTTCGCCTTTACCCGAAGGGTCAAGGTGTTGTTTTCGTGGGGCTGGGTGGGTGGGTGTTTGGGGGTTTAACGTGTTACGTCCTTTTCCAACACATACGTCGTGGGGCTGGGTATTGTGTGGTGCACTGAGAGAAATTGAAATTGAAACTGAAATAACCTTATTAGAAAACGATGGAAGTTTTGGTCTTGCGACCAATGTTCAAACTTACCGTTTTGAAAAACAAACAAACAAATAACAACTAAAAAAAAAAACCAAAATGATCCAACGTACTTAGAACTGGAACATGAAACCTTTTACACACACACACACACACACACACACACACACACACACACACACACACACACACACACACAATTACCGTATGCATGAACTAGTATGTCTATATATATATATGTAACGTATGGTACCTACTTTTTATCATTATTTGTTATTTGTTGGCTAATATATATGTGAAGAGGCTGTTTTTAAACGAGGAGTCTGACCGACTGTTCCTAGCATAGACAGGAAGGGAATTCCACAATGAAGAGAGAGACAGACAGACAGACAGAGAGCACACAGACAGACACGGTCAGAGACAGAGAGACATAGACAGACAGACAGAGATATATTTTCTTATTCACTCGGCTAATTCGGACCCGATGCGACCGTCACATCAAGTGTCAGTTCAACTTCTCCACCATCCTTTTACAAAATCCTCTGCATCACCTGAACTGGACGATTTCCGTTTTCTCCCATTCCGTCAGCTTCACCGGGCACAGCCTCAACGCGTCCTCCCCGGACATTCGGTGGGAGGCGCCCACCTTTCCACTGCTGGTCCTGTGCGTCTGCATCGACTGGACGCTGTCCGTGGGGATGGTGAAGGAGGGCGCTTTCCCGCTGGACGTCTTCCTGAGCACGGATCTACGCCCGGCGGACGTTGCTGGCGCGGATGACGACAACTCCAACAGCTTCTCCTTGGGCGACATCTCACTCTGGGAATGTGAAATGATCCATGCGTGGGTGAGTGAGTGAGTTTTTCGGGTTTTAAGCCGCGCAGTCACCAAAGACTAGTTCGCGGCTAAGAAATGATTCAAGAAGCCATTACCACCATCACTAGGCTTTACATAGGGAGAATTCTGTTTTGGAACAGTTGCGCTCGGGGCTGCGCCTGTCCTCCCGATTAAGGGCCTGCTGATAAGACATACACTGTTAACTCACAGGGTGCATCGGCGAAAACAGCCAGCACGAGCTCTTCGCTTACAACCCGGATTCAAACTTAAAACTCACGACCCGAGCATTGAAAGGTCAACGTCCTACAAGATCCCCAATGCCGCTGCAGTTCAGAACTCAGCTCGAATACTCCAACTCAAAACTGAGGTGGCCTGCGTGCTGTGATATACACAGACAGCACGTGATTTTTCGCCGGGCGGGCTGAGTTCTGAACCGGGTGGTTCCCAGCTTACCTTGGAGGATACACGCCGGCGAGCTTGAGACACGCGAGGAGATGCCGTGTCCGCCGTGGCTCCGTGCACGCTGCCAACAGTACTCGGACTCCCAACACCCGCCGCCGAGGTGGACGCTTGGGCGGGCTGCACAGCGCTGTGGCTCTGATCAAAGTTTTCAAACAGCTGCTCCACCTGGGAAAAAATAAAACACTTTTAGTACTTTCAAAAAAAAAAAAAAAAAAAATGCATGAGAAATGGCGCATTACTATTCATAGCACAGATCTGCTGCATGCAATCTGGAGAAAACACACGTTCTCGCGCAAAGGGCGAAATTAATATTCTGATTCATGACCGGCAAAAAATTAGATCTGATGCAGCAGGTGACGGGAACGGCGGAATACAACACCGGCATACTCCCATGTTAGAACGTCGGAGTAGTCCAACTACGGCTCTGACCTAGCGTTCTAACATGGCATGCGCCCAACGCCTCGCGTTCTAGAAGGCACGTATTACACATAAAATGTGATAACTTTCCATCTGTCTCTTTAACGAAACATTTAGATCTTCTACAGTGCAAAATGTAGATCTCCTACAGCGCAAACTTTAGATCTCCCACAATGCAAAGTTTATATCTTCTACAGCGCAAAATTAAGATCTGCAACAGCGCAAAATTTAGATCTGCTACAGCGCTAAATTTAGACCCTCTACAGCGGAAAATTTGCATCTGCTAGAGCGCAAAATTTAGATCTTCTACAGCGCAAAATTTAGATGTGCTACAGAGCACCTGACAAGGTTTAGATCTTCTACAGCGGAAAAATTTGCATCTGCTAAAGGCAAAATTTAGATCTTCTACAGCGCAAAAGTTAGATGTGCTACAGAGCAACAAGAGGCGCCTTTGACCTGGCAAGAGTGTTTCTTCGTGTCACCGCTCTGGGTCTGCAGGTTCACGGCAGCCTTGTGGTCCAGTGCCTTGCGCTGGCTGGCCGCGTGATGTTGATTGTGGTGATGCGAGTGGCGCTGCATGTTAGGGGGTCTGCTGGCTGTGGCGGTGTGCGGCCTTCCCGTGCCCCGCGGGCCGCTGGAGAAGGGAGGGTGGAGCTGCGGGTAGGAGACGGTCAGGGTGATCATGCTGCGCGTGTAGGTGAATGAGGTCCGTCACGGATGACGACTGTAGCATGACGACTGAAACTGAGACAGAGACGATTTCGGTATTACTGAATTTGAGGACAGCGATCGCAGCATGAAGAGACACACCATGTTTTGGTATTACTAAAATACGAGGACAATGGTAGTAGCATCTAAGATCTTTCTCTTTAGTAGCATGAGGACTCAGTCACAGCCAGATGCAGGACAAGACCGCTTCCCTGGAAGCCACACCAGCCGGAACAGGGCTCAAGATCAACAGGAAGAAAACCGAGCTGATGAAGATCAACGCAACTGCCAACACACCAGTCAGAGTCGGAGGAGAGCCCATCAGGGAGGTCGAGTCTTTTTTCTACCTGGGGAGTGTGGATGATGGACAGGGAGGCACAGACCGAGACATAACAGCCAGAATCGGCAAGGCAAGAGCAGCCATGGTCATGCTGAAGAATATCTGGACATCAAAAGTTAGCAGCACAAGAACCAAACTTCGCATCTTCAACTCTAACGTGAAATCAGTTCTGCTCTACGGATGCGAAACATGGACAACGAAGACGATGCAACAGAAGATCCAGACATTTTCAACACCTGTCTGAGGCGCATCTTCAACATCCGATGGCCAGAGAAGATCCGAAACGAAGAGCTATGGGAGCGAGCGGGACAGGAACCGGTGGCCAAGCAGATCCTGCGGAGGAAGTGGGGCTGGATTGGACACACCCTCCGGAAGCCAGCATCCAGCACCACACGTCAAGCCCTGACATGGAACCCGCAGGGGAACAGGAAGAGAGGCCGGCCTCGCAACAGCTGGAGGCAGAACACTGAGGCAGAGGTATTCAACCAGGGGATCAACTGGACTGGAGTGGCAAGAGTAGCCCAGAACAGAGTGCGATGGCGAAGGGTCGTCGATGGCCTATGCTCCACTTGGAGCCATGGGCCTTAGTAGTAGTAGCATGAGGACTGAGACTGGGACACAGCCGGAACTGGCATTGCCGAAATCGAGGACAATGGCAGGAATGTGAGGACTGGAGATGATACACAGCAAGTTCAAAATGGACGACCGTTTTCCCCGTTGCTACGCCGCTTCAAAGCCGGTATCGACGACGCTTGCTCTCACCGTCTAACCTGCCTCCGTCTTTCTCCATCTCCTTCTTAAGTACCATACATGCAGTTGCCCTGGCCCTGAACCTTGACTCTTATCTGTACTTTTAGCGCTTAGAACTGCCTTATAAGTAGATTACAGTGCTATATAAATAAATTATTATTATTATTATTATTATTATTATTACTTAAAGCCGCCATTTTAATATCATCATGTCTTAAGATTGTAGTAACGTATTAGTACAAGTCGGTTTCTGGTTGGTAAACGGCACCCTTTCACTCGTTCTAACCGACAACTGAAAATTCTAAACTTTTTTTCCGATGCTATGGCGTTTTGAATTGGACAAAGCCGGTCCTGTGGCGTGCGGCGAACCCGTTGATTCACAGTGCGGTGGTTTAGAGCGGAGCAGCACCGGTAAAACCCCCGGCCGTTTTGTTTCACCCCCGTGGTTCTGGTGTTGGTGAATAGCAGGATAACGATAGTGGCATGACGAGACACACCAATTTTGATGCGTACAGTGTTACTTTTTTTTTTTTTTTTTTGAGCCTCAGTTGCATGCATGGATGCATCAGACTTGAGTTTGATTCTCAGCTTGTTCCTGGGTGGTTTTTTTTTTTTTTCCCCCCCCCTTTTTTTTTTTTTTTTTTTGTGGTGCATCCATTCTTCATTGGCTTTTTAAAAAAATTCATCTTTTTGGTATATGATGACATGACGGGCAACATTACATATATTACATAATTACATACTTTACATATGCACATTACATTACATACAGTGACCTGAGTTACACACACACATATATATATATATACACTACGTACACTTCATACTTTGCATGTATTGCATATTTTACCAAGTCTACATGAATTACGTCTTCTATGTGCATTGCATGCATTACCTAGTTGTATTGCACTTGTACATATCGCTTAGTCCGCATGTCTATTTGTCTATATGGCTTTCTTTTTTTTCTCTTTTTTTTTTTTCAAAGCGGTAATTATATTTCTTCATGTACATTTTCAAAACCAACACTAAGAACGAAACAATTATTATCATAAGGGGCACAGCTTTGTATACATACAAACCTGAGAAATAATTTCAAAAGCGGAAACAACAGGCTGAAAATGGGGGGGGGGGGGGGGGAGATCAGAATGCAGCTGTGGAACCATTCTAAAATTGCGCATACCTGACCAGTATTAAGAGCGAATTCTTTCTATGTGACTGGTTCTCGTGTGGTCGTGTCCTGCATGTCTTTTCTTGAGGGCCTGTAATAAAAAGAACACAATAATGATGATTGTTAATATAATGATGTAACTACCCATCTGCTGTATAGCAGCTTACTAAGAAACAGCTGGGGGGGGGGGGGGGGGAGGGGGGGGGAATCAAAGACTCACTATGTAGCGCGTTCGACTTTAGCAGGTGTGCTGTCAGTTTAGTGGTTAAGGCGTCCAATACGTATCCTGAAGCGCTGGTTCGAATCCTTGGTGGGCAGAAATTTCGTGGGACTTTTTTTCTTGCCAAATTCTGACAAGTTCACACATGGGGGACATGTACTACTCGGGTGGTGGTTAGGGGGAGGGTGCGTACAACCCTCAGGCACCACAACCACCACCACCACCACCACCACCACCGATACACAACTCTGTGTGTGTGTGTGTGTGTGTGTGTGTGTGTGTGTGTGTGTGTGTGTGTGTGTGTGTGTGTGTGAACAGTACGCATTGAACTATCACCACATGCTTCTAATCCCCTACTGAGACTTGTGTTTTTGCCCTCATTATTGTCCCGAACCCCAGCAGGTCGGCATGCTCTGCGCCGAAGTGAAGCCAAGATTCAATTTGCTGCGGTATTGATCTACTGCGGAGTGACATCCGGTTTCTGGCCGCGGTGACAATACGGTATTTTGATCACACCCTTCGACTCGACGCGCTGCTGCATTCAAGGGGGAGGCAGATGACTGGCATGCTGAAGTGTCCACAAACCAATCAGCTGTCTAAAAATCGTTAATGGGCGACGTGTGCTGTGCGATAATTAACACAGAAGACCGCGCGGAAGGGAGGGGGGGGGGGGAGGGTGGAAGGATCGGGGGGAGGGGGGGGCGGAGGGTAAAGGGGGGGGGGGGGGGTCAAATATAATCAGTTTACCTGATGGGCTGGAGGGTTTGTTTGAGGGTATAACGCCCTTTTCCATCACATAAATGATTTAAACATAATTGTATTTCGCTGATTTTTGTGCACACAAAATATTCAGGTGGAAGCTAAAGTCCTAAGGCCTGTGTACAGCCTCCACCTGTTTACATTCACATAGTATCAGTGCAGGCGAGGACACAGCTCAATGCAACAGTGTTTGTATTTAACACATTGAGAAAGAGAGGGTTGGCCCAAGCCGCAAATCGAACTAACGACCCGAGCATTGAAAGTCCAACGCTCTATACCGCTTGACTATCTCGGCTCCCAAAAGAGAGAGAGAGAGAGAGAGGATGGGTGGGTGTTTTGGAGTTTAACGTCCTTTTCCACCACAGAGAGAGAGAGAGAGAGAGAGAGAGAGAGAGAAATATTACGTGGAAATGAAGTCAGGATTGACAATGTAAATAAGACTGGCATAGTCAGTTGTACATGCAGGCAAAGTACTTTCATACCATGTCGCCGGCGACCCATCACTCGCCGTACTTTTTCAGCAAAGCGGGGTATGCGAATTGCTCGGTCACAAGTGACATGTATCTCAAAATCTCGTCATGAACGGTGACCATCGCACCATTACCGATTTTGCTGAATAATGGCGGAAGTTTGTTCAGGAGTTCGTGCAGCGTGCGTCGAGGTACGCGAAAATTGGTTCGCGACATGCCTTCTTGTCGCGCGCCAAGAACTGTGACTATTTCAGCATAAATACGAGGCAAATGAAGCAAATTTACTCACTGCACCTGCCCTACAACGGTAGAGCGTTGGATTTTCAATTTTCCGGCCATGAGTTCGAATCCCGGTTGGGGGCACCCCCCCCCCCCACACACACACACACAACAACAACAACAACAACAACAAAAAACAAAAAACAAAACGTGTACTGGCTTTTTCCTCGTTGTCCAGTCTGTGATTTCACCCTTAGTTGATAGAAAAAGACGTCGAACTCACAAACTGCCTACCAACAAACCTGCCCTACAAACTGCCCACCAACAAACCTGCCCTACAAACTGCCTACCAACAAACCTGCCCTACAAACTGCCTACCAACAAACCTGCCCTACAAACTGCCTACCAACAAACCTGCCCTACAAACTGCCTACCAACAAACCTGCCCTACAAACTGCCTACCAACAAACCTGCCCTACAAACTGCCTACCAACAAACCTGCCCTACAAACTGTTGAAACGGACAAATTCCATCTTTGTTGAACCAGCCGTGTTTTGGAACAGTTTCGCCAGTGAGTGCGCCTGTACGCTCGAAATACTCCGTCTTAATGATTTGTACAGCTCTTCATGCGTTACACTGTTGTTTACACTTTGCGCGAGCGGTCGAACATTCAAATTCTACGACTGTTGTTACACAACTGGAGCGCTCAATGTGATCACCGCGTCATCGAGTACGCTTCTGTTGGCTCAGTGCTAGGATTACAAACATTGTCATTGTCCATGTGTGTAAATGGTAGATACCACGAAAACAGCTTAGAACGAACTGCGAACTGGAAGAATTAAGGAAACATACGAGTGGTACAGACTGACCTTCTCTCAGTTACGTTTCTGTTCCACCTTACTGACCGAACTTCCGAACACTACCGGAAGCACACAAGACCCGTCAGTGTGCAGAATCGAAGTTTGTTCTGGCCCAAGTGAATGCGACAGAACTCACCGCTTCTGTGCACACTGTGAAACAGCACGTTGACTACAAAGTTGTTCACAACTGTCCACATTCCTTGTCACCGAGCGTTTTTTTTTGTTTTTGTTTTTTTCTTAGTGATTAGTTGTCTCGGCTCAGGTCTCGGTTAGCTTGTTTCGGGTCTTTACAGAGTTTAATTGTAGTGAAACTCGATGGTATCGAGTTGGTTCTGGCCTGCCTGCAGACGTCACGACTCTTTCAAAGACCGCCTCACTTCCGCCCCCAGCATTTACATTGTAACAGGTCAATAATAAACTGGACCATGCATTCAGATCTAGGACGTGTGCCACTCGCGACCTAAATTATCAGGCAAACATTTTCTCGCAGGTCCAGCATGTAGACAAAATCAGTGGGATTGTGCTGATGTAAGAAGCGGCGCCGCCAAGCACACAAGTAGTGACTTTTTTTTCTTTTTCTTTTTTTGGAAAGTACATGCAATTATCGTCTACTGAATACAAACACAGAAGTGGGAAATTTCATAGTGGGTATGCAAACAAAGTTTTGGTTAGTATGCGTATGTATCTAGCACCTTGATGCCTTACTTGTTTTAATCGCAGAAATGATTGGACGGACCAGACACTTTTCCCGCCTTAAACAAACAAACAAAGAAAACAAACAAACAAACAAACAAACAAACCCCTTTTCTATCGGTTCAGCCCGGCGAAAAATCGTGTGTTCTGGCCTGCTGGTAGAAGTCACGACTCTTTCCAAGACCGTCTCACTTCCGCCCTAAGCATTTACATTGTTAAAGGTAAATGGCAAACTGAAGCTCAGTTGGTATAGTTCGCCTGTTGGAACGGGGGGGGGGGGGGGGGGTTGCAAATGTATACCAGTCATTTGCAGGGCGAGCACGCAGGCCACCTGAGGTTTGAGCAGGACTCTTCGGGCTGAGTTCTGAACTGTGTGTCATGATTTACACGCCGATGAAGGTAAAAGTCCATGCGACACACGTATCTCTCCGTCGCAATTATTACATACAGCAAATGTCTGTATAGCTTACATTACTGATAACGCCACTTTGCTTTGCATACCAAGAGCAACGTATCTGCTGGGCAGTAGTATCTGCCGTGGCAGCTTCCAAATAGTAAATAATCAAGGAACGCACGCACAAGCTGAGGCAACCACCAAAAGGCATTTTTGAGGAAACATTGCTTTTTTGGCAAAACAAGCGAGTACAGTCGTGACAGTTACTCACCACAAGTAAACGCTCACGCAAAAAGGCTTCTGTTTCACGATTGTGTTTTTTAAACTATTTTGATAACAGCAACGATTAACTGAACGCCCGTTTCAATACAATCTTATTGATGTTACATGGTATCACTTACCGCGATACCGCATCAGCCAACTGTGTTCTCGTCAGCAATGGCAACGAGTAACTGATATCAGCATAATGCGGATGGCGACCTAGATGTTTTGTTTGAACGGGCAAGAAGATAACTTTGGCAGGTAACATCAGTTGTGGGAGGAGGGCAGCGATGAATGTCTCTGTATACAATAGTGAAATCTTCAAATAACAATGTCGTATTGCCCTACCTGGACCAGGCTTTCACGTGAGGCTGAAACACCGTAGTTCCTTTGATTGAGTGTTTTATCGAAGAACCCCGTTTTCTCGTTCGGTAGTCCCCAGTACTTCAGTACTGCCGTGTGGTGTAATTTAAAGTTGTCGATCACATTACAAATTCAATCCGGTCGCCGCCAAGGATTTAATATATTTTATTATTACTATTCTTTATTGATATTTTTACGCCAGAATTGAGTATATTTTTACGCCAAAATTGAGTACAGTCATTCCTATTCAATTTAAATTTGCCAAGTTTCACTTCTGATTAGAGATATTTTTACAGTGAATTTAATTCAGTATATTATTCATTTCCCTGAAATAGTGCACCGTGTTTTTGATAGAAGCACCAACACACCACGCAGGTCGGGTCTATTCAACGTCTTGATCAAAAACTGTCCGACGTTCACGTTGTAACGGAATTTTTCTTCTATCGCTCGCAGATTACACGGCTGTATTCATGCAGCTACTCCGTGGCACGTAAAGCCTGCACACAAAAACCTTTTCATGGCAGGATTTTTTCCAACACGCGTCCAAGGCAATATCCCTCTGTGCTGCTCTGTGTCGAAGACGTGTAATTAAAATGGGAGAAGCACCGATCTTCGGCATTCCTGTCAATGGCATTGTGAAGTGGGCAACAGCCTTAAAACAGGTAACAAAGGCGGGCCGTGTGGAGTTCAGTCAATATTGATGTGATCGACTGAACTGCACCAGCACCCGAGTCACGTGACCTGGCTTTAATTAGAGCTGAATGGGATGAGGTCGCCTGGTGTTTTTACACCTACCGAACTCGTCTGTACAGCCTTGTTTGTGATGGTCAAAGAAAGATTACAAAAGAGCACCCCCCCCCCCCTCCTCTTCTGCCGCTATTCCCCGTTATCCCCCCCCCCCCCCCCCCCCCCACAAACCGTCTCGTATGACCCAGCACATCTCACTGGATAGTTAAAGAAAGCGTGCAACTAGTAAGCGGTTACGACAAACACCTCAGCCGCTAGAGATCGAATGTTAAAACGTATATTATGGTTGATATGGAGTTTGCTTTGTTTCGTACCATGCGTGCGCGTGCGTGCGTGCGTGCGTGCGTGCGTGCGTGCGTGCGTGCATGAGTGTTCCATCAGAATAACGACACTGCTAAGTTTTTGGATAAAACACGCCACAATTTCCAGCGGGCACAAAACAGTAAACAAGAATGAACTTGACCCCGCCAGCTACAACGACAAACTGTCGATGAGCACAGCACGCCGACACCTCATCTGCTCAATAGAAATAGGGTATGGCGCGTCATGAATGATGTACACACTGCCTTGAGTCGATAAACTTAATCATCCCGCTGAGCGCCTGGTCATTCTGTACATATACGTTTGCGTAATGCGAGACGCGTGCGAAATCTTAGCAACGGCCGGCGTGTAAAGCAAAAGGTTGTAGGTATCCAAATATTTTGTAATTAAGAAAAGCATTTCACTTCCTAAATAACTGTGGTTCATGCTGTGGGGCAAACATTCTCTGTTGGTAGCTGTAGGGTATCGAACGTGCGATGGTGAAAGGGGCCTTGGTGTTTATCACGTCTATTGCTCTTAGACCCTTTCAACCAAACGGCGGAAGATATGGGATGGGTCATTTCAATCCAAGAGAAAAATTTGACACGTTAGAACCTGCAGATAAAAAAGATGATTTTTTTTTTCCCCGCATCGGGTGAAAATAGGATATACTGGTTATTCTGCTTGGGCCTTCCTAGGAGAAAAACCTGTAAAAAACAAAACAAAAACCCAACTCTTTCCATCCGTTGTGCATCGCTCATTGGTGGTTGTCTCCCTTCCTACTGTAGACTGTAGTCTCTCTCTCTCTCTCTCTCTCTCCCCCCCCCCGAGCGTGTGTGTGTGTGTGTGTGTGTGTGTGTGTGTGTGTGTGTGTGTGTGTGTGTGTGTGTGTGTGTGTTTGTCGGTGGGTTTGAGAGAAAAATTCTGAGAGAAAACGGTAGGCTTACAAGACACAGACAACTACGCAGCAGTAAAGCAAACTTAAGTCTATACTGAACTTAGTCTTCAGGAGTCTGTCTTTCAGGGCTGTGTCGCTGCTAACACACCCCTTCACTTTGTCAAGACTTCTGCTCAGCTCACCTTAACACATGGACGTACTACTGAGTACGGAGGTCGCAATCATTTGGGTAAAAACCTCGCAGTACACTAAATTCTGTGCAATACGAACCACCCGAGGGACTAGGAGAAAGTCGCCTTGCGGACAGGTAGCTGCTTCATACCATATTTTTGTTTCTTTCTGTAGTTTCTCTCTTTCTTGTCTGCACTCATACAAGCGCTCAACGTCGGTGGCTCTGTCAAATTTGTGTGTGTGTGTGTGTGTGTGTGTGTGTGTGTGTGTGTGCGTGCGTGTTTGCGTGCGTGCGTGCGTGCGTGCGTGCGTGCGTGTGTGTGTGTGTGTGTGTGCAAAAGGTTTGAGTATCGGTCGGTGGCCCTGCCACATCTCTTTTGTGTCATGGGGCGGTGGTCTAGTAGTTAAGCGACCTCGTCACCAATGCGAGAGGTTAGGTTCGAGTTCCACTCGGGGCAAAGAATTTTTTCCTTCTCGTACGTGGCTCCGTTCATTCGAGCCGATCGTCGGGGGTTCTTTCCAGGTTCTCCGGCTTCCACCCCCCCCCCCCTTTTTCCCCCTTTCTGCGTCGGAAATGTTCAACCCACAAAATTTGAAAATAAATGCAATTCTAAATTTCGAAACTTAAATAGCTGAGCTGTCCCTTCGCACCACGTGATTGTAATGTGTTCATATCCAGGGTGTGAGAGAATGCGTGTGATTCATGTGAGCGTGCGTGTCGGGTTCGGTTCGCGGCGCTTTGAGCCGATTCAAGAAACTGGGTAATACTCAGTTATCGCCATGATTATTATAATCAAAGTTACCACCAATTTTGCAAAGGTTTTGAGTAGACTATCAGTAAAAGCGATACCTACGACAGACCTGTCTTTTCCTGAGCAAACTAGTGGATCTTCAAAACGCCTGAGTGTGAATCTGAGTGGTCATAATTAACTTGGGTTTTTTTTTTTTTATACACACGTCCTGCAAATTCCGACAATGGAGGACAAAAGTAAGAAGGCCGTGATATCAACACACGGAAGGACTGAAAAGCGAATCATTTGTAGTCTTCGAAAACCTTGCTATTCCTAAACGGAGCTATCACGTGCGTAATCAGCATAATCGATACAGAAAGAAACTTGTCCGTACCTGTAGCTTGTGCAGATCTTGTGTTCATGCTGTCATGTTTGAGATCCAAAGTTTACACTGAGAGAAGTCATTACGTAGTTGACGTCACAGACTGAAAAGCCGTGTTACATACGTATTATTTTCCTCTATTACGTCATTTTGTTTTCCTCTGAAAAGATAATTTGAGAGTTCCCTGTCAGGAGGCGCTATCGATACATACAGAAAGAACAGAGATAGTACGTTTCGGCGGGAAGCCCTCGATATTTTTCGATGATACTGCGTTCAGTATGAACGCTGCCCTCATCAGCGACACCGAGGGGAAATGTTATAGTGCGTCTGGTAATGGAGTCACTTTTGTGGACCTATTGCAGAGAAAAGGTTATTCAGGAAGTTGTGACCTAATATATTTTAAAAAAAACAGCTTTTGTTCTCTGTCTTTCCGTTTCTTCTCGGCGTAAGTAACACGAGCGTAAATAGATATTTTCAGTGCTTTAAAAAACAAACAAACGGCAAACCCTTTTCAGGGAATGAAACTATTACAACAACAACAACAACAACAATAGCAACACACACACACACACACACACACACACACACACACACACACACACACACACACACACACACACACACACAAACACACACACACACACACAAACACACACACACACACACACACACACACACACACACACACACACACACACACACACACACACACACACACACACACACACACAAACACACACACACACACACACACACACACACACACACACACACACACACACACACACACACAAACACACACACACACACACACACACACACACACACTCTCTCTCTCTCTCTCTCTCTCTGACGTCGCTTTTTTGCCACTGTCTCATGAAGGCGTTTGGGAGTACACTAGTCATGGCGCCCCTCTCCTGTAATCGACGTGTCTTCCCCGAACACTCATGGGTTACCCGAACTAGGCCCGCGATAACTGGGTTTCACGAACTAGGAGCACACGTGAATTGCTGAACAAGATTACATTTGACATCACTGTCACGTGGGGTTCTCGGAAGGTATATTTAATTCAATTCAATACTCTTTTTTTCTTCTCTATCTCATATTTTTGCCCAAAATTTCACTCATGCCGAGGTCGTCAGCTATATCAGAATCATGTCCACGGTTGATGACAAGTTAGGTTTTCAAACATTTATTTCCAATAAATATGCACAGTATCACAGTTCAATTCAAAAAATTTTTTCCCCCGTCTCACATTTTCGCCCAAATTTTCGCTCATGCCGAGATCGTCAGCTATATGTGACCCGTTCTCGCGAAAGGGACCGTAAGTCGCGCTAGGCCGAACGCCGCCACAGGCGGAAAGAGTGCCGGGGGTCAGTATGGCCGCCTTGTGAGTAGCCAACTTCAACTGCTGATATCTCTGTCAACTTTAGTAGTACAGCTTTCATTCTTAAATTGCATAACCAGTAGATTGCAGTGATATACACATCACAAAATTGATAATTTTCGACTTATGGTCCCTTTTGTGAGAACGGGTCACATATCAGAGTCATGTCCATGGTTGATAAAAAGTTAGGTTTTGAAACATTTATTTCCAATAAATATGCACAGTATCACAGTTGTGCAAAATTGTTCCCGAAATACTTTGGCGACTAGATGACCAAATGCACTATATCCGAACTTTTTTGTCGTTTTTGTTGTAGTTGTTACTGACGTAGTCGTTGCTGTGGCCGAAGGACACAAATACGCAGGGCCTCAAAATGACTAGATATTCCCTACTAGCCTCAGGTATCTTAGTCACCCCTAAAAATGCTTCAATCTACAAACACTTACTACCATGAACAGACCATTCAAAGGCACGCACCTGACAGGAGTTTGAAAATTTTTTTGATGTCTCCTTTCCGCACAGGCCTCACTGGAGTAATGCACGTGTACTTTCTGTTTAGGCCAGAGAGGCAGTCCGCATAAATCCGCTTGCCTCACTTGTGTCCGACCTCTGTACAAAAAGTCCTAGCTTCACTGGCAGCTTGCCTCTTTTTGTGACCGCCTGCCATGCACCTTGACCTACATAACACAAAAATCACGAAAATCACGCTTTTTCATGACAACAAAAATCGCTACAGACTAGCACACACGCCAAACAGGGTACCCCAAACATGACCCCACGGTCAACAAAGTATTTGTATCCTTACGCCTGTAAGTTTCTTTGTGGAGACCGAACCGGCCGGGCTGGCACAAAGTTGGACTTGCAATGCTAGGATGCGGGCCAGAATGTATGCTGGCCCTCTCATCGTTGCTCCTCTTTGCTATCACCAAAGACTTTTCTTTCTCCAAGACCTTACGTGGTGGAAAAGGACGTTAAACACCCACCCACCCCCTTTGCTATCACCCTTATGGAAAAAGACGCCAAACTCTCAAACAAACAACAAACTTAATCATCACTACGTTAGTCCTAGCCTGTTGCAATCGAGTGCATTAGTAAAGACTTCTTTTATTTCTTTGCTGTGCTAATGAAAAAATGTTTAGGGAAAACAACTTCTCTAAGAAAGGTCATCTCCATGAAATCAACACGGCGCCGTTGCAAATGCTACGTACCACAGATAATTGCAACCCTTTTCCCCCTAGAAATTACAATCCCTTGTCCCCTAGCACAACGTAAGTTTTCAGACTTTAAACAGGAAGTCAACACCTAACTGCACTAATTATTTCTCGAAGGAAAAAAATGGATAAAAACAGCCCTCAAGGGAATAAGAAAATCCAAGCCCTTTGATTTACTGGGATTGGGTCGTTTTCCCTGCCATTGAATTACTTGCAATCTGAGCAGCAGCTGCTCGTCTGTCTCTTTTCTCCACTTTTACGACCCAGTCCATAAAAGAAACCGACGGCAGATTTATTTCTGCTTTCCACGTTGGCTGTTGATGACTGTGCTGGCAACAGGACTCCTGGGGCTGGCTGAAATTGGACAGTCGTCCATTTTGGGGGCGAATGGCTCAAGTTCGCCATTCCGGTGGTTTTTGCGGGGAGCCGGGATAACCGAATGGTAGAGCGTTGGACTTTCAATGCTCGGGTCGTGAGTTTGAATCCCGGCTGCGGCCAAATATTTGTGCTGGCCTTATTCTCGTTGCCCCGTCTTTGATATCACTCCATACTTGGTGGAAAAGGACGTTAAACTCACACACACACACCAACCCACCCACCCCCGGTGGTTTTTACTCGTCATGGCTACAAGTACTCACATGTACCTTGCTATACGACAGACAAGTATTTTTATGTCTTCATTGTCATCAGAATTTTGCATTTTGAAGACACGCCGTTGCATGTAAGAAAGCAGACAACAAGAATTCTGAACATTCACGAACATGAATAGACAGCTTGGTGGCGCTGTCATGATGGGTGCAAAAATGACAGGAAACGGCGAACTTGCACTTACGAACCGCGTACGTCAGCTGAAGTCTATTTCGTCCTTCAAGATATTCACGTCTGCATTTGTCCAGGCTTGTTAGGACCATGTCGCCAGCCTCTGGCGTTGAGTGAGTCTGAGTGGGCGAACCTCTAAAGATCAAATTGCCCATTTTGCCGCCGACTGAGGAACTGCAGCCAAGAATGTTGTCTGTAGACATTTTGTGGTACATTTTACACTCGCTTCTGCAACGTTTGCTGCTTTGTCGTTGAGAAAACCTAATAGCTACGTCTGACTTTGAGTGTTAAACGGACAGCGTTTTGCTTTCGCTCGTGCAACATTTCCTGTTTCCTTGTTGAGAAAGCCTGGTAGCGACGTCTGACCTTGAGTGTTAAACTGACGGCGTTCGAGCCACATTATTTTGCTGTCTCATTGTTGAGAAAATGTAACAGCGACGTCTAACTTTGAATATTAAGGGTGGGGGTGGATGTTTGGGAGTTTAACGTCCTTTTCCACCACATACGGGTGATACCAAAGACGGGGGCAACGATGAAAGAGCCAGCACAAATATTTGGCCCCAGCCGGGATACGAACTCACAACCCGAGCATTGGAAGTCCAACGCTCTACCATTCGGCCACCCCGGCTCCCCCTTTGAGTGTTAAACAGACGGCGTGACTTTATCAAGCTCACAGATCGCCGACCGCGGCTGCTTACGATGGCAAAGCTGTTGTGTAATGTCAAATGACAGCAAGTCCATGAGTGCACCATTTTAGGGGAAAAGGGGTGATTTCAAGATGAAAGGCATTGACGTAATGGTCTTTTCCCTCAAATAGCGTCAATGTTTTGCCATTACAAGACAGACAGTATTTTAAGGTGTATATTTATAGAATTTAATGTGTTATATCTAATTTTATAATCTTGTATGGTTTGCTTATTGATTATTTTGTTTATGTGATTTTAATGTACTGTCTTTTTTATGATCACCACACCCTAATTTCCCCTAAGGGGATAATAAAGATTTATTGAATTGAATTAAATTGAGAAAGGCATAATACCGTTTCGCCAGATGCAAAATGAAAGCCTTCTGTGTTGGTCATAGCATGCAGAAACCAAGTGCTCAGTTTTAAAATATTTTGGCCAGGCCTTGGAAGCCACACGGGTTCGACTGCAGTATTAGAGAGAACTTATTAGAGAGCACCGGTCATGATTCTCTTTGGGAAACTCACTGACCCAACAGCATTGCCCATCCTCAGGAAATCATATATAAGCAAGTAAGAATTAGTTTTGTAGATTATTAATGTAGATTATTGATGATTATTATCACCACCATCACCCATACCACCCATAGCCCCGGGGCCCGAGCAAAACAAGTAGACTTTTACAGGTTTTGACAGGTTACAAAAAATGGTGGACATGAGCAAACCCCCATCCCCGGCCACTGCATTACCACCGCAACAACAACAGCAACCACAACAGCAGCAAAATCCACAACGGCAGCCCTTAAAAAGATTTCTACGCAAAGGCAACACCAACTTTATCAACAGCAGCAGCAATACTTCAACACCACACAGCCATATACAGAAGTTCCCTTGTTAATAGTTACTGCCCATCAACAACCACTCCGCCGTTGCAGAAGGCGTCCGCGACAATGCAGACACCGAATTTACACGAAAACGCGTTTCAAAGGCGACCGTTGGATTTGTACAGTCTACGTTAAGGAGAAGCGGAACAAAAGCCTCGCTGTCTGCCTCAAGTGTAAGCGTAAGTCCGACCTGGGAGTTTTAAATTGCGGCCGATGTCGCCTGATTAAACACTTCAGGGGGCTCAGCACCAGTCTCCGACTTCCCATCACTCCCTGCGGATCGCCATTTTTGTGACGTGTAATGAGTACGCCGACGGGCTAGGTCTTTTACCATCGCGCCTTTTCGCCCGCACAGCCTTTTCTGGTAGATTTACCATTTCTCCTCTGGCTATTCACAATTTATGGGAGTCCGGATAGGAGAGATTTACGCGTCTGTTTTTCTTATTGAGAAATGTCTGGATTACATAGATATATTCTGGGGGCGTTTCCAGAGAGTTATTGTCCTTTCAGATTTCTTTGCACGTTCCTGCTTCTGTCTGTAAGTTCTAACGAATACGTTTTGCTTTGAATGTTAAAAGGGGCGTTTTTTCGATCAACATTTTCAAGGCAGTATTAGACATCACAGAAATGTGTTTTATCTGTTTCTTTTGAATCAAGAGAGCTTTCATCTTGATTTCACAGGGAAGGTTAACCACAACTTCATTTTCAAAAATTGCTAACAAGAGACACGAACTGTGCATTCATCCTGGAAAAGGCAGTACAGGAAATTCTTTGACTAGCTTGAAATAAACGACAGCCGACACGTTCGGAGGAAACCGGGAGACGTCTCTGAGATGTCTTGTTAAGGTAAGGTAAGATTACACGAGATAAACCGAGACGAAGGAAAACGAGACGAGACGCGAGAAGAGAAAAGGAGAGAAGAAAAGATAATCCCTTGAGCGTGAAACTGCAAGATGTTAACAGAACTACAGAAAGGGGCTGGGGATAAAGCTCTGGGATACGAAAGACTTCCTACTGAAAACAAAAACAAGAACAAAAAAACAACAACAACATAAAAACAAAAAACACCAAAACACCAAAAACAGAAACAAACATAAAACACACACACACACACACACACACACACACACACACACACACACGCGCGCGCATGCACGCACACAGGCACACGTAAACATGCAGCGGAATGAAGCTCATAAAATCCGCTCCTTGGCAACTGAAGACCATGGATCGTGTTGTGACAACCCCAAGGCTGGCATCATCATACAGTCCCTTGGCAACGGAAGTCCTTGGACCGTGTTGAGAGAACCCCGGGAAGGCCACGCTTGAATGCACTGACTTGGGAACCGCTCCCTGGGGAAATCACATCACCAGTCCCCTGGCAAGAGCAGGCCATGATCTGTGTTGGAAAAAAACCACTGATATGATTAATACTAATGTACACAAATGGACGTTTACGAAACATCATGACGTGTGTGCCTACAAGGCGACGTTATCTTGGAATTTGGCGTCAGTGGAGTTTGAGAATAGCGCAGTAGATCAATACAATGCGCCATTCTCAAAATTCACTCACGCCAACTTTCCACGACGAGCGTTTGTTACGACCTCCATCCACTGAACAATATTTCAGTGTGGCTTTTGGCTTATTGGAGGGAGAAGGGCAACTGGTTTCCGGCCTATGCGTCATAACTTTCTACAGCAGGAAATGAAAAAGTGTGTTTAAAAAAATAAGTGAATATTACAACACAACAGTGGCATAATTATACTGTGTTGGAAGCGGAAGCTCTCGATAAAACTTCACAAGTTTTGTTGAGGATTGAAAGTTTCCGAAAGCATTGCGCACAAATGAGGGGTCGTGGTAAAATTCCGAAATGTACATTTTTTTCGGGACATCTTTCTTCTTCACATTTCAGGCAATGCATGATAAATTAGTCATAGTCTCGTTTCAGTGTTGGCCGTTAAATATAAGTACTCCCTAATTAGCCCGTTTTCTTGTGCCCATATGAACGAACCCAGCTCTCGCTGCATGACGTTTCTTTAAAATTCAATGCCTGTGTAACCTGTAACGATGTCTTAGTAGAATACTGAACATCTTTTGGACTAACACCATTTCCGATAAAGAACTCCACAACAGAACATCGACCTGCAACATCACCACAGAATTCAAGCGCAGAAGATGGCGCGGAATTGGACACATCCTCAGGATGCCCCCAACCGAAGTACCCCGGGTGGCTCTTCGTTGGACCCCAGATGGAAAGAGGAGCCAGAGGAAGACCCAAGGAAACGTGGCGGCGGACAGTGGACAAGGAGCTGAAGGAAAACAAACTGCCCTGGGGGGCGCTGGAGAAGACAGCTCAGAACAGGCCAGAGTGGCGATCTTTGGTTTTGGCATTATGTGCCAGAGGTCACGAAGAGGATTAAGTAAGTAAGTAAGTAAGTAAGTAATCTGTGCCCCCCAAAAAAAAGAAAAAAAAGGAAGCAAAATGTTGTTGTAAACCACATGAAGCTAAAGAAGGAATACAGTGAGCTAGATCTAATAATAATAATGAGTATTGTATAGGTGCACTACCCAATTTTATGAATCGGCTCAAAGCGCCGTGAACTGAACCCAACACGCATGCTCACGTGAATCACACGCATTCTCTCACACCGTGACACTGGACATAAACACATTACAATCACGTCGTGCGAAGGGTCAGCTCAGTTATTTAAGATTCGGAATTTAGAATTGCATTTATTTTTCAAATTTGGTGGGCTGAACATTTCCAAAGCAGAGGGGGAGGAAACCGGAGTACCCGGAGAGAACCCCCGACGATCGGCCCGAATCAACGGTGCCACATACGAGAAAAAAATTCTTTGCCCCGAGTGGGACTCGAACCCCTGACCTCTCGCATGGGTGACAAGTCTCTTACACCACTAGACCACCGACCGCCCCTCTACCAAAGAAACAAAACACCAGTTAGAGAGATGTATTTCTTGATAAAACAAGTCAAGTATATTCTTTCTGTGATGATATGTCTGATTATTAGTGTTTAATTGGTAGTGGAGCTTATTTGACCTTACGTTTATGCTGTCCTACTTATATATTTTGTATTAACTATAACGTCCGCCGCGAATTAGTCTTTGTTGCTTGCGCGGCATGAAGCCCTAAAAACTCACTCACTCACCCAGAACTATAACGACTGTATATTATATCTGTCTTTTAGAAGTGGCAGAGCATGTGTGAGCCTAAAGACAATCTTCCGTTGTAGATTTTATTTCTTAAACAGACAATGAAGTTTTGAATTAAACTGAATACCAGCAATACTGTCATGTACTCCTGAGGACGGGCAACTCCCAATTAGAAACAAAACACCATACCGAAAATTCTGCTATTGAACTGAATACCAGAAATTTACTCTCTCGGAAAGGACATCTAGCAAATTAGAAACAAAACGCCATACCGACAATGCTGCTAATTGTTCTTTCGCGAAGGACACGGAAACAAGGGGTGGGTGGGTGTTTGGGGGGGAACACGACACAAAACCCTTAAACAGCCAGTACTGACATTTCTTTTTTCCTGAAGGACACTTTGCAAATTAGAAACAAAATCCCTACCGGCAAATCTGGCATTTTTTCTTTCCTTCAAGGACACTTGCGTGCCACCGCCTTGTCTATTCCCCTGACCGCTACCGATGTCCGGTCATTGACCAGCGAGTCTGCCCTGACCTCCGGACGAACCTGACAAAACCTAATGCGGCGGTTTTTTTTATCAACAGCAAATCAGGTTTGGCCCAGTCCCCCGCCCTCCCTCCTGGGTTGCTACGCACAGGATGGTCAATGTCACGACCACAATGTGACGGCTGCAGGGCGACCGTCATCTGGGGGGGGGGGGGGGAGGGTCTGAGCGTCTGTGAAATCCGTGGCTTTTATTCCCTTATTCCAAATGTACCGGTAGATCTGGACTTCTTTTGCTGCTTGTGTGTTCAATAGACTGTGTGCCTGGGGACATTGTGCGAAACAATCGTTTTCGAGAATTCACGCAACAGGCGTTTTTTTGTTTTTTTGTTTTTTCGGTGACTCTCTGGGACTCCCGAGTCTTTCCGCCGAAAAAGGGCATGCACTCTTGAGTCTAGCTTTCAGTACCGTCGAGTGATTTCCCTTGGTGAAGAGCGTGATTTCCCCCTCGAAAGATTGTAAACTGATCTGGCACACTTAAGGTATTCGGAGAGATAGTAACATCACTTTCTGTTGACCCGTTACTTTCTCCTCGTCAAAGTTATCGTGACGGCCATATTGTTTCTTGACATTACTTCCTGTTGTCTTGTCAAGAAACTATTTTGCCCGTCACATTTGTTTGTTGGTTTATTAATCAAAGGCGTGTGTTAATACATTGTACACTAAAGATGAAAACACTGAAACAGTAACAGTACAACCAGTACAAACGTAACAAATCTAAGCATGCAAAGATCGCTTTTTTTTTCAAAATAAAATCCACCAAATGGAGAGCACTCTACTGCAACTCTCTTTTATAATATTATGGTATATATGCACATGTTGGAAGTGCACAAGAACTTATCAAATCCGGGTTCGTAGGCCCTTTTGCCGAATGACCGAAAAACAGCTTGTTGACCTGAACACAATCCCACACGTCGATCAAACGAGGAAAAGCGACAAATTGACCAAAGTTTCGTCCCGTAGTCGTATGGGTTCTCTGCCCTTTCCTAAATACATTCCTGCCACACGCAAAACACTGGGAACTCTACAATCAGTATACGGAACTTTTGAGGCTTACTTAATTCAGTAGGCAGGTCTGTGAATTTACTGTTTCTGTCTGGGCCCCGATCGTGTCTGCAACAGTCGTCTGTGTACATTTATAACATGAAATTTCCTGCACTAGGCACACGCAGGTCTTCTTGTTGGATGGCTTTTCACGAGGGTAGGATGGACAGTCTGGGCGGTGCACGCCTACTCAGTGCAAGAAATGACAAGAAATAGCGAGCTTGAACCAATAAATCACAGCTGGTTTATTTTGTTGTTCAAGTTTCACGTCTGCGTTTTGGACCGTGTCCCCTGCCTCTGCTATTGAGTCTGAGTGGGCGAACCTGGATCCGAAGACCAACTTGCTCATTTTGCCGTCTGTTTGTGCAGGTTTACATAACGGAAGTCTTCCAGTGTCCAAAAGTTCTTGTAAACTTACCCCGCAAATTGCTCATTTTGCCGTGTCTCTGAACAGGTTCACATAACAGAAGTCTTCCAGTGTCCAAAAGATCTTGTAAACTTACCCCGCAAATTGCTCATTTTGCCGTGTCTCTGAACAGGTTCACATAACAGAAGTCTTCCAGTGTCTAAAAGTTCTTGTAAACTTACCCTGCAGATTGCTCATTTTGCTGTGTCCCTGTATAGGTTCACGTAACAGAAGTCTCCCACTGTCCAAAAGTTCTTGTAAACACGCCGCAAATCGCTCATTTTGCCGTGTCCCTGTACATGCAGGCTTACATAATACAAGTTCTTGAAAATGTTCTAACAGCACATGACAAATCATGCCTTTCAAACAGTTCAGTGATTTCCCCAACCGGTATTCGATTGACATAGCACCCTGTCACATGAGCTTTGCAGCAGGAATATGTTACGATGACATAAAATGAAATGAAAGGAAACTTTCTCTACTTTAACACAAAACTGGTGAGAAAAACGAGCTTGTTGAAAGGTCCCGGCAAGGAAAAGAGACACTAATGAAATGCAAAGTGCCAGAGTGTTGTGCACCTTCTGAATGTCAGGCCGTTTCTTGTCAGCAGAATCCAGGAAACTTTTCCTACAAAAAGTTAATTGAGACTTCTAAACTTCTGTTTGCATCCCAAACACATTAATGGATTCCTGGGAAGGCGAGAGACGACCCCCCCCCAAAAAAAAAAAAAAAAAAAAAAAAAAGAAAAAAAAAGTGTGAGCCTTTTGGATGTGTGAAAAGAGCGAAAATCGATACGACGCGATAGAAACCTCATGAATACTTAAAAAACAAGAAAACGAAAGAGAAAGAAAATAGAATCAGACACCCTTATTTCTATGACCTTCACGTTTAGAGAGAGGAAAACTTGTGCAGTTTCACAACACAAAAGTTACGAACACAAAAGACGCCCCTGGAAAGACCCCCCCCCCCCCAAAAAAAAAAAAAAAAAAAAAAATGCCACTTGAAATTGTTTGCGAATGAAGTAATACTTTGTTTGGACATTGTGACTGTTCGAATGAAGAGGCTCATCGTAGGATACGCTGGTTTAAAGATGTCAAAAAAAGTGATTCCATAAGTGAGTTACCCAGAGACTCTCTTGAAACTCTCTTATCTTTGTTTTTACTTTGTATGGAAATTTGGTGTCACTTACGTGACAGGAATGGATTTTTATGGTTTGTTTGTTTGCTTGTTTTCGAATCTTTCCGGCACTTCGGAGCTGGCAGTAATTTAGGCCCTTGGCCGGGAACAGGCCACTCAGTCAGCAAAACGGATCATATGGAAAGGCGATCGACCGAAAATGACAAGAAAAAAAAGACACCCCCCCCCCCCCCCCCCCCCCCGAAAAAAAACCCAACAAACAAACGAGCAAAAAAACAAAACAAAAAAGGAAAGAAAACAAGGGAAAAAAAGGCACGCCAAAAAACACCAACAACGTAAAACCCCGCATCATATGGAAAAGGAGGTAGACTGCGATCAACAAAAAAGACATGACAAGAAAAAAGAAAAAAAGAAAAACACACACACAGCGCGGAAAATAACACAAGGAAAAATACGAGAAAGAAAAAAATAAGAAGAAGTAAAACACACAAGCGGAAAAAGAAAACCAAAGAAACAAACAAGGGTGGGGGTGGGGGTTTTGGGGTTTAACGTCCTTTTCCACCACATACGGGAGATACCAAAGACGGGGCAACGATGAAAAAGCCAGCACAAATATTTGGCCCCGGCCGGGATATGAACTCACGACCCGAGCATTAGAAGTTCAACCCTCTTCCATTCGACCACCCTGGCTCCCCTAAGAAATAAACAAACAAAACTAATAATAAGAATAAAGAAAGGGATGTGCTGCCCGAGAGCAGCCGGTAGCCCCAAGGTATAACTGATTAGCGCGCCTACAGTTCGGCTCACATTCTAAATTCTAAATTCCGAAACTTGCAAACTCGCACCACGTGACTGCAATGTGGTTCATGTCCAGTGTGTGAGAGAATGCGTGTGATTCACGTGAACGTGCGTGTTTGGTTCATCTCACGGCGCTTTAAGCCATCTCAATACATTGGGTACAGCGCCTACACAATATACAATTATTATTATTATTATCATTCATCATCACATTATTATATTTAATTATCATTATTATCACCATTATTATTCAAAGACGGCCCAATCACGATTATGAATTTGCTGTTGTCTATATTGTATCATGTTCTTGTCATTGTAGGTAGCCTAGCCCAGGTTGCCTCGATGAATTACCTTTAGATGTTAAAGGACTTTACTTTTGCATGCATATTATTCTGTCTGAAATTTTGCTCGCGCGGACGCAAAACACGCCACGTCACTGTAACACCCACAAACAATAGTATCATCATGTGTTGAATGGATTTCTGCAAAGGATTTATGAGAAACACCTTGGTGAAAACGGTTCCACAGTCACCATCTGCCTGAATACTTTGTCTTTAGCTGGCGGTTAACACGGACAGAATAAATTGATGCCAGCCACGTCACTACAATCTAATTGTGTGATGGCTTGTTTTTTTCCCCATGGAACCAGTGTGTGTGTGTGTGTGTGTGTGTGTGTGTGTGTGTGTGTGTGTGTGTGTGTGTGTGTGTGTGTGTGTGTGTGTGTGTGTGTGTGTGCGTGCGTGCGCGTGTGAACGGCAGGGGTCGCTCTCAGTCTCTAGAAACTCAGTTCAATAGCCCCGGCCTGTGTTACGAGACCTCACCTCAGTCACCACGCCAGTGGCTTCAATCGAGCTTTACATGCACGCAACCAATTTTCTGGTGTACGCATACAGTTACAAACGAGCGTCTCTTGTTAGCTCGCTGGTGCCAGTCATTCACAAATTACATTTTGTCTTGTCGAAGAACAGCAGGAAACCCCATTACAGCGGTCACGTACAAAAGCACTCATTCATTTTCCTTGTTGCTGTGCGAATCTCCCTCGTGGGGGCTTTGCCGGAAGCCGTGCATTCCATCTGTTTTTTCCGGTTTGCAAGATTTTTACCCTGCCCAGGCTCAGTATGCACGGAATTACGTGTTCATTTACATTTCTAACGCACAGTTATCATCAGTTTACGTCAGTCCGCCTGAAAGGGCCTTCGCATTCTGTAATAGAAATGTGAACAGACTGCGTGTGCACTGTTGTTGTTGTTGTTGTTGGTGGTGGTGTTTTTTGTTGTTGATTTTGCTGTGATTTTTTTTTTGGGGGGGTTGTTGTTGTTTTTTCCCCCTTTATTTTTTTTTTTTTTTTTTTTGGTTGTTGTTGTTTTTTTCCCCTTTAAAACCTTAGTTGCATGCAGGCCGCTCAAAACCTTTTTATTTATTTTCTTCTTTTTTTGTGCTCTGGTTGTTGTTGTCACTAAATTCCGGCATGCCTTTGTTTTGCCGACAAACATGTCTCGGGGAGTGCAGGGGGAAAAAACCCCGCAAAATACTAATGGGTGTTATCAGGCTTCGCCTTTGATGTACCCAGTACTCTTTGATCAGGTTAAACAAGGAGGAATGGCCCCATCCCATAAAGTTGTTTCTCCAAATTTCAGTTATTTTGTCTGTTTATTGTTGCCGGTGGGGGTTTCCCCCCTCAAGACTCTAAGACCTACCAAACACACTAGATCCGCTCCGCTATAGCGGATCCAGAATCTTAAGAGAGAGAGAGAGAGAGAGGGAGACATGACGTCAATTCCGTGAACTAAACATTTGGGAGGCAGTGACGATATTTACAGATTTTATCTGTGGACTAAACATTTGACTTCAGTATCACGTACATCGTCTGACAGAGCATGCTTGTTCATGTCTTCTAATATCCCTGTTGTTGTTGTGCCTTTCCTGACTGAATTTTTTTTTACATAAAATCTGGAAGATCAGAATTCTAGAGGACTGGTGAAACGGACTTGAATACCTTGGATTGTTCTTACGAAATCGCAAAATTGGAATTCTTTGGAAACTTGAACTTGAATTTTTTTTTTTAAAGCTAAAATCTCTGTTATTCTTAATATTCAAGATATAACAATGCAATCATTCCTGTCATAGGCTACATGCAGTTGTTACGCGTGACAAAATACCGGGATGATGAGTAATTTGAAGGAGTCGTTTTCATAGATAGTCGGCCTTATACACAAACGACCCCCACCTCAGAAATATCTTTTTTGCACAAAATCTGTTGGAGCTAAAGAGCTGTGCTACGAACCTATTCAGTATAATTGGATGAACTTCCAAAATCTAGAAAATGAAGGCATTTGAACAACTTATTCCTCAAAATACATTACATGGCCGATTTCTTTAACTGCGCGGTAACTCTTCTTAAAATCCAGCAAGAGAAAATTCGTGAAACCTACCTCCGGAGCAGGTGAATTCACATTTCATCTCAAAGTAAAAAGCTCTTCGACGAGGTGGTTTAGGACATAGGCCAGGCCACAATCACATCCACACACACACACACACACCACACACACCACACACACACACACACACACACACACCACACACGTCGCACAACTCCCACCAAAACGAAGGCAGCAGCATTGTGTGCACGTAAGGTGTCTATGACGCAGATTTCGTTACGTCACTGTGTGCGTGAATATGTATTTGTCTGGAGAAACGTCACAGTCTGATTTTTTATCTCTCAAACTTGCTGCTGCGCGCATCGAAATCTGCCCCATACCATAAAGTTGTTTCTCTATAGAGAAACAAATTAAAAAGGACAGCTTTCGTCGTCGTCGTTGTTGTTGCTGTTGTTGTTGTTACGCAACCTCTGCAGTCAAAACTACTGCCGTCGGAATGTGAGTTTTGGATATTACTTTACTCTCCTGCCAATTCCCAGTGACCAATATTGTATGTGGGTGTCACTTGGATATCCCAACACTGAAGTGATATTTTCAAAGTCAGCTTTGCAGCTGTCTATTCGGGAACGCCGAATCGCGGTACGCTGATTCATATGAAATTTATGACTGGGGAGGGACCGTATTCAACCTGGCTGCATGATTTACTGGAAAAGAACACTGCGCATGACACAAACATCTCTCCCCCCTCCCCGCGCCCCCAGGACATAAAATCAGAGATCTGGAAACTTCTTCCAGCCTTTCTGCTTCAAGAAGCGAAGGCCAGTGTGACTCTGCCAAACTGCAAGAAAGTTATTAATTTTTTTTTATGAATTCGCATCCCTCTCCAAACTTTCTGTTTTGCGCTGTTTTTTTTTTTTTTTTTCTCTCTCAATCTCCATGAAATATTTGGTCTAAGGATGGGTTGGGCAAGAGCAACACTGTTTTTCACACCCAGCGAATAATACCGGGAGTTTCGGAGCCGAAATAATCAAAACCAGAAAATTTATGTGTTTGTTTTTAATCTAAAAGAAACTGTGATGTCAAAATACCCGACCTTATCCGCAAGATATAGGCCTATATATATTCTTGATCCGGCCGGCAATCTCAAAACAGGGGGCGGGGTCGGGCCAGCCTAGGGCTGAGGGCCACGGGGAAGGAAAGTAGTAAAAAAAAAAAAAAAAAAATTGTAGTATCAGTAGTAATTGCTACTTCCCTCACGAACCCAGATCTTTTCCATTCTTGCCACTACTGGTAACAGCCCAGGTTCCACAACTCGACATGTGTATTCCTACCATTGGCGGCATTAGGCTTAGCTTAGTTTTCACAAGTCGAACTTTGTATTCGTACAATTACCGGCATCAGCCTAGTTTTCACAATTCGGACTTTGTATTTTTACAATTGCTAACATTAGCTTTGTTTTTACTAGCCGAACTATGTGTTCTTACCATTACTGGCACCATCCTAGTTTTCACGAGTCGAATTGTATATTCCCAACATAATAATGATAATAATAATCATGAATTGTACATATATAGCGCAAAATTCTCACAAGGTGACACAATGCGCGTACTCCCGCACTCATACCTACAAATATGCAAACACACACACACACACACACACACACACACACACACACACACACACACCTCAACACCACACAACACACACACCAGAGCAGCTGAATCAGGATGAGGAAAGTGGGCCTAGTCGAAAGCCAGCCGGAACAGATGCGTTTTCAAGTCAGACTTGAAACGTTCTATGTCCAACTGGTCTCTCAGGCCTGCATCAGCCTAGTTTTCACACATCGAATTTTGTATTCCTACCATCACTGGCACAGGCCTAGTTTTTACCAGTGGAACTCTTTAGCCTTACCATTGCTGGGACAGGCGGAGTTTTCACGGGTGGAAGTATGTATTCCTACAGTTGATGACATCAGCCTAGCTGTTACCATTCGAACTATGCGTTCTTACCATTATCGCATTAGCCTAGTTTTTGCGAGTAGAACTTTCTGTTCTTTCGTATGCTGGCACCAACCGAGTTTTCCCAAGGCGGACTTTGTATTCCTACCACTGCTTAGCCTAGTTTTTGCAAGTAGAACTTTCTGTTCTTTCCATTGCTGGCACCAGCCTAGTTTTTCCAAGGCGGACTTTGTATTCATGCCATTGCTTAGCCTAGTTTTTGCAAGTAGAACTTTCTGTTCCTTCTATTGCTGGCACCAGCCTAGTTTTCCCAAGGCGGACTTTGTATTCATGCCATTGCTTAGCCTAGTTTTTGCAAGTAGAACTTTCTGTTCTTTCCATTGCTGGCACCAGCCTAGTTTTCCCAAGGCGGACTTTGTTTTCGTACCATTGCTGACCATTAGCCTGGTTTTCTACGAGTCCCGAAACTTTTCCATACCTAAATATCTGCCCGGATACCAATCAGTTCAGCTTCAATCAGCCCCAGCTTGTTCCAGACTTTACGGAAAACACACAGTCGGAAATCCCGGTTCCACTCCCTTCCCGTCGCCAAAGTCAGTTTACAAGATCACAGAACCCTTCTTAACGCACACGCCGCCTTTAAAAAAATAAGTCGCAATTCTCAGAAAGAGTGGGTGAGAGAGAGGAAAGAAAAAAAAAAACCCTGTCGTTTGTCTCTTTTGCTCGATCTTGGATCAGCTCAGCTAATGTGTATTTGATCTGGCTTAAGCGCGACAGCGAGTCTGAAATGGAGAAGAAATTGAATCCAGTACCGGTTTCTGGATCGTGAAGTGGTTGCCCGGGGTCTGGGTTCCGGGAACCGGATTTTGGAGTCGGTTTCTAAGGTGGTCACCAGAGAGCTAGGCCTGAATAGAATGCTAAAAAAAAATCAAAGTAAAATTCGATTCGTGCAAGAGGTTGATGTCGAATGCCAGTCACGTGCACAAAGAGGGTGTGTGTGTGTGTGTGTGTGTGTGTGTGTGTGTGTGTGTGTGTGTGTGTGTGTGTGTGTGTGTGTGTAAAGGATAAGAGAAAAAGCGAATTTTGTTGTTGTCTTGTTTTGAGGTGTGTGTGTGTGTGTGTGTGTGTGTGTGTGTGTGTGTGTGTGTGTGTGTGTGTGTGTGTGTGTGTGCACAAAGGATAAGAGAAAAAGCGAATTTTGTTGTTGTCTTGTTTTGAGTTTGGTGTTTGTTTGTTTGTTTGTTTACTTTTTTCCAACTCGTTTCGACTTGAAAGCAACATTGCAGCTAGTCTTGAGAAGTTTGCCATTCGTGTGAAAATCTTGTACAGTGCTTTCACTTCGTCTCTGTATGTTGACGTCGTGAGTGCGAATCCCGACTGGGACCAAACATTCCTGGTAGCTTTTTCGTCGTTGCCCCGTCTTTGATGTCACCCCATATGTGGTGGAAAAGGACATTAAATGCGCAAACACCCACCCCACCCACCCTGTATGTTGACAGTAGAGTGACATTAATCTTTTAATACTTTTTGTTTTGCCTCTGAGGGTTCTTGCACTCCCCGCCATGGGACGAAGACACATTTTGTGAACTTTTTTTTTTTTTTTTGCAGGGCTCCCCTTTTCCATGTTGTCTGTGGTTGCCCCGTCTTTGCGTGTAGCCACAGAAAATTACTGCTATTTGTCTGGTTTTTCTTCCGGTCCTCGCACAGCGTAGAGAGTGACGCACTTTAGAAGCTGGAGATTGCTGACATCCGGCATAAAGTTGAGGTGAGGTTAATTCCAGCTGTATCTGCTTCCGTTCTGCTGAGAGTTTTATCGAGAAAATTCGCATGGAGTCTCTGACATCATTAACTTTGTCTGAAATCTAAAGTCCGCCGGCGTGTTCAAAGCGATCCCAACACCGGAAGGCTAACACGCGCTTATAAGAGGAGAGGTTTTTTTGTTTGTTTTTGTTTTTGTTTTGTTTTTTTAAATCGCAATTTCGCCGCTATAATGCCGTCTTGAAGCACAGGGTGTAGATGTTGTAATTATAGAAAGACCGGTGTTTATCTGTGAGTGATCATCTCAAGCGTGACTGTTAAAAAAAAAGAAAAAAAAAGAAGGAAAAATTGGAAGGAGAAAGATGTCATTTCCCATTGAATTTAACGATCACCATGAGAAGATCACCATCAACGAATAAAAAACGTTCCAACATCAAGTATTACCCTTTAATCTACACAAAGATCAAGTGGCGTGCCAACCAGTTGCGAGGTTTATACCTGGTTAGTTATTTAGGGCTTAACGCCGCACAAGCAAGCGAGGTTTATAGAACGTAATACTGCATGAGTGGTACATTAGTCGCTTTTGATCGTTGGCTGTGGCAGTAGTAGCGTGATCTTCAAGCGTCACACGTGAGTAAAATGATCTGACATCCGGTATTGTGCTTTGAACAAGTGTTCCATACGGCGACAACAGCTAATTGACCGTTCTTTCGTTCAGCATTATATTGCCAAGCAGTTTGGCATGAAGCACGTGTACTAACCACGGTAAGGAGATTTGCCATCCGTTACGTTCATTCAGGCGCTGTCTTGATTTGTTAAATCGTAGGCTATCGTGATACTGAGAACCCTGCCGCGGTAAAGTGATTTGTCGCTTTGATCGAAATCTGCTCGATGACCTCAGGCAACACCAGTTCTGGCCACCGGAGGCCACGTTAGTAAGGAAGGTTTCTGGCACTGAGCCTGGGGGTCCTACAGCAATTCACACTCATACCCTCACACACACGCACTCACACACAGACACAACACATGCGCGCACACACACACTCACACACCCAGTTTACACATGGTTACTAAATCAACAGCACCCTTACCACGTGGACAGCAATCAACACAGGACCGTAGTATTGCGTAAAAAGATTCCCATTAAGATTGGTTAAGTAGGCCTACTGCCACAGCAGCTTTCACACAAAGAACAGGCGTTACCGCATGAGTGACCAAGAAGAAGACGAAGCAGAACAAGAAACCTGCTCAGTCAAGTTCTGTTTCTGGCTTTGGGGCACTACAGCTGAACAATGTTCTGGCCAAAGAATTGTTCTGACACTGAGTACCCTGCTCTGGCCAAATCTGGTCAAGCGCTGTCCGGTCGCTTGCCCACCTCATTTTACAGCAAGGTCCGGACACCGCCGTTGCCTGATTCCATTAGTACGGTGCAGGAGAACCGTGAGAGCTCTCGTATGTCTCTTCGCCCTGGAGGCGAGAAAAGATTGCCGCCGGAAGTAATGAGCGGTGACGGAAATAAGCGTGGCACTGCGAGCCGTCTTGTAAACAGCAACCCACACCCTTCCTGCTGCTCTACATGCCATCTTCTCGTCGTTGTTAACGTGTACAGGACCGAGACAAGCCGTGGCCGCTGAGGAGCCGGCAGATCTTCTTTACATCTCGTTAGACCAAGCCGCCTCGAAAAGACGGACAAGATGAACTTTCTGCGACCTCGGACAATCCAGTTGGTCGTAGAAATCCACTCCGATATGCTTCTTCCTCCTTTCTCTCTCCCTTCATTCTCCCCCTCCCCCCCCCCCCCCCCCCCCACCCTTAAGCCCTTCACTCTCCTGTCATGCCGTTCCTCTTCTGTCCAAAGAGCACTGTCTGTCGGGAAGACAGAGGACTTCCTAGAGGGAACTCCTAGTGACGGGGTCTGGTTATCAGTTTCGGTAGCTGGCGAAGTAAATGTGTTTATCTGAGCTCCGTGAACTCAGTCCCCAATCGGCAGTTCGCTGTCATACAGGCCCGTTAGTCAACAGAGCAACGACCGCTTCAAAAGGGAAGAAAAACGGAGAGTAGGGGGATGGGACAGAGCGGAGAGAGTGTGGGAAGGTTTGGGGGGGACGTAGGGAATTCGGGATTTTTCCGACCATTCGGTGCAGTTTGTCCGGCTCGAGGTCATAAGAAGACTCACTGACCCGTGAAGGCCAATCACCTTAATGCAATATATTGATTGGTTGTTTCCGGGTTTAAGGGTGATATTAAAGACAGGACCGACAACGCAAAAAAGCCAACGCTGTACTAGTTCTACCTTTCCGGCTACATGTACAGGCTTGAGGACGGTTTGTAATCAACCGGCTACATCTACAGGCTTGAGGACGGTTTGTAATCAACCGGCTACATCTACAGGCTTGAAGACGGTTTGTAATCAACCGGCTACATCTACAGGCTTGAGGACGGTTTGTAATCAACCGGCTACATCTACAGGCTTGAGGACGGTTTGTAATCAACCGGCTACATCTACAGGCTTGAGGACGGTTTGTAATCAAAACGTTGAATAAAACAAAAACAACTCGTACGCTGCACCAGACTTCTTGGTTTTTCGGCTAAACACCAAAGAGATCGTACGATAGGTTTAACTGCCGAGCAACACTTCTTGAGTTCCACGCCAATCCCACCATTCATTTGCCGGCAGGATCAAAGAAACATCAAAGCATCAAACCAAAAACTAACTAGGAAGCGTTTTGCAACGATTACAGGATAACTTGGTGCAAGAAAGAGCCACGGGCGAGATGGTCGTCAGCAGTGTTTTTTATTGTTTTATTTTTTGTTTGTTTGTTTTTGTTTTAGTTCACAAATTTACTACTCAGGCATTTGTTGTAATGGTAAACAAGCGTAAGTCTTTTCTTTTCAAAATTCTCCGGCGAAGAATAGATGTGCTTCAGGGATCAGTATTTTCTTTTAGAAAAGGGTAAGGGTGGTGCCATATATAGCCTTACGCTCGTAGAGATTTGTAACCGGCCTCTCTCTCGTCTCTCTCTCTCTCTCTCTCATCAGATACGGATAAGGCGGGTTGGGTTCGGGACTTTTTAATCAGCACTCAGCAGTAAGCATAAACGAAGAGAAAAAAACAAAAAAGTAAAAAGAGGAAACCCCTGTGGGAAATACACAGGGGTTTGACACACAACCTCAGGCTCCGTCCGCTCCCATTGATCAGCGTGAAGATATCCCGTGATTTACTACAAAGACGAATATTCCCAATGTGTCAACCCCAGTCAAACACCAAATTCTGCTTCAGTGAAAGCAACAGTCAGCTAGTCTCTTCAATGGCCAAAAGTAGAATGAGCTAGTATACAAAAGTGAGAACTCACACGCCTTGGTGAACTGTACTCGCACACTATACTGCGCAAAACAGTCGCGGGAAAGGGTAAAACACAATGGAACCATACTCCTGACCAGAATCTGTACTCTGACCATACTAACAATATACTAACAAATATAAGGTAGCATTAGTGTAAATCACATAATTTATTCTAGAACAGTGAAGAACTGAACTGTAAGTCACGGCGTTGTTTGTACTCCCAACCACAGATTTAATTCACTTCTCATTGAGCCAGCGTTTGTGAAGGAGGTGCCAATCTCCTCCCCCTCGCTACTTTACCCCTCTCCAACACTGAAAAGTGTCAGGTACCCATTTACAGCATGGTGAAAATGCTCAATAATATTTTTGTTGTTGTTGTTGTTGTTGTTGTTGATGGTGTTGTTTCTGCAGATTTTGTTGTTGAGGGGTCACCGAAAGAAAATCGCATAGCAACACATTCGTCTTCATAAGACGTTCTGTACCACGTACACAAGCGGGAATCTTGCTGATTTGATGAAGGTTTTCCCAAGGCTTTGCCAGAAAAGGGGGTTCTGGCGAAAAAAATAATAATTGCCTCCATCAGCAGCTGCTCTGCTTGAGGATGGCCTGCGGTCCATTGCAATTCGCACTCTACTACCATCGAGAAAGCCCCGAGGAATACGTGAATATTGACAGGGGATTTGATCTAGTGGTTAAAGCATCCGACTTAGGATCCTGAGCTGTCTGGGTCGAGTCCCCGGTGGGCAGGAATATGGTGGTATTCTTTGTAACCATGTCGAGTCAAAATCCTGTGCAGACTCGTTTACGGTGCCTGTTTCGTCTGCGTGGGGGTGGGGTGAGTGACCCCGTTAGGGGTTTAACGTCATTTTCCACCATATGCGGGTGATATCAAAGACGGGGCAACGATGAAAAAGCCAGCACAAATATTTGGCCCCAGCCGGGATGCGAACTCACGACCCGAGCATTACTGAGAAGTCCAACGCTCTACCATTCGGCCACCCGGGCTCCCCTCGTCTGTGTGGGCACACGCACGTACAATATCAAGTGTGCACGTTAAAAATCCCGTTTCAAACGGGAGGGGAAACCCGTTTAAGCAGCATGCACAACTACGCTAAAAATAGTCCTTCATGTCTCAATACGTTTGTCAGGCCCACAACAACGCCGTGGAAAACTGTTCATCGAATGCGCTTATTCCGTGCATTAGAATCAGACACTTGGGTCACAGTATAGCATCTGAGACCATTGTAGTGAGTCTGGCCAGCGTATATGTTTCTTTAGACGTGTACCGCGAACTGAGCAGACGACGGCACGGGTCAACGTTTCGGCTTTCGCCTTCCTCAGGACACAAACCCCTTGTTTTTGTCCTGAGGAAGGCGAAAGCCGAAACGTTGACCCGTGCCGTCCTTCGTGAAAGTTAAGTGGTTTCTGTCCCTTTTATGTCGCTTTTATTTGCTGAACTTGTAACCACTTCGCAGTCATTACATATACCGTTTCCTTTTCTATTTGAGCAGACGACGTTATTTGGTCGAGGACTGAGGACTGTGTAGACGGCGTTGACTTGTAGCTAATTTTAGAAACTTTGTCGAGCCCAAGTCTGTTCAAGAATGGACGGGGAGCCGGGGTGGCCGAATGGTAGAGCGTTGGACTTCTAATGCTCGGGTCGTGAGTTCGTATCCCAGCTGGGGCCAAATATTTGTGCTGGCTTTTTCATCGTTGCCCCGTCTTTGATATCACCCTATGTGGTGGAAAAGGACGTTAAACCCCCAACCACCCCCCCCCCCTCAAGAATGGACTGTAGGCTTAAAGAAAGTCGTATTTCTCTAACATTAGAAGCCACAAAGTCACACGAAACATCCTTCTGTCTGGCAAACAGCCTTACAGCTCCGGAGGCTTTAATATGCTGAGGTTGGTCAGATAATTGGAAAGAAGAATATGATGAACCGCGAACAGTACGACCATGGTACTGATTCCTATCCCATTCTCCTTGTCGCTCTTGTCTTGGTCATTGAGGGATGGTAAAGGAAGTACTCACGCACACAACCACCCAGTCGTAATTGTCTGTTACTGTGATCTTGACCTATATGAAATATTTTAATTGCAGTTTTGAGGGGCATGGTGCATAGAAACCAGTACCCCTTAACCGCTCTGTCCTTCCTCTCATCTCTCAGATGATTTCTAAGTTCGGCCCTTTCATCTGAATTTCTTCTTTTTAACCCCTCACTCTCGTCTGCACTACCAGTGGTTAGGAATAAGTAATGTTGGGCATGTGCTGCGAACTGGTTTATTGCGCCTAGGAGATGATGTTGCAATATTTGTTGTATATTCGCTTAGTATTTATCTCTGTTCTACCTAGTTGTAATACTTATTGTTATTTGTTTTCTACGCTTTTTAAGTTGTTTCTCTATAGAGAAACAACTTTATGAGACGGGGCAGATTTTGCTACGCGCAGCAGCAAGTTTCAGTGATACAAAACAAGACTGTGACGTTTCTCCAAACAATACTTACTTTCACGCACACAGTGACGTAACGAAATCTGCGTCATAGACACCTTACGTGCACACTTTGCTGCTGCGTTCGTTTTGGCGGGAATGACGTGTGTGTGTGTGTGTGTGTGTGTGTGTGTGTGTGTGTGTGTGTGTGTGTGTGTGTGTGTGTGTGGACGGATGTAATGATGGCTATCTCCTAAACCACCTCGATGGAGGCCTTTTTACTTGAGATAAAATGGGAAATCACCTTCTCCAGAGCTACCTTTCACGATTTTTAGCCTGCCGCATTTTCAGAAGAGTTATCGCCAATTTTAAAAAATCGGTCATGTTACGAATTTTTTCGAAACAGTTGTTCAAATTCCTTCATTTTCTAGACTTTGGAAGTTCACCCAATCACACTGCCTTGATTCGTGCTACAGCTCTGTAGCTCTGACTGGGTTTTGTGTAAAAAAAATATTTCCGAGGTAGGGCTGGTTTGCACATAAGATCAAATATCTATGAAAAGACTACTGCAAATTACTTATCATCCCGGCGTTTTTGTCTAGTGTGACAACAGCACATATGACAGGAACTACTGCACTATTATATCTTTAGCATTTAGAATAACTGAACTTTTAGATAAACATAACTTTTTCAAGTTTCTGCGAGAAGCACCGGTCCAAAGAGTTCCAAATTTTCGATTTCATAAGTACAATCCAAGGTATTCTAGTCCATGTTTCACCAGCCCTCTAGATCTTCCAGATTTTATGTAAAAATTAGTTCAGCCAGGGAAGTCACAAAAGCAACAGGGAAATCACAAGACATGCACAAGCATCATCTGTCATACCACCAGTGTGAAGCTGACGTCAAACGCTTAGTTCACAGACAAAATAAGCAAGTATCGTCACTGCCTCCGACATTTCACCAGCCCTCTAGATCTTCCAGATTTCATGTGAAAAATAATTCAATCGGGGAAGCCACAAAGCCAACAGGGAAATCACAAGACATAAACAAGCTTCCTCAGACGATGGCAGTGCTAGAGGCTGACGTGAAAATGCTTAGTTCGCGGAATTGACGTCATCTCTCTGTCTGTGTATGACGACCTGCCTGAGGCTGACGTCAAATGTTTAGTTCACGGAACTGACCTCTCTCTCTCTCTCTCTCTGGGGAGCCAGGGTGGCCGAATGGTAGAGCGTTGGACTTTCAATGCTCGGGTCGAGAGTTCGAATCCCGGCTGGGGCCAAATGTTTGTGCTAGCCTTTCTCTCGTTGCCCCGTCTTAGAAAGCACCCTTACGTGGTGGAAAAGGACGTTAAACTCCTAAACACCCACCCACCCACTCTCTCTCTCTCTCTGTCTGTCTCTCTCTCTCTCTCTCTCCCCCCACCCGGGCCCCACCCCCAGTCACGTGACTAATCGGTCGAGGTCGTAGAGGATCTAGTGTCATTGGTAGAACTTGGAGAGGGGAGAACCGGCAACAATAACAACAAAACAGACAAAATAAAATGAAGTTTGGAGAAACAACTTTGTAGGACGGGGCTGTTCCTCCTTGTTTTGTAATCGGGAGTTCGGGAAATTAGCGCCAAGGTGTAGCGTCTCCTGCATGTCCTAGGTTTATACTGCCCCGTAGACCAGTTTGCATCATTTGTCCAACGTTTGTTTTTTGTTTTTTGTTTTTTTTCTTTCAAGTAGTGCAGGCCCACTTAGCCGCGAATTAGTCTTTGCTGCTTGCGCGGCTTAAAGCCCCAAAACACTGACTCACTCACTCATGTGCCCACCCTTGAGTTGCAGTTGTACATCTTCTTTCTCCGCGATGATGCGTTTTCACCAGAAAATGAGCCAGCAATAAGGAAACCGGCGAAGAGCAAGCTAGACTAGTATCGTTCTGAGTGTGTACAATGGCTGCCGCCGACATCGTGACGAGTAGGTTCAGTTTCCAATTTACCATAAATGTTTGGACTATTCCGTCTGCATGAATGTATCTCTACAATAAGGTTTAATGTGTTTGACAGCAGTAAAATAGCTTTATACACACACACATACACACACACACACACACACACACACACACACACATACACACACACACACACACACACACACACACACACACACACACAGAGAGCTAGAGAGAGAGAGAGAGAGAGCATGAATCAGTGAACAAACATGAATGAAGACATCTGCCATTTATTTTTTTTACGCACACTTTGCACCAATTTATTTAATGCCAGACATTTTTCGTAGAGGTTTGCATGACACGCGTTACGCATGTACTCCAATTTATACCAATGCTGTTGGCTGAAACAGAGAGCTAATGAAGTACGCAAAAATATGTGCACCTGCAACACAAGACTGCCACGCATGCATGAAGATAGACGACAAAGATGAAGTCAGTGAGAGACTGAGAATTGTGGTGGAACAAATTTAACAGCTGGAAACTATGAAGCGAGAGTGATGGGCAGAAAACTTGATCTATATAAGCGTTCAGTGGACTGAGGAAATAAAATTTGTTGATTTTTTAAAAAGAAAGAAGAAACTTGAAGCTTCCTGAGCTGTTCAAATGTATGGCACACCGCTCTCTCTCTCTCTCTCTCTGTGTCTCTGTCTGTCTCTCTCTGTGGTTTAGCAACGACAAGATTGTAAACAGGTCTTTTGGCCAAAATCTTCCACCGTTTGAAAACAAAGGGTTGTCATTATCTGCCTGTCTGTCCAGGCTGTCTGTCTGTCTGTCTGTGTGTGTGTGTGTGTGTGTGTGTGTGTGTGTGTGTGTGTGTGTGTGTGTGTGTGTGTGTGTGTGTGTGTGCTTTAGCAACGACAAGATTATAAACTGGACTTCTGGCCAAAATCTTTATGAGTTGATTCAACCGGCGAGAGACGCGTGAAGTATAAAGCATACTATGTGCACGTTAGACGTCAAATGAGAAGATGATTCACTTGTACATTTTTCACATTACAGCGGCACAGACCGGAAGGACGAAACGCTTTTTGGCAATGACAAGGGTGTACACTGGGTGTATCTACCTAATCCTAGGCTGTATGTGATGGAATTGCATTCAGGGAGAAGGGAAAGTTCTGATACTATGCAAGAATCTGATGAACACAGCTGAGTGAAGAAAAACAAACCGCTGCGTTTTTGTACGTATTTATTTATTTTATTCGGGTTTTTTTTTTGCCGTTTATTCCGCCGTGTTGAAGTGTGTTGAACGTTTAATTCATTTATCAAATCCCTCTATGCATTGAATCAAAACACTGTTGCTGAATTCTTAACTCAGATATAACAGTGCTGAATTAGACAAGCATCTTGCACATTTCAGTTCAAATGTAAGCCAAACCAGCTGCGCCTGAGACACGTGTTCATCACAATTATTTACGGAGAAAAAAAATAATAACATCACAATCACTGAACAATGCATTGCACACAAAGATTGTTACACTGACACGTTTGCATTTCATTTATTCACGAAAATAAACTGTGACGCGATTTAGCACATTGAGGCCAACAAAAATATAGTACACATTTACCGTTGGCTTTGTTCGATGACTGAAGAACAATGCAAAGAGTGGCAGAGTTTGAGGTGTCCTTACTGTGGTCGGACTTGGGGGAGGGGTGGAGAGAGAGAGAGAGAGAGGGGGGGGGGGAGAGAGAGGGGAAGGGTTGGAGAGGCCGTTTAGGTGTCTTAAGTTTCAAAATTCTATCAGCGTTTGTAGTGAATTTTCTTGCAACGGACACTGCAGTGTAGCTTAGGCTGTACAGCGGAAGTGGGGTTTCAACAACAAAATCGGGTTCAAGAGGCTTAAGACACCACAGAGAGAATCTAAAATTACGTAACTGGAGTTAATACTATTTTAAGCGGGAGGGAGGGGAGGGGAGGGAGGTGGAGGGAAGAGAAGCTGTAAGGAGGTTTATGTATTTACTTTTACACTTGTTACACCTTGTGCCTATACAGGTCTATGGCAGACATAAAGGTCGAAGGGTGTGTGTGTGTGTGTGTGTGTGTGTGTGTGTGTGAGAGAGAGAGAGAGAGAGAGAGAGAGAGAGAGAGCGTGTGTGTGTCGCGGTGTGTGTGTGCATGTGTTCATGTGTGTGTGTGTGTGTGTGTGTGTGTGTGTGTGTGTGTGTGTGTGTGTGTGTGAGAGAGAGAGAGAGAGAGAGAGAGAGAGAGCGTGTGTGTGTCGCGGTGTGTGTGTGCATGTGTTCATGTGTATGTGTGTGTGTGTGTGTGTGTGTGTGTGTGTGTGTGTGTGTGTGTGTGTGTGTGTGTGTGAGAGAGAGAGAGAGCGTGTGTGTGTCGCGGTGTGTGTGTGCATGTGTTCATGTGTATGTGTGTGTGTGTGTGTGTGTGTGTGTGTGGTTGAAGCTTAAAGTCTTTTATGTCGACTGTAATCGACACGTCTTCATCGCACTGAGGCAGGTGGAGCTGATATTGAGCAGCAGCTGATGCTAGGGAAGTAAGTATATACTATTGTCCTTTTCAAATGTCACCTCAGTTCAACATGGAATTTACGCGCTCGGAAATGTCAAGATATGCGCTCCACCTTATCTCTCAGAAATCTCCCCTGTGTCTTCGAGACTGTTCCAAAGTTGGCTGGTTCACACGGACCGTTATATCCTTTAAGTTCGATCGTCGTTCACCGCCTCTTTGCTCGCCTCTGCTCTGCAGGCGGTCTATGGTGTAATGACCGAGGCTTTGCTCCTGCAACGTGCGTCTCAGACACCACTTCTGATCTAGCTAGGCGCAGGCCATCCGCAATGCTTGCCAAATGTCAGATGTGTACAGGAAAGTCGACCCGTATCGTAAAGCTAACAAGAAAACATTCACTGACGCCGATCTTCATGGAATCCAGGATATAAGTTATATTGGTCAGCTTGTCACTGATGGAGGCCCCAGAGCCGAAACATTGGGAGTAAATTTGTCTTTTGTTCTCTAAGAGTGTTTTGAGTCTGTTGGTATTCTGATATAGCACGAAAACAGTGAAGCCACCAGTAGTACGCTGCTCTGGAAATGTTCAGCCCACCAAATTTGAAAAATAAATGCAATTCTAAATTCCGAAATTTAAATAGCTGAGCTGGCCCTTCGCACCACGTGATTGTCATGTGTTTATGTCCAGTGTGTGAGAGAATGCGTGTGATTCACGAAAGCGTGCGTGGTGGGTTCAGTTTAAGGCGCTTTGAGCCAATTCACGAAACTGGGTAAAGCGCCTATACAGTACTCAATATTATTATTATTATTATTATTATTATTTCCGGAGAAGTCTAAACTGGGCCATGATACAAGGTACAATATTATTATTATTATTATTTCCGGAGAAGTCTAAACTGGGCCATGATACAAGGTACAATATTATTATTATTATTATTTCCGGAGAAGTCTAAACTGGGCCATGATACAAGGTACAATATTATTATTATTATTATTTCCGGAGAAGTCTAAACTGGGCCATGATACAAGGTACAATATTATTATTATTATTATTTCCGGAGAAGTCTAAACTGGGCCATGATACAAGGTACAATATTATTATTATTATTATTTCCGGAGAAGTCTAAACTGGGCCATGATACAAGGTACAATATTATTATTATTATTATTTCCGGAGAAGTCTAAACTGGGCCATGATACAAGGTACAATATTATTATTATTATTATTTCCGGAGAAGTCTAAACTGGTCCATGATACAAGGTACAATATTATTATTATTATTATTTCCGGAGAAGTCTAAACTGGGCCATGATACAAGGTACAATGCGGTAGCCGGACTCTAGCAGATTAGAGTTAAAATAATGTAGAAGCTGCCACCGTGAAGTTCTCTCTGGGTAGTATGCCTTTTCTTGAGCTCCACGTACACAAGTCATGAAAATCTGGTGAGTGGGGCTGTTCCGCAGTGGCGCACATTGCCAGAGAGAGGGAACCCGAATTTCCCGAAAGCAATGATTGAGTGCGATTTAAACATAGCAAATGCGTTTGTTTTTTGTTTTTGTTTTTCGTTTTTTTTTTCGTTTTTTTTTTTCGTCTGCTTAGCAGATCTCCATGTTGAAATCCGTGCTTGAACACGATCTGGTACAGCCATTGTTAAAGCCTTGCTGGTATGGCATCCGCTCACTGCGAATGCACTGTCTCGTCTGCATGTCTCTCACTTCAAGTGCAGAAAATGCACCGGCCCCCGTAGTGTAGTGGTTAGCACTTCGGACCATGGACCGGGAGACCCGGGTTCGAGTCCCAGCCGAGGCAAGTGGGATTTTTCCTACCTAGAGCGGGTGTGCTATGGGCCCAATGGGGAGGCTGTTGCCACACAGCCGAGATTCACCCACCCCACAGGTGCGACTTTGCGACTCTGACACGTCTTATGATGTAGATCATTACACGGCAGGCACCGCAGGTGCCGTAGTTCCCGGGCCTGGCTAACGCCGGAATATTTAGCGTGGAATGCGACCCTGTCCCGCAGTCCCAAACCACACGGACCTCCATAGCATCACCTTACCATCATCCTCATGCCATCATCATGCATATTATATTTTCTGCAATAAAAATTGCCCCAACTTTGGAACCCACCGTGGATTCCTCCCATAATCTGGGAAGAACACCACTGGGGCTGGCAAAGAGTGTGTTCGATTGCGGCATCGTGTGTGTGTTGGACGAAGCACTTGTTCTTGTCCGGTATAGTCGTTCGTGATACTTCGTCGTCCGCCCGTTCTCAATACGGATCACATAATAGCGAAACCTCGCCTTCGATCAGACAGTGTAGCGAATGATCAAACAACTGTGCTACAACCGTTCATCGAGCACCTTTGTCATCTTTCGCAGTGTCGTCGCTTCAACAACAGGTTTTACATTACAGCGAACCTTCTCCTTCTGCTGACGTCTGTACCGTAGGGAGGATCATACAGTAAAATTTAATCTTACAACTGTGCTGTAACCGTTCTTTGAGCACCGCCGTCATGGTTCGCATTGTCGTTGCTTCAAAACACAGCAGAGCGAACCCTTTGCCCTCTGCTGACGCCTGCAACGTACAAGCAGACAGTCATGGCCCGTCCTGCAACTGTGCCACAACCATTCACTGAACACATCATGTGCAGTGTCATCGCTTCAGCAATCAGCACAGTAGATCGTAAAACAGCGAGCCATTGCCTTCGACTGACGTCTGTAACGTAGGATCAGACAGTAATTCCTAATCCTACAACCGTGCTTCATTGAGCACCCATCGTTGTCGTGTGCAGTTTCATCATTTCAATACAGATCCTACAAGAGCGAACCATCGCCTTCTGCTGGCGCCTGTAACGTAGGATCAGATAGCAATGGCTGATCCAACAGTTGTGCTACAACCGTTCAATTGAGCACCTTCGTCATCGTGTGTAGTTCCATCGCTTCAATACAGCAGATCATAAAACAGCGAGTCTTTGATCGCGACTGACATCTGTATCGTGGAAGCAGACAGCAATGGCTGGCTCTACAACTGCGCTACAATCGTTCTTTGAGCACTTTCATCATCGTTCGTATTGTCGTCGCTTCAGCACAGCAGATCTTACGATACATAGCGAGCCTTCGTGTTCTGCTGACGTTTGTAACGTAGGAGCAGAGTGCAATGCCTGATCCCACAACTGTACTCATCTATACTTTGAGCACCTTAGTGTGACAGCTAGCACCTTGGTTCGTTTTCACAGGGAGGGGGGGGGGGGGGGCTCAGAGACTCTTCATGTCACGTCTTTCTCGGTCATCGGTTGTGACAGAGCGTCGTCTCGCTAATGTGGTTGGACGTGACGCCGTCTTCGTCAATCCCACACGTGGTGAGTTTCTCCCCTCCTCCATCTCCCACACCGCCGTACCCCTTGCTGTTCCCGTTAGAGGCTTTGGTCAGCGTGATGGCGGGCACTGCCATGCCTTGACGGCGATCACAACACACCCGCTTCTTCACTGTAGCCTGCAGCTGCTTGCAACACGGGCAGTAGAGGATTTTGAGGAACTCGGTCCTGAAGTTGTCGTTGAACCAGCCGTACACGACCGGGTTGACGCAGGCGGAGCAGAGCACCAGCAGGTGACAGATGGCGTACGCCAGCTTGATGGTCTTCCCGCTGCCGCTCTCCGATTCCTCGTGTGCGGCAGTGTCTAGCATGGCCACGTCCGTGTGAAGCTCTGTGAGCATAAGAAGAATATTAGAATCAATATCTCAATACGTACGCATTATTTCCACGGTGAACACATTAAACACATCTTTGCTAAGCCCGATTCGAACCAGCTCCGCTCGTGAATGCGCCTGTACGATCGAAATACTCTATCTTGATAATTCGTACAGATCTTAATGCGAAACAGTGTTGTTGGTCGAACATTCAAATTTTCTGTTTCTCTGTGTTTGAGAGAATACGAATTCCAGGTACGGACGCGGAGGAGGAGGAGAAAAGGAGGTGTGTGTTTGTGGAGGGGGGGGGAGGCAAGGGGGAAGGCGGGGGGGGGGGGGCGGGGGGCGGAGGTGGGGGGGGGGGGTAGGGGGAGGAATCCAGTTATTCTGACCTTCTCCTTTCTTCTTCTCGTGTCGAATATTACGCATGAGCACAATCAACAAGACCCCCCCCCCCCTCCCCGCACCTTCTTCCTCAAATGTAATAGGCTCTGCCTTTTTGGCGCCTGTGATAATGATTACAATACTGAGTTAAAAAAAAAAAAAAAAAAAACTCTCCTGCCCCCGCCCTCCCTTTCCGTGCCTCAGGCAAGTAATTCACCCATGCAGGGCGTTACATAAACCAGGCAGGCTAATGGTGGATCAAAATTCTCAACGCCACCTTCCGGCAGCCCATGATAACAGTGGCTATCTAGGGCCCACTACCGGTGTAATTTCCTTCCGTTGTGGGTGGTACTTTGTTGCCCATCTATCAGATTGGATTTTAAAAAAAAGTTTTTCACGACATGTGATGCTCCATGTGAGTGACATGTCCGACCATTTTTTTTTCTTTTGCTGCTATTGTGTAAAAGTTTGAGGAGGCTTTTGAACCGCAGCGACGTTTGTCCTATTTCTGACTGGCTAAAACTGCACGGTGCGGAAAGGTTTATAGTGCTAATCCTTGTGTATAAACTTGACATCTTGTTTAAGTAGCTAGATCAGGAAGTTTCAGAATCCTTGTTAAAACAATGCCTTAGGACTTCCAGAGGGGCGAAGTAAAAAAACTAAGAAAACCGGTGTGTGTGTGTGGGACGGGGGGGGGGGGGAGAGGGGGGGGAGGGAGGTTGTCCTGAACTGAGAGCTGCTTATAATTGTCAGTTTAAGACTACACGTAGTTCAATTCTTCTTTTTCTTAGTAGTAAGTAGAAAAAAACTTCAACGACTGTGGAATTGTCTAGTAATAAATGAGAGGTTGGGTGGGTGTTTGGGGATTTAACGCCCCTTTCCGCCACGTACGGGTGATATCAAAGAAGGGGCAGCGATGAAAAAGCCAGCACAAATATTTGGCCCCAGTCGGGATACAAACTCACGACCCGAGCATTAGAAGTCCAACGCTCTACTATTCGGCCACCCCGGCTCCCGTAAGAAATGAGGGGAGAAAAAAAAGTTTCCTCAAAAAAATGGGAAAACTGTAAGGAATGTGAAAATGGCCATTACCTAATCCCGCACTCGCTGAATAATTGGCGTCATGCACAGGATAATCTTCCGCTGTCCAGTTGTAGGAGCCTATGGCATCAGTCACGGTCTTGTTGGCCCCTCCGCTCTGGAACAGCTCCCCGTGGAACTCACTGAGCAGGTTGAAGATGTTGAGAGGGAGCCAGCTGAGACCAAACACCAGGGCGATCGTGGCCAGCAACAGATTCGTCTTCCGTTTTCGTCGGCTCCTTCTTTCGTTGCTTTGGCGTTGGTAAGGCGAGCTGGCTGGACGGTTGTTCCTGGCCTGCTGCTGCTAGTGGTCGAGACAAAGTGAAAGGAAGGCATCACTATGTGTTATCCAGTGCTTCGAGGTTTTATGAGGAAACGAATTATTGTGGTGAATAAAAGCGACATAAAAGGGACAGAAACCACTTAACTTTCACAAAGGACGGCACGGGTCAACGTTTCGGCTTTCGCCTTCCTCAGGACACAAACAAATGGGACATAACTTCAACAAACAAACAAAAGGTAACTCTGCGGACGTACTGATATAAACGGCGCGGGGAAAAAATTAAAATGAAATGAAACGGTGGGCGAGAAAAGGACCAGAAAACAATAGTAAAAATATCACACCACCACATTTTGGTCCTTTTCTCGCCCATCGTTTCATTTCATTTCATTTTTTCCCCCGCGCCGTGTATGTCAGTACGTCCGCAGAGTTACCTTTTGTTTGTTTGTTGAAGTTATGTCCCATTTGTTTTTGTCCTGAGGAAGGCGAAAGCCGAACCGTTGACCCGTGCCGTCCTTTGTGAAAGTTAAGTGGTTTCTGTCCCTTTTATGTCGATTTTATTTGCTTAACTTGTAACCACTTCGCAGTCATTACCGTTTCCTTTTCTATTGTGGTGAAACTTTTCTACCCTGAACCGTGCGGGACTGGAATACACTCCCAGCTGAGCCCCTTGAACCCTGCACCCTTGACACATTCGTGGCTAGGATGTCACGCCTCTATTAGCTCGTAAACGTATTTTTTTTCCCCTGCTTGACCTAGTATAGCGCAAACCCCCACAGCAGCAGAACCATCATCCTTTTGATGGCGGCTGCTGAAAGGAAGAAGAAGAAACATTGGAGGGATGTTTAGTTCGGTCTTGTACGAAAGTGCAGGGGTTAGAATTCTTGAAGTTGTGGCGGAAAACAAACAAACAAAACAAAACAAAACAAACAAACAAAACAAACAAACACAAACAAACGAAAGACCCCTCTCCCTCCTCCAAGAAAAAAAACACACTACAACAAAACACACACGCACACACACACACACACACACACACACACACACACACACACACACACACACACAAAACCCAAAAAAAAACAAAAGAACAGCAACAACAAAGGCAACAGCAACAAAATCCTTGTAATTCAGTTTTCATACTCTAATTATAAAGGGTGTATATATGGCCACACCAAAATTCGGATTATGTGGTGGGAAAATTATTTGTTACATTATCCTACCGTTTGAAAGAGCGTAGGGTTGTCCTGGTGGGACAAGATGCATTGCGTTGAAGCTTACTATCATTGAAATCGAATGAATCCGAAATTATCCCAGGGTATGTGAAAATTCCTCCTCCCCTTTTTTGGAGCAGAGATGGATCTGAAGCTGTGAAAACTAAAGTAAAAATTATGCTGGATGGTGGATGGTGGTAGCGGCGGCGGGGTGCTGGGGAAGAGCAGAAAAAAGAGGGGTAAAGGGTGTGTGTGTAGAATGTATGAGATTTAAAGCACCCTCAAGGATCGGGCTCTACCACCAATAGATGCTTGACACTGACAGGTGATAAAAACCACGCTCTCTCCTGACTCACGCTCAGCGAAGCACTGTCTCCCGACCTTTTCGTCGGTTCGGCAATTCTGTCATCCGAGCTAACTGACTTTTTTTTGTTATTCGATCACGGGGCTGAGGGTGTAGGACAGTAACAATGGTAAGGGTCCGAATTTCACAGTAATGCGAAAATAGCGGTGAAACTGAACGTATTATTTGTTTTGCTAGAGTACAACAACAACAACAACAACAACAACAACAACGATGATGATGATGATGATGATGATGATGATGATACAGGCGCTTTAACAATTGTCTTGGTTCAAAGCGCCAAGAAATAATTTAACATGACGCACGCTCACGTCATTCACACGCATTCTCTCGCACATAAGACATAAACACATTACAATTACGTGGTGCAAAGGGTCAGCTATTTCAAAATTTATAACTGCATTTATTATAGATGACTTTTGTCAGCTTTTAAAAAAAAAAGGGGGGGGGGGTGTAGCCGGAATACCCTGAGGGAACAACCGACGATCGGCCTGAATAATCACCCAAAACCGAAAAAACTGTGAGTGATGCTGACCTGCTGTGCGCGTTTCTGTTGCTGCTGCTGCTGGTTGACCATTCGGTACCGGAGCTTGTTACAGATACGGAGATGAGCCACTGTCAGGATGATGAAGGGCAAGATGTATTGGACCACCATCAGAGCCACCGTGTATGCACGCTTCTCCACTGCCAGAGATCCGTCCTGTGGACGAGCGTATAATTTTAAATCAACGCGTGAGTGGGACTCGAACCTGACCTCTAGCGGGTGAGTGGGTGGGTGAATGGGTGGGTGTTTAGGGGTTTAACGTCCTTTTCCACCACATACGGGTGATATCAAAGACGGGGCAACGATGAAAAAGCCAGCACAAATATTTGGCCGCCAGCCGGGATACGAACTCACGGCCCGAGCATTAGAAGTCCAACGCTCTACCATTCGGCTACCCCGGCTCCCCACCTGACCTCTGGCATTCATGACGAAGTCTCTTCACTCATTCAAGACGGGTCGATTTTTCCTCAGCCGTCCCCTGTGGACGGGCCGATTTGTGAGGTCCAGAAATTTTTTTTAAAAATAACAAAAACAAGATACAGACTTGAAATTTTCAGGGCAGTTGACTAACATATTTGTGCAGCTATTGCTGAAATTTCAACTTCCAAACTTAAATAATATTATATTTGCTGTTAGTCATGTTGTAAAAAAAAAAAAAAAAAACCCAAAATATCACGATCCGCATATGCAGCTGTTCGTCTGAAACCGATGTGTGCTGTAGGGCCGCATATGCGGCCGTTCGTCCGGAAAGAGCCACTAGACCACCGACCTCCCCAATAATAATAATAATAATAATGACAGTACTTATATAGCGCTATAACCTATTGGCTGATAAGTTCTAAGCGCTAAAAAGGGAATAGAAAAAACAAATATGTATAGAAAAATAGGGAAAAAATTGTAATGCCATAAGGTGAGGACGCAACGACATACGCACGCACGCACGCACGCACGCACGCACGCACGCACGCACGCACACACACACACACACACACACACACACGATGAAAACCCGAACAGTCAAATGCTGTTATGAGCAGAAAACATGTGGGTCTTCAGGTTTTCCTTGGAGGTTTTAAGGGAGGGTGCTTGGCGGAGTGAAATACTCTGCAGCATAATCATATGAACGCCTACCTCTGGCTTACCTCGTAACAGTGGTAGACGTAGTAGTCTGGGAATTCTGCACGCAGCGGCTGCACGACTTCCAGCTTCTGGAAGAGAATGGACGGGCTGGCCATGAGGAAGGAGATGACCCACACACTCAGCAGACCCACCGCCGCTCCCACCTTCTTCATGCTGTCCTTGGTCGGGTACACGATCACCTGTGGGACAACAGCAAAGCCGTGAAACTGTTTTTAATGAAGTTTCTAACGGGATTGATTAGTTGGTGGGTGACGGGTGGTGGTGGTGGTTGGGGGGGGGGGAGGGGGGGTTGGGGGGTGGTTGGAGGCACGGATGAGTACAAGTACTTTTTTTCAAGAACAGAAAGGTGTGCTCCAGTGTGGCCGTTTTGACGTCTTCCCTACTTTGCGCCCACAGCTCGCAGGGTGATCACGGTGGCAAGAAAGGTAAAGGTTGGGCTGTATAACAAGCGCATGTAGCCCCCATCCCTCACCCCCCATCCCCCCCCCCCCACAAAAAAAGGTATTCAATAGTCAATAAAATAAGACAGATTTTCTGGCTGTTCTAATGGTCCTCATTTTAACTGTATTTTAACTTTAAAAAAGGGTAGTGTAGCTAGTGAAAAATTGAGACGCTAGCAGTTGATTTTGCAAGTCAGTTTTGAGGAAGGCTAACAAATAAAAGGCGGAATCCTGATTGTGGTATTGCTGCCATGTCGTTTTTCTTCTGGAGAAAACAAAGTAGATTGTTCTCGTATTGGGTTCCACAAGGAAGTACTCCAATGTCTTTAAAAAAAAAAGGAGAAGCAGCCCCTCATCTATCTCTATCGCTATTCTATCTCTATCGCTATCTCTAAAACGGGTTGGTTAGTATGTGTAACGCATCAGTTACTAGGTATAACCCCTAACGAACTATAACAGATTAAACAAAATATTATATCCGGTGTACATGCTTTTCAAAGGACATTATCTGTTGGAATATGCATGTACATGGGTAGTAACGACTTCAACAGCTAAGTTGCCAAAAGTCTATAGAAAGGCTTGTCACACGGAAAGTCGTTTACATCCACGAATGCAGACGAAGTAACTAGACGACCTTCTTACGTGATCAGAACCGAGAACCTTCGTCGGCGTGATTCGCTGGGGAAGGATGGTAATTATCGTCTGTAAATATCACCAAAAGTAATCATGTAACAGGTACATGCTTTTCAAAAGAACTGTCATCTCCTTTGGTACTGTGTTGTATGCATGCACGTGGGTAGTAATGACCTAAATGCCAAGATAGACTGAGAGGGTCATTATAGGGAAAGACGTTTTCTATCCATGAATGTACACGTAGTAACAGGAAGGTCTAGCCACGCGATTAGGCCACGAAGACAGCTGTTATCGGCGAGGTTCTTGAGGGTGAAACTAATTATTATTCTCCAGAAATTTCACCAGACATGACATGCAAACAGAACCACTGAAACGGGGTCCCCAGAACAGAGATCTGATGGGTTGAGTGCGTGCATTCTTCGTACAAACGTCGACAGAAGTGACAGCTCCCCACAGTCCCCCACCCCACACCCCCCCCCCCCACCCCCCAAAAAGGGGGGGGGGGAGAATGAGGCTGACATTTCTATGTGACCGAAATCTCTACAGTCCAAGGCACTGGGTTCTTTTGTTGTTGTTGGTGGTGGTTTTTTGTTGTTGTTGTTGTCGTTGTTTTTCTTTGCGTTGAAACCACAAGAGGGCACAACAGCTTATAAAATCACAGTAAACATAAACTGTTGCCAACCTGACAGTTTCACTGGTCTGTGTAGTGGACGGGTGGGTGTTGGGGAGTTTAACGTCCTTTTCCACCACGCAAGGGTGATATCAAAGACGGTGCAACGAAAATAAGGCCAGCACAAATAATTATTTGGCCCCAGTCTAAGTTCGAACTCACGATCCGAGCACTGAAGAGTCCAACACTCTACCATTCAGCTATCCCGGCTCCCCGGATTTTGTGGTGTTCAGCTGGACTGTTCAGTCAGGGTAGCTGACCGCCCCCCCCCCGCCCCCACCCCCATAACCAGTCCATTATACGGTCGTCTCCAAACAAATCTAGTGGCGAGGGACGTGAAACCCAACTAACCAACCAACCATGGTCTTTTTTTTGTCTTTTTTTTTTTTTGCTCCAGATACCGGTTAGAGTGCCGCGTTGATCGTGTTCGTTCCATAACCGTACAGTTTCATCCCATCCTTGATTCAATCAGGTTCCCGTCATTCTAAACTTCGGTCATTGCCCTACTCTTAGCCTAGTTTGGCTTCTGCGTGCGGACACGCCTCACGGCCGACATCGGAGTTTGATTAACTTCTTGTCCTGTCTTCTAGCGCTTCCCCTAATACGATAGTCCATCGGCGAAAATTAAAGTACTTCAGAAAATACTTCGGGGATAATTACGGACCACGACGACGAGACGGACCTGATCCCAGAAAGGATTCTTCAAGGCATTGACCCTGAAACCGATCGAAATAGTGTCTCGCGAATGCGGTTTACATGAGCTTGAAACGGGGGTGCTTGACCTGAGATGCGCAGAAAATACCGAGTCTATTAGGAAGGGGCCAGTTTGGGTATCGACCCGGATATGTTCATGATAGCTCGACACTGTAAAGGAATTAGTGATGAAAAACCGGGGAATTGGTGAGGAAAGCTGGCCTGATTCCCGCTAAGCCCGGATTAATGAGAGATTCGGTGCTTCGTGAATCTCAGCAATCGAATTCCGACCAAAGAAACCAATTCCAGGGAAAAGTAACTCGGTACACTGTCACGTGATAAATTATTTCCGTCCATTCCTAACTCAATTGTTCGTTGTATCAGTCACTCCACACACAGTCACTCCACACACAGTCACTCGCACACACACAGTCACTAAAGTTGTCACTTACGGGATCACGTTAAGTAAAGAAGTCGAACACTTACACACTCACGCACCGCTTGAAAATTTAATGATACACGTACAGCCCCGGAACCTGACTAGGCTTGCATATTACTATTTTGATTCAATCAATCAATCAATCAATCAATCAATCAATCAATCAATCAATCAATCAATCAATCTCATTGGTTAACTTAGTCAAACAATAAACCAGCCAACCAATCAAGTGGCCACTCACACACTAGCTCAACCAATCAGTCAACCGCAGACACAGTCACTCGGTCACTGACTCACTTGCTCAGTCTTAAAAGCAGACAAATAACCAATCAAATCACACACACACACACACACACACACACACACACACACACACACACACACACACACACACACACACACACACACACTTCGTGTTTTGTCATTGGAGTGCCAGATACCAAAGAGGACAGTGCACGACGCTGACCTGAAATCTGTCCAGCGCTATGGCCGTGATGCTGATGGTGGAGACAAACAGGTTGGTGCCCTGCATCGTCACCATCTTGCACATGAAGCTACCCAGCTCCCAATGAGTCTTCAGCAGCAGGTACAGGTTCAGGGGCTGCGTGAACACACACAGCGTCAGGTCAGAGATGGCCAGGTTGATGATGAAGATGTTGCGCGGAGTGCGCATGTGCGGGTTGCGCGCCACCACGAAGCAGACGAGTCCATTGCCGAGGACGCCGAAGACGATGAAGAGGAGGTAGGCGAGGATGAGCAAGGTCTGCGTCAGGTCGTCAAACGCCTGCGGCTGCATGTGTTGCTGCAACATTAGCAGCATCCACGAGTTGTCCTCCGCTGAAAACAAAACAAGAAGTAAATTTGAAACATCCCGCGGTAACGCTGCGGCGGACAGGTTTGTCCTCTAGGGCGCCACTTGCACCTTGTGTAAACAGCACAGCGAGCTAACCCCAAGCAATGGCCCTGATGTAGCAGAGTGAAAGTCAGGCATATAGTTATTAGTGAGAGGAGTTCTTATTAGTACACGCGTAGTGTTAATTTGTATTAGTTTAATTAGTATTAGTTTAATTAGTTAGTTATAGTAAATGATAAGAAATACACCCCGTTACACTAATTCTAAACCTAATCCTGAACCTAACCCGCTAAGGCCATATGGTGCGAACTACACCAGCTGAGTCTCGGTAACAGGGTTGTTTCTTGTGGCACAAGTTACGGTAGGTGGGTGGGCATGAACTCTTTTTGTATTGCTGTTATTGCTGTCTCCCCATCCCCACTCCGGAGGTACTCTCGCACTCAGTCTCACTCAGGGGGAAAAAAAAAGGTGCCCTGAAACAGACTGTTAAAGCAGAGCGGCCGGGGGAAGCAAGTAAACGATACGAGCGATGTCCCTTGCCTCTCTCTCTCTCTCTCTCTCTCGGGAGCCGGGGCAGTCGAGAGGCAAAGAATTGGAATTTAAATACTCAGGTCGTGAGTTCAATTCCAGGCTGGGGTCCACTATCTGTGCTGGCCTTTTTCTCGTTGCTCCGTCCTTGACATCATCCATACATGATGGAAAAGGGCGTTAAACTCACGACCCCCCCCCCTCTCTCTCTCTCTCTCCTATATGGCTAAATTTTGTGTTAAATCTTAGAGAAAAACCATAAGGGTCGGCGCAGTTGAACAGGATCGGTGTGTGGAAAGCTTTAGCCCTACTTTTGTTTCTGGACGAAAGGCATGGGAGGGGGGAGGGGAGGAGGCCAAATGCAGTCTTTTCCATATACAGGCGATATGTAATATATGCATCTTCTCTCGCTCAGCTGGGGCGGGGAGGGGGGGGGGAGGGTAAATGCAGCTTTTTCCCATGTACAGGCGACAGGAAATACGTGCATCTTCTCTCGCTCAGCTCGAGGTGGCAGCTGAATAAATTCAACATCGTCCTCTTGGCAATCTGCATCGACCGGGGATTACAAGAAAACAGAGGAGCAAAAATATTCAGAATTGAAAAAAATGGGCTAGACTTCATTTTCTTTTTGTTTCTTTCTTCTTTCTTTCTTTCTTTCTTTCTTTCTTTCTTTCTTTCTTTCTTTCTTTCTTATTACAGATACGCCAGAGAGGCGTACTGTTTGCACTTGTCACCAGCTTCAGTCTAATTGTTTCAATTACATAGGTGGAAACACCTCTTCAACATGGCTACACGTGCCAGTATAACACACATACGAACACAATTACCACAATAACAACACAAAATACTGATCAGCAATACCAACAATCACTTCTTATGCTGTGATCGTCCGCCTAGCATTTACAGTTGGCGACGGGCGTACCAGCGTCTACGAGTTACATAATTATGGTTATATTACAGTTATTTTTAAGTCTATTACTCTGTGTTGCAAACTTAATACCCGTGAACCAGCTCAGTCGGAGATCAAGTTGATTATATATACAATATTTCAAACAAATTGGTTCTGCGACTGTGTGGACGAGCCATGCGAGAGAATATTATACATCGTCACTGTGTTCGTCAAAAACCCGAAGGCCCGGGTTTTGTATTCCACTTAAGAAACATTTCCCATAGGAAACAAGAATACGGAGAACCCAAAACCCAGTGTCGTTTCCATAATGGAGTGTCTACAGACACACATGCTGGAAAATGTTTTGTCAGCTCTAAGCCTCAAAACAAGGACTCTTGGGTACATGAAAAAGATCAAAACGACTACAATATAAAACAAGAGGCGTGCAGGCACATTTCAGGATACCTTCAGGCAGTCTGCACTTTCGTCAGAGGAACTCACCACCAAACAGACTCAACTTTTTTCTTTTGATAGCTTAGGATTAAAAGAGTTCTTTCTGAATGTCAGACAGGTACATCAGAATACCTTGAGGCAGTCTGCTCACTGTATTACACTGTTTGTGCTTATACCACCAAACAATCTCAGTTTGCTTGTTTCACTTGCTTCGCGGTGGTCTTTTGCAATGTCTGTCTACAAAGACAGTCCAGTATCACGACTTGAAACCTTACCTTCATTCCCCAGTCCCTCCATGCCGTCGCCGTCGCCGGTGTAGGTACGGTTGTCGCTGACGAGCACAGGAGACACTGGCGTTCGGTTCAGTGTCGGCATCTTAACTCAATGATCCTGAAAATCAGACAACACAGAGTTAGTTACTTAGTTATTTAGAGCTTAACGCCGCGCAAGCAACAAAGGCTAATTCGCGGCTAAGATAAGAGAGAAGGCATGAATACTTTACGACTGAATGAACTGCACGAGATTTTAGTTACCATTCCAGCAGACTGCGTTTAAAATCGAGGGTTTCCTGCCAGAATGTACTATCTGTCTTCTTTCCGGCATCTTCTGCCAGGGAATCCTCGAAATGTGCGCCCTTTATGGTCAAATCAGTTCAGTTTAGTTAATTCCCCCCCCCCTCCCCAACTCCCCGGGCCATTTTAAAGCCTCTATATTCGTAACGCCGTTGAGATGGAAAAGTGTCGCTTTCGAAGCTTTAAGGCTGTCTGTCAGATAGAAGGGTGTGTCATTTGGCCAACACCACCGTTTTTCTCGACTTTGTGGCTTCTAACACTAGACAAATGCGACGTTCTTTGAGCCTCCAGTCCATTTTTCAATAGACTGGGACGCGAAAAAGCTGATAAAAATAGCAACCAATCAACGCCGTCTAGCTGGTCCTCAGCCCGCAACCAAATAACGTCGTTATATGCTGGCCAGATCGAGTCACCAATATGGTCGCAGATGCTATACTGTGACTCAGGTGACTGAGTCTGATGCACAGATTCAGCGCACTCGATGAAAAATGTTCCACACGCTGATGATTGTATGCCTGTGTCGTACGTATTGAGGTTTTAAGGTACGGTCAGACAGAGCGCTATTTCGGTACTCTTCGCAGCTCTGCTTTTCGTTTCATTTCCTTCCTGGCTGATAAGAGGCGCTGAGCAGGAACAGCGTCTAGACGACTGCGGACAAGGCACACGTTGCGCATATTTATGTAGTCGCTGCACTAATGCAACGATGCTCGTTTTAGCCTTTACGGCTTTATTCTTCACAATCATGCGATCACTGAACGTTGTTTCTTCTGCTGATTAATTTGACAGAGTACATGTTTTATCTTTTTAATTTTTTTTTCAATTCCCAGCATGGCTAAAGTTGCTAAAACAGTGTGAATTGCCCCCCCCCCCTCCCCTTGCCCCCTCCTGAAACAAGTTGAAATTGAACAGATGTTTTCAGCCTTGGTTGTTTTCTTTTCTGCTGATTAATTTGACAGAGTACTTAAAGAATACAGTTTTTATGATTTTTTTTTTCAATTCTCAGAACGTCTGAAAGTTGCTAAAAGAACGTGACCCCCCCCCCCCCAAAAAAAAAATAAAAATAAATAAATAAATAAATAAATAAATAAATAAATAAATAAATAAACAAGTAAATAAATAAATAAATAAATAAAGTTTTCAATTATCAAAACAGTTATGAAGGCCACTGCGCCGAACATTTCGTATGACATATTTTGTTCTCGTCCTTTGAGCGTGTTTTGAGCCGTGTTGCTTTTGAAGTTTTCAATTGTTTTTCTCTTTCACAGATTTGCATCTTCTATCTCATGGTCCCCGAAACCGAACGGTTACCATTCTATTCACAATGATGTCTTGCCAGGTCATTTACAAAGAAGCACGGCCCTGAATCAGTTCGGAAAAATATGGACACAGCGACCAGGCGCACTCCGAGGTGTTGGGACTCAGCAAATAGTACAGACCTTTTTGGATCAGACTTCTACGTATCTTAGTCTGAAGGACGAAATGTGTCGATTATCTCATTCAAACCAGATAGATTTTGAATATGTATATTTACATTTTTTGGGGGGATACACTTTTATCTTTTAATGACCTGGCGGAAGTGGATTTAGGTTTTTTGTGTTTGTTTGGTTTTTTTTTGTTGTTGTTGTTTTTTTTTGGCGGGGGGGGGGGGGGGGGAGGTTGAAGTTTTTATTTTATTCTTCGAGACCCTCTGTGGGCATGTGAACAACAAGAAGAACAACAACAACGACAAAACCACACCACCACTACCACCCCCCCCCCACCACACCCCCCCCCCAAAAAAAAACAAAAAAAAAAAACAAACAAACAAACAAAACAAACAAAACAACAACAAAAGCCCGAAAAGACCACAGCAACAGAAATAAAACACAATCCAACAAAGCAAAGCATACGAAAGTAAAAAAGAAAACAAGACACACAAACAGAGTGCTAACATAGCAAACAGAACAGTCTAGCCGCGAATTTTCCTTCGTTGCTTGCGCGGCGTTAACCCCTAACTAACTAACTCCGAGGTGTTGGAGCACCGGGCTGTTAATGCTCGGGTCCAGAAGTTTGTGCTGGCGTTCTCCCCGTTGCCCTGTACTTGACATCGTCATTATTTTGCGTAAAAGGACGGTGAACCCCTAATAAAGTAATGAACCAACCAAGCAACCAACGAGCCAACCAGCCAACTAATCAACCAACCAGGCAACCATTAAATCTGCCCAAGACTGGGGTGTTTAGGACAAGGAGACAAAACTGTGAAGGGAATGGATTGCAGCCAGACGGAACCTGTCACCGGAAAGTGGGTCATTGTGAGAGACTTGCCCAGGCCGTGGGAGTCGTCAGATGAGATAGTACACACGGGCACGCGACATTCAATTAGAACACAGAGAACAAAACCCCTGATTACAGCACCTGGTCACGCTACAGAACGTATGTTACTTGCGTTTTGGTCCCTGGAGCCGTGGTTGTTGTACGTCGGTAAAGGCCAGTTCTGGGGATTGAAGCGATTGACACTGGGGAATTTCGATTACGGCGGATCTCATTGGCTATGGTATCGCTATGTTTCGCTGACATAGCGACTGTCGTAGTGTTTCAGGGATGATAGTAAGTAATTAGGTCGGGTATTTTGTCTTTGACCGCATCGTTTGACCGTCCATGGAAAGCCCCCACAGTATCTCTCTGAGCTCATCCCTTCATAAACTCCATCCCGCACTCTTTGTTCCTCATCTCAGTCCCGCTTGTCCATTCCTGGGTTTCATGATAACATCACCAAGAAGCGCTTTGGAGCTCGCTCCATCAAGTGTTCTTCCCCTGCTCTGTGGAACGCTCTGCCAGCTTCCTTGAAATCCAGCACGGCCTCCACCAAGTCTTTCAGGAGCCACCTGAAGACCCATCTTTTCTCAAAGTTCTAATGCGGACTCCACCCCCCCCCCCCCCCCCCCGCAGACTCAACATCCCTCCTCCTGCTTTTGTTAAAACTTATTCCCCTCCCCCGCCACCCCCGCGCTACGAGCATGCTGGGCATGGAGTTTTTTCAGCGCGTTACAAGACATCATCATCATCATCATCATCATCATCATTATCATCGTCTTCGTTTCCAAAGTTCGTAAAGTACACTTTCTAGTTTCTACGATCACAGTGAAACCTTCCTTAGGTACCGTGTTCCAGATGACCATAGACATGTATTTAGATTCTGACTGACATGTCCGTGCAGCCAGTCATTGTCTTCCAGTACACCGACAGACAAATCACGTGTGGGACAGTCTGTCGGAGTATTCGATGGTTCCCTGCCAGAACGTCCTATCTATCTTCTCAGTGTCTCTCTATGTCGATAGCAGGGTACCCTCCATTTGCTTGACAAAGCTCCCGTGTAATGGCAAACACAGTAAATCCACGAAGTAAAATAAGCACAAAAGTGTTCGAGGCATAGTACCTTGGGTAAATTGTGACTCGTTCTCGCAAAAGAGACCGTAAGTCGCGCTAGGCCGAACACCGTTACAGGCAAAAAGAGTGCCGGGGGTCAGTACGGCCGCCTGGTAGGTAGCCAAATTCAACTGCTGATATCTCTGTCAATTTTAGTAGTACAGCGTTCATTCTTATATTGAATTAAACTGCATAATCAGTAGATTGCAGAGGTATACATATCTCAAAATTGATAATTTTTTTTACTTATGGTCCCTTTTGTGAGAACGGGTCACAATTGCGGTCGGAGACATCTTGAGCAACGGGGTACATTGTCCCCAAAATGCTGCGATAGTGACCATTTCAGCCCAAGCATCGTCTCAAATGTCTGTCGAGTGTCTGTGAAACACTTAGGAAATATGCGTATTCACTGAGGATTTAGGGAATTGTAACATACACATGCATCAATATTTCTACACATACTCCACATACAATGTCAGACTTGTCAAGCACTGTTACAAATAGGTTTAGTCCTGCGATATCTTACACCGAGTCTTCTTCAACAATTGAGCTAACCTAACCTACTTTTTTTTTTCTTTTTTTCTTTTTTGCTGCCTCTACTCTTTTTGCCAGTTCCAGTGGTGTTCCTCCCAGGTGATGGGTGGAATCCACGGAGGGCTCAAAAGCTGGGGCAATTTTTGTTATGCATGATGATGGAGATGAGGATGATGATAACATGATGCTATGGAGGTCCGTGTGGTTTGGGACTGCGGGACATGGCCGCATTCCTTGCTTCCTGTCATAAATATCCCGGCATTCACCAGGCCCGGGAAATACGGCACCTGAGGTGCCGGCCGTGTAATCATCCACATCAGAAGACATGTCATACCAAGGGAAGCACCCCAAAAGTCACACCCGTGAAGTGGGTGAATCTCGGTTGTGTGGCAACAGTCTCCCCACTGGGCCCATAGCACACCCGCTCTGGGTAGGAGCCGACCTAGGTAGGAAAACTCCCGCTTGCCTCGGCTGGGACTCGAACCCGGGTCTCCCGGTCCATGATCCGAAGTGCTAACCACTACACTACGGGGGCCGGTACCTAACCTACGTATTATCTCCGTTTAGCGCTCAGCTGCAGTCGACTTGGTATTGTATTGTAACCCTAAACCTCAGCCCTTGTCCTAACCTGGCCACGAATATTCCACACATTCTAAGACTGACTTGTCCAACTCTGGTGGAAAAAAAAATCTAGAAATGCGAGCTTGTACCCATGCGTAAGTCTTTTTCAACAGTTAATCTAACCTGACCCACATATTAGCCCCGTTTAGCGCTCAAGGCTCAATGATAGACAGCGCTGATGATAACAGACGATGTCCAATTTTCCGGCTCACGGCACACCTTCTATCGATTGTGACAATCTTGCAGACTTGACCGCTTTCCGAGATTTGTCTTTCGCGTAGCGCCATGCAGCGATTCACGGAACTAGATTACTGATCGTATTGAGGTCTCATCTCATTTGCTCTTTATCTCATTGTCTTGTTCCTTCGTCTTTTGCCCACACCATTATCCGTAATATCATTTGGTGACCAGGGCCCAAATGTAAAAGTCGAGGTTAATTTAACCCACGGCTATGGGTCTAACCCAGACTAGGACAAAAGAAGCCAAAAAACAAAATTATATAAAAAAAAAGGAGACGAAGAAAGGAAGAAATAAATCCTTCTGTAACGGCTTAGGCATCTTGCTGGAATGGACTTCATGATTTAAAACAAAAAACAACAGAAAATTTAATCCTAGAGGTAGTTTAGTTCGAGGTTAGACTCTAACCCGGGGCTAAAATCCCTACCCTCGACTTCTACATGCGGAGCCTGAGGGTTTCTTTATTCTCAAAATTTCTACATCTTTGCAAGGACCCCAGCTCTGCTACGCTGTACCTATCTGATCGAGCTTCCTTGCTGTTAAGTGATAGGACATCAATATAATGTACATGATCACACTGTTGTCTACAGGATCATCACCAAAAAGTCACGAAAGAAGTAAACGTCAGCACACACAAACGCTGGAGCTCTGTTCGTATGGTGCAATGCAGAAGAAAGAAAGACACTGAGAGAAAAGAAACAAAGGAACAAAGAAAAACAGAAACTCATGTCCAAGGTAAAATATTTTTTTTTTTAGAAAAATCAGTGAAAGAGAACGTACAGGCCAAAAATCAACGTGTAACGAAGCAAAACCGGATCTGGTCTATGAATCTTAGATTGTGTTTTGCAGACCTAATGAGCAGTTGAGACGTGTTAATGGTCGCATAGGAAGTCTCCTCTCTCGTATAGGGAAGCAATTGCTCTCTAAAATAGAGAGCTCCGCGTGTCTAGAGACGTCTCAAGAGTCACTCAAACGTTTCTCAGGCGCCAATTTTGAAACCGGATGGCTCCGACCAGACGCTCTGGTATGCTGCAATGTTTGGAACGGTCGGAGACCGAATACTGATTATATAGCACTTCAGTACATATAGGGTGACAAAAAAACAAAAACAAAAACTCCGAAAACAACCTCCTCTTGACGCATTTTTTTACCAGGTCAGTGAATATCTTGTGCGTGCGTGCGTGCGTACACGGTCAAGGTCAAATTCAGAAGGTCAATTGGTTGAGATTGATATTCCAAAGCTCGCTACGACCGTGTGTGTGTGTGTGTGTGTGTGTGTGTGTGTGTGTGTGTGTGTGTGTGTGTGTGTGTGTGTGTACGTACGCACGGCCTCCTTGCTGAACAAAATCATAGGGGATTTAAGTTTACCACACGTGTGACCATGATTATAGTCAGTTTAAAATAAAATATGAAAATATTCCAGCAGAAGAAACTTCAAAAAATGTGTGTGTGTGTGTGTGTGTGTGTGTGTGTGTGTGTGTGTGTGTGTGTGTGTGTGTGTGTGTGTGTGTGTGAGAGAGAGAGAGTTTAGGGCTTAAAGCCGCGCAAGCCATAAAGACTAATTCGCGGCTGGAGAGAGAGAGAGAGAGAGAGAGAGAGAGTGAGAGAGAGACAGAGAGAGATGACAGAAATGATGGAAAAAGGGAAAACAAAATTCTCTGCAATACACGGTCAAGGTCAAATTCAGAAGGTCAATTGGTTGAGATTGATATTCCAAAGCTCGCTACGACACCTGTTGTCTGTTTCCAAAAAACACTTCCATCTAACGTGAAAGGGGCACTACTCTCGTCGTTCACACGGCCGCAGGGTGGGCCACTCTGCCAGATTAGATTTCTAGCTGACCAGCGAGCCCGCTAATGTGGTTTCTGTGCGTCCTGTCATTACGTGCCGCCGTCTTCGGGACGCGCGTGGGGGTAAAAAGCTTAGCTCAGCTGGATTGCCAGGCACAAACGTTGACACTAGTTTAAGTATCTCCGAACGTTTCTAAATTTTTTGTCACTTGAAAATTTCAATATGTACCAGCGCTGACAGAATTAAATTTAACGAAGGTGTGACAATATTCCGAGGCACTGTCAAACGTAGCAAATAAAAAGTGGCGAAAGTGATGATGGAGGTAAAATGGGTGGGTGAGTGTTTGGAAGTGTAACGTCCTTTTCCACCACGTATGGGTGATATCAAATACGGGGCAACGAGAAAAAAGGCCAGCACAAATATGTGGCCCCAGCCGGGTTTCGAACTCACGACCCGAGCATTGGGAGTCCAACGCTCTACCATTCGGCAATCCAGGCTCCCCTCTAGGTAAAATGGGGGTGGGGGTGGGGATGGTGGTCGTGGTGGGGGGGTTGGGTGTGTTTGTGTGTATGTGTGGGGGGGGGGGGGTCACTTCGTGCTCATTTCAAATGATAGTTGTGCAAGTGAATAGAAGTAATAAACTTTGAATCTCGTATATAAATGTGGGTCTTTCGTGGTAATGTTGCTTGGCTAAGTTTCCTCAATATTTCTGTCCGCAGAGTGAGTTAATTCAAATTGCCGGAAGGTGGTGGTGCACCAATAAACCTTTCATTTACATGCAGCACCATAAAACCACTAATCCCGATGAGTGTCAATCATTTGAGAATGGGGGTTACCGGAGTATTTAGGTATTGGGTTAACTGTCAGGAGAGTTGCTACTGCTCCTTGACAGGGGTGGCGTTATGCTGTCACAGAGAGAGGGGGGGGGGAGGACAAATGACAAAGAAGGCCCATGACTAGGGGGTTGAGAGAGAGAGAGAGAGAGAGAAACGTTTGTGTGTGTGTGTGTGTGTGTGTGTGTGTGTGTGTGTGTGTGTGTGTGGCTTACAGGATTTCACATGCTGTCTTTTCTAATGTTCTAATCTTTTAAAAAAAAAAAAAAGACATATAAAAGAATTGAACGTAAACCTGGATTTTCTAGGTATCACAAAACATTTCATTATCATTGCTTTACAAAAAAGACACATAAAATAATTAAATGTAAACATCTTTAAAGCAATGATAATAAAATGTTTTGTGATACCTAGAAATTTCACGTGAAGTAGACAGGTAATAATATCACACAATGACACTGGCCATAATTGGTAGATCCAAAATAAGTGCAAGATGAGTGAAAAATTGCAAACGTCTTCGGCTTAGATTTGAGGCGTGCATTTGAAACGCAGTTTGTTGAAATGGTACCTGAAATCCCCTCGTAATTCGTTCAATTGTGAGATATTCTTGAAAGAGAGAGAGAGAGAGAGGGGGGGGGGGCGGGGACAAATGACAAAGAAGTTTATTCGGTAGGCTTTCAGCCCATGACTAGGGGGTTGAGAGAGAGAGAGAGAGAGAGAGAGAGAGAGAGAGAGAGGTTACCATCCACCGGATATTAACCATGTCCATCTGAGTGGTACTGCAGCCCGTAGAGTTATTAACGGTTAACCCCGAGGTCCGAATGTGGTACATGGCGGCAGTAACTGACTTGGGAACCGCCTCAATGGTTGCTGAAAATGTTCTCTGTAGCTTGTAGCTATACTCCACCGTAATTACAGCAAGGCCTTATTTGGCGATTTCCACTTCCAGCCCTTGTCGAATCTATCTCTCCAGATTCCCCGGCTCAGCGATCGTCTGTGGACAGATCTAGCTCCCAACCGAAGTTCGAGAAAAGGAGTTGATGTTAGCGTCACTCTTCTCAGCGTTTGTCGTAAATCTGATCAGATTTGTCTTTCCACAGTTAAAAGCTTTGAAAGTTTCTCCCTATTATAATTACCTGCACGGTGACATTGCACAGAAAGAGCCGGAGACTCTTCAGTCTTGCCATGTAGACTCCGGAGTGCAGTCCCTTTTCGGCAAGGCGTGAAAATGTTCCCCTGAAAGACTAGGTGCCCCGGAGAGTGAACACAACAGCTGCTGACGATTATTTTAGGATACTGTTTCCTCAATACAATAAGAAAGTTGTTTCCGGAGTTTAGGCAAAGCACATTGGTTTGAACTGTGCCCAATTCAGTTTAGAGGCAGACGTTTTTGTTTTGTTTTTTTAAAGTAAAATCTAGTCTAATTACCTATGCTGTAAAACCTCATTTGGTAATGCTCATACTTCGATCGTGAAATACCTCTAAATTCTCTAAATTTGTCTGAATCCCTGCCCTGATCTCACAAATAGGATGATGCTTAAAATCCATCTATTGAAAACCGATAATTAGTGTATCTGCTGTTTTTCCAACATAACTTGCAGTTTGGTGCATTGCCTACACGTTGCCCATGTGTGTGTGTGCGTGTGTGTATGTAAGCAGTTTCTATGAGTATTCTGCATTTGTTCTTGGTGTGTTCTTGGTGTATGATGCTTGTTCGTATATGGTTGCTCTATGCTGCCTGTGTGTCGTCAACTGTACCTGTTTGATTTTTGTCAGTATGAACGTAAGTGTATACATGTATAAGCGCCCTATAAGTCTCCTATGTTAGTAGTAGTAGTAGTAGTAGCAGTAGCAGTAGCAGCAGCAGTAGTAGTAGTAGTATTAAATAGGCAACGAGAGACTCTGTCACATTTTGAGGCATCGGTGTTTATGGGAACTAGGACCTCTGTTGTAAACGGTGTAAAACAATATTTTGCATAGGCATTCTTCAGCATCTGTCTTCCTGTTCCTCGTGATTTTGCACGCAAACCACCAAAACATGTATTCAGACAACATGTTCTGTCAAACTTTTCACAACCTTTCAAGACAGACATAGAGGTTCTCAGCTCTCCCCTTCAACCGCCCCTCAAACAAAGCTAGAATGTACCAGTGCCTTGAAAAATACGACTGACCACTGAATAATCAACAGCGATTCATTACTCATCACACACACACACACACACACACACACACACACACACACACACACACACCTGTTCCCTGCGCATACACGCACTCACACCAGCAGAACATGGCACAGCTATATTAGTGTGTTCAGTAAAGCCCCAGCACACGTTCTTGACTGTGTATAATGACTCGCGTGGGTTTGGAAGAAACATAATAATATATACGCAGATATCAAATTCTCAAACGGAAGCGGGGGAGCCAGGATAGCCGAATGGTAGAGACGTTGGACTTTCAATGCTCTGGTCGTGAGTTCGAACCCCGGCTGGGTCCACATATTTGTGCTGGCCCTTTTTCTCGTTGTCCCGTCTTTGATATCACCCAAACGTGGTGGAAGAAGACGTTAAACTCCCAAACACCCACCAACTCTCAAACGGAAGCCACACATAGAATGTTTTCGACGATATCCCTAGACGTGGCGGCAAAATTCTAACGAAATGACTTCGCAACCTAACAACGCCAATCCTAGCATTACTGCGTTTTTACATTTTTGCCATTTGCACCTCGTGTAAATGCGCGACGACCGTGTAAACGACAAATAGCGAGCGCACCAGTACCACACGGTAACCCTAAACCTAGCCCTAACCTAACTCGGGAACCAAGCCAATGATAGCTCTTGGTTTGGAGTCCATGCCTCTAAAGAACAGGTTGGAACAAGAAAATTTGTTACCACACAAAACGATGTCCTTTGTAAAACAAAAGAACAGTCTAGAATGGTCAAGGATAAGGCCTCGGTCACAACCGGCCGCACGATTTTTTGATGCTTGCGATCTCCACGAAATGTCTGCGGCCTGCGGCTTCTACGATCTGAAAAAAAAAATTAAGGTTGCAAATCGTGCGTACGATATACGTGCGATGGCGTACGTTCCCCGCAAGTCTCGCACGGGTAACGTCTTGCGATTTCAGTTGGTCAAAAATCGTACGACGGCCGTACGGATCGTACGTTGTCCTCGCAGTTATCGTACGGAGGTCGTACGCCTTCGTACGACGTTCGTGCGATGTTGACGATGTTTGCACGGGCTATACGGGTGTCGTGCGTGCGCCGTACGGCTATCGTAAGTGCTCTGTACGCGTGGTGTGCGTCGGTCGTTCGACGGCCATGGCCGACGCGCGTTTTTCATGCATATAGGGACCAGCCTACATATATACATGTAGTTTGTTTATGGAAAGAAGACATCAGAGGATTTGGATATTATTAACAGAGAGTTTGACAAACCTATGGACACGTACACAACTTGACAGACACTGACACAGCACTGCAACACTTCTACATTGCACACCAACATCCCCCGGGCCCGCACCTGGTCTTGCGTCAGCCTTGCGGAGCACTCACGGAGCACGTGCGTGCATCGTGGGAACATCGTACTACCGACTTGCGGTCTGTGATCACGTGCGGCCATCGTGCGGTCCTCGTGGGAAGCACGCAAGACAACCGTGCGTCACTTGTGCGTTCATCGTGCGGCCGCCGTGCGGCCATTGTGACCTATTTTTCTCGCCCGGAGAGGTCAAATTCGTACGATGCACTTGCGGCAATCGTGTGTTGGCCGTACAGTGGCCGTGCGGCCAACGCAAGTGTGTAAAAAATCGCAGGTGATCGTAGAGTTTGTTGATCATGTCGAAAACCGGCCGCAGCGCTCTGCGGCCTCCTTGCGACCTTGAAATTTCGCAGGACGCCCGTGCGCCGTTCGCAAGATTTGCCACGATTTTTGGCCGTAGGAGCCCGTACGGCCGGTTGTGACCGTAGCTTAACGTATCGTTTTCGGCAAGCATACTCTGGCAGTAAAACTGACTGTGAATAAATCGCAGCAAGGGCTTTTGTTCCACTCGAGAGGCTTGTCGACGATTTTGCCTCGCCCTGTTTCGTATTGATAACATGATACATCACGTGGTGTCTAAACAAAATACCAGCGGTTTTTCCGATACGGCCCAACGGTGCGAACTACACTGAGCAACATAACCAAGCTTTAGAGAAGACAAATTTTGAACTGGCCCATCTGCACTTTTGAGTACGCTTGTATTGTACGCTTGAAGTGATCTGTCTTAATGAGAAGTAGAACTCTGAATGAAACACACTTGCGTGATTGCCGGGAAAACAAGAAAAGAAACGGCTTGAAGCTCTCCTGGACGGTCGTGCCGCTACTGATCCTCTATCCTTGTCTTCTGGGTCGTCTTTTTATGTGCAAAACTAATTCCACAACGCGCTTGAAGTCCAAGATGAAAAAGGGAAAATTCTCATCGCATATGAGAAGGTTAGCTTTGATGAGTTTTTAATCTCGTCAGGCCCGAGGCTCATTCCTAAGGCAATCGACAAGTGTGCGAAGTTTTAGATCAAGGAACAAAGAAAAAGAACTTCATAAAAAGTTGGGAAAAGGTCAAGAAAAAATATTCACTTTAAAAGAAATATCGGTCTGAGACGGAATGGCGACGACATGGCAGGAGATGAGTTTTATGGGTTTTCGGTGGGTAGCTGTCATGGCGGCCGAATGCGCGGTGCCTACTTGCGTAACTATATTCCGAAAAAAATTCTTTAACAACAACAACAGCCAGAAGTATCTTGTCACTTAACAGTGATATTCTCGACGAATCCCGTAAACGCAACGACAAAACCAGACTTATGAACAGGGTCATCTTCATGGGGTGGGTGCGTGTTTGGGGGTTTAATGTCCTTTTCCACCACATAAGGGTGATATCAAAGACGGGGCAACAATGAAAAAGCCAGCATAAATATTTGGCCCCAGCCGGGATACGAACTCACGACCCGAGCATAGCATCTTCATGGACTAGCTAACTGAAGTCAAACAAATCGGAATGGCAAAAACCGTGGAAACTAAACTCATTCCAAGGAGCGTCCACTTTTCAGTGCGCTTATGACATTTACCATACACATTCTCTTCGTCTGTCGAGTAGAGATAGCAGACTGGTGCAGCGCTGGACCACAAGCTCGGGTAGGGAGTTCGAATCCCGGTTGGCTGGAAGTCAAACTTTTGTGCTGAAAGTTTCCTAGTTGCCCCGTCTTTGGTATGATCGGTGGACAGCGACAATGAACCCCTAAATTGCCAGCCAACGTTCTTTGTTATTTGAGTGACGTTCTAATGACGATACCACCATAACGTCAGCCCATCAGTCCCATGACACAGAAGCGGGTGAGTGGATGTTTGGGCATGACCCAGAGGCGTCGCACGGCCAATCATGTGTGTAGAAAATGAAGCGGAGTGATCACATAGCTTCTTTTGATCGATCTCCTAGGGAAAACCTGTTGCCTTTACAGGAGACTCTTTTTCACGTCCACCGTCGGAGGCCGGGCTTAATGTCGCTTGATTATGCCAATAACAAAGACATTTATTGCAACGGCCCTGGTGGCGGAAAGCTTCGTTTATTACCGGCGAGGCTACTGCAGTTATTTGATATTTGATTTGCGCTCACTGCTGACCTCTGGCCGAAAGTGCGGTCGCAAAAAAATATTATTAGGGATTCCCTGGCAAAAGCCAACCCCCGCACCCCCGCACACAGCACACACACACACACACACACACACACACACACACACACACACACACACACACACACACTGGGTGGTAGGCTGAGTTTTGAGGGTCTTTTAAAATTATCAAGACATCTGAAATTGACCCCGCCCCTCTAACGGCCTAACGCACCAGAAAGTAGGCATTTCATCAGAAGGCCAAACAGCGGATACAAAATGGTAAAATTTTTTTTCAATGAAAATCGATTCAGCAGCCGAAGATACAGGCGAGGCCTAGGAGCACTAACTTGTGTTTTCTCTCTCTCTCTCTATTTTTTTTTTTTTTTTTTTTTGGGGGGGGGTCGTGCCTTGAGCAAATAAACTGCAAAACCTCTACAGCAGCCCAGAATACAGAAAAGGACCTAGGAGTACGTACTACACAAATGTCTCGTTGGAATTCGCATCACGCGCACGGTGCGCGCGTCTGAAGGGTCCTGTCATTAGGCGCCATGCTGCTAGCCTCAGGAGACTTCCACAAAAGGTCTTTGACATGCAGGGTGAACAGTGCCGCCGACCAAAATGTCTCTGGAACGAGACCTGGCCTCATCCTCCGCCCCCAGAGGAAGCGTTACCCGCCTGGCTGGTCGTGGTCATGCAGCTCTCTCCATTTTGTAGCGCTAGTGAAATTCTACTTAGCGAGTCAGAGGATGGAGTATTGATGGTGAGTGACGAGGAGAGATTTCCGTTTTAGCTATCGAGTGACTCTCAGCCCAGCACGGTAGATAGAGTAATAAGGTCGCTGGCATATCCCATGATATATGATACACAGAATATTTTTTTTAATACACCTTCAGCTGGTTCCAGTCGGATTCGGGCGCTGGGCAGAGGTGATTGCACTGAGCCGAACCCTGTCCAGCGTTCACATCCTGAGAGGCCTGTCAGCAGTGATGACAGCTGGATCTTAAAGCCACTTGGACATTCGCTATCGACTCAACCTGACGAATAAAATCCGTAAGCTTTGAAGCCTGAAATATAAAATTAGCTTGATATCTGGCTTTTATTTCGTTTCGTTTCGTTTAGGTTAATTCCTTAAACGGGCTAATCCCATGTTTGCTGAGCCAACTTATTTTTGGTACAGTTTCGCCCCCGTGAGTGTGCATGTACGCTCAAACACTCCATCTCGATGATTAGTACAGCACTTAATGCGATACAAAATTGTTTACACTTTGCGCGAGCGGTCGAACATTCAAACTCCACGACTGTTGGTACACTACTGGTGCGCTCAGTGTGGTCGTCAGGTCATCGAGTACGTTTCTTTTGGCTCAGTGCCAGCATGACGATGAGGTGTCTAAGAGGTGTGACGACAGATACCACGAAAACAGCTCAGAACGATCTGTGAGTATAACGATGGTAGCATTAGCCCCTGTAAGGCAAAACGGTGTAACTGTTGGAACTTTCAATGCATATAACTGACGAAATCAATAAAGAGAATTACACTCTTTTTCTAACTAGGTCTGACAAAAACACACGAAAAGCGCACCATAAGAGTTTTCCCTTTTCTTGGAAAAAGAGAGAGAAATTTGATTCTTTTGCAATTCAAACCACAAGAAAACAGACGACGCAGTGACTGACTTATATACAATTTGCCTTTCTAAAAGCCACGGTGGGAGGGGGGGGGGAGACGCTAGCCAGAGTTGTAACTAGGTGGCGTTGCGGACCAGAGCTTATCCACGAGCAATCAACATACACGAATACTTTTGGAGTAGACGCTAATGGTGAAAAAGTGCCGGCTTCCTGGGCCGCGGGCCACAAAGGGGCGATTTCTTAGCGGATTTAAGAAGGCGGAGGGAGAGGCACAGGGCGAGCTGTAGGCACGTTCTGTCGTGTCACGTGACTGGCTATTTAGGGTCCCGATGGACCCCGTGCTGTCTGATCATGACTGCCGGCGGACGAACACACGTTCAGAACGGAATATTTATTAGAACGCAAAATACTGTTAGCGGACGAAAACCCGCATACAACTTCGAATAGCTGTTAATACGAAAAAAAAACCAAAAAAAAACACCAACAACCAAACTGCCAGCGGCAGTGGACAAAAACCCGCCGGCACAGACCTTGAAATGACTATTACGTAGACTGAAAAACAAATAAGAAACAAACCATCAACAAACAATCAACAACAAGAGCAATAACAACAACAACAACAAAAAGAACAAAAACAAAACCCCTTGGAATAGCTGCTGTCAGCGTACGAAAACGCGCACACAAATCTGAATATATTCCGATACACTGCAAACGGACGAAAACCCGGACTTTGGAAGCACCAACGAAGTTCGTTTAGATTTGGGTTTTCTTCCTTTTCGTTCGAGTTTTACGTACGGACCAAAGACTTTAAGCCATGTAAATAATCAATATCATTATAACTATTACTATTTCTTCCATAAAAAGCAAGACATTAACTTAATCAATAGAACGCCGAAAGACAGCCTGGACCCTGAAAAGTCTAAAGCACGTGAAAAGAACGATGGACAAAGTAACTATGCTTTCCCACAAAATGTTCACCTGATTGGCTTTCTTAAGAGGGTGGGTGTTTAGGGGTGTAACATCCTTTTCCATCACGTAAGGGTGATATCAAAGACGGGGCAACGAGAAAAAGGCCAGCACAAATATTTGGCCCCAGCCGGGATTCGAACTCACGACCCGAGCATTGAAAATCCAGCGCTCTATTTAGAGAACAATATAATACACAAACACTGCTGGTGTCTTTTCACGGCGATCATCACCAAGAAGTAAGATAATTACTAAATTAGGAAACAAACAACGGATGCCGGGTGGTACTGATGAGACTTTGAACCGACCAGCACGCAAACCACTCCTCCAGCTTTACCAAACCGCTTTATCGTCAGATTTCTTGAAAACGTCATTTTCTTTTCTTTTCCTTTTTCATTTCTTTTTGGCGTGAAACTTGCTGACGCTCAAGATACAATGCAAAAACACAAATTCACCAACCGACTCTACTCAACAAAGTAAAGATTCTTAGGGTGCCCGTGCTCAAACGAAGTGATAGACAGAGGGTGCAGGTGGGTGTTTGGGAGTTTAACGTCCTTTTCCACCACGTAAGGGTGATATCAAAGACGAGGTAACGAGAAAAAGGCCAGCACAATAATTGGCCCCAGCTGGGGATTCCAACCCACGATCCGAGCACTGAAAGTCCAACGCTCTATCGTTCGGCTATCCAGGCTCCCCGAAAGGATAGACAGAGTAACAGACAGTGATGAGAGTCTCTGACAGGCACGGGTCCGAATTTCGTCAAGGGAATGTAAACAAACCGCCTACGGACTTGAGTAACAGTGAGAAATTATTTCGCAAGGAATAGGGATGGTGTCTTTCATTTCCTGGCTGTAGTTACACGGGATTTAGTCAAAATGGACGTGGTTGTTTCCGATCTTACTCCGCCGCAAAAAAAAGAGCACGACCAGAACAGAGTGTTAATAATAATAATAATAATGAGTATTGTATAGGCGCTTTACCCAATTTCGTGAATTGGCTTAAAGCGCCGCGAACTGAACCCACCACGCACGCCCACGTGAATCACACGCATTCTCTTACACACTGGACATAAACACGTTACAATCACGTGGTGCGAAGGGTCAGCTCAGCTATTTAAATTTCGGAATTTAGAATTGCATTTATTTTTCAAAACATTCGGTGGGCTGAACATTTCCAAAGCAGAGGGGGAGGAAGCCGGAGTACCCGGAGAGCCCCCGACGATCGGCCCGAACGAACGGTGCCACATACCAGAAGGAAACATTCTTTGCCCCGAGTGGGACTCGAACACACACACACACACACACACACACACACACACACACACACACACACACACACACACACACACACACATTGGTGACAAGTCTCTTGACCACTAGACCACCGATCGCACCAGTTCTGTTTCCAGCCAGTTCTGGCCCGACTGGAAACTACATTGCGTACCATGTGGCCGGCGTATACGCGATGTGTCCTGATGCTAAAACTGTACGACACTGACCATATCAAGTCATGATTGTACCGTACGACGACCAGTGATCAGGCGAGAAGCATGGGCGGAGGACACTTCCCTGAGGGGAAAACTCCACGGCGACCTTGTGGCGCTGCAAAGGACAGCAACATTCGTCCGAACCACAGGCGTTCCCATAATAGCATTCGACGGAAAATAGTCAGTGGTATGGTAATGATATTGTAATACGGACTCGACTGTGTAAAAGCTAGCTGTATGATAGGAGACCAATACAAGCGTAATAATAATTATATGCATGTTAACTTCTTGTCCATTTTGCAAATATTTATGCTGGCTTTTTCATCGTTTGCCCCGTCTTTGATATCACCCGTACGTGGTGGAAAAGGACGTTGAAGCCCCAAACACTCACTCACTCACTCTTGACCATTTTGCCATGAGGTTGAAGAAACTTAGGTGCACATTTTATACGAATGTCCCCCGTACTCTAGCCTTAGAGAACAACATCTTGATGATGTTTTGAAGGATAAGTCTGGTAATTTTCTGGAGTCTCTTTTAGAAACCAGAACGAAGCAGTTAAAATGACAGCTATGCATATATACCATGCTCTTCACTTGAGACAATCTTTGGTAGATGACTGTGGTGTATAAAACATTTTTTTCCATGTGTTTCCCTTATGTGAATATTGATATATAATTATGTGTTGCAATTCGAGCATGGATCTTCGCGTGCGTCTCTTGTGAACGGGGCTTGAGGCCAAACACAATAAAACTCATTCATTCATTTTTTCATTCATTCATAGTACTAAGCATTTCTTTCTTTCTTTCTTTTTTCACTGGCAGGCATTTTCACGGCTATGTAGGTATCTACCACAACAGGACACGATCAGTTACGCGCAAAATTAATGACGATTTTGTGCCTCCTACAGTCATTCCTCCTCAAATGCATATTCGCTCTCAGATGCCACCAGACACTTTCAGATATGATGGACTTGTACTGTTGTGTTTGGTCACTGCAGTCAAGGGAGCGGCTTCGATGTCAAAGTCATGGTCAGTCATATAATTTATGGTTTGACCACTGACAACAACACAGACATGCAACAATACGGTGGCCTTTACATTCGACTTTCGGACAAGTTTTGCTGACACACTGTGACAACCCACTGCATTAAAAAGAAACTCAGGTTTGCTTTTTATTCTCTTTCAGATTTTATCAGTCAACATACAACAAGCATTTGCTTCCATTAACTTTAAATACTCAGGGACAGCCTTTTTTTTCTTCTAAAACTGGTATCAGCTGTTCCCATGCTCTGAACATGATTGATAGACTGACTGACTGACTGACTGACTGACTATTTAATCAATTGATTGACTGATTGATTGATTATTGATTGATTGATTTTTTTAGAATTTTAACAGAGAAACAGTTTAAACAAAAACACATAAAACGTGTGTGTGTGTGTGTGTGTGTGTGTGTGTGTGTGTGTGTGTGTGTGTGTGTGTGTGTGTGTGTGTGTGTGTGAGAGAGAGAGAGAGAGAGAGAGAGAATTAACAACAAAAACAATATTTTTTTTTTTTTTTAAACCGACAAAAACAACGTACGCCTACTTACATATTCTCAAAAACTCAAACAATGTATCGCGCGCCCACCAGTCTCCCCAGCACACTTCATAACAATCCAAGCCAGAAGACGCACCAAAGATCACACCAGGCCATTACAAAAGGGCGGACTGAATCAACAAGCACTGACCTCGATAGGGATGCGATGTCCACACAGATGTGACACGAGGCTATGCTGGCGTCACCAAGATATACGGTGAGGACTAGCAGTAGCCTAAGCCGTTCACAGCGCGTCTGTGAGCTTTTCCTGTCATGTGGTCTTGACATAGTTCCGGTCAGCGTCTTTTGCTACTATCCACGCAGCGTGTCGCACGCACTGAGAGCTCACTCGACTAGGGCACTCTCGCCAGTGTACCGAACATTGTAGCCTATTGTTCTTATGTTTGCACATGCGCATGCCTCTACTAGTCGTCCTGCCTTCTCGATATCTCCCGCCAGTGGATCGAACATTTTCTTGTGCATAATATATTTCGTGTGCATATATGCATGCATATCACTGACCGTGGATTTGACTATACTTCCTTTATTATCTGGTTCATTACACTACTAGATACAGAATGTTGAACCACAAACTACCTATTCAAGTAGGAAGGGTACACGGAGTAAATAGGACAGACAGGCTTTGTCCAAAATAAATGCAGTTTAAAGGAGTTAGGAGATGAATTTCACTGTCTATTTGTACGTCCATACGTGGAGGATGATTGGTAAATTGGTGCGTTTTTTCGCCGGGACGAACGAAACTTACGAACCTACCGGCCCCCGTAGTGTAGTGGTTAGCACTTTGGGCCATGGACCGGGAGACACGAGTTTGAATCTCAGCCGAAGAATTTTTCTTACCTAGGTCCGGATCCTACCCAGAGTGCGGCGGTGTGTTTGTCTGTGTGTGTGTGGGGGGGGGGGAGGGGAGGGGAGGGGGGGACTGTGAGTCCAATGGGGGGGGGGGGGGTCTGTTCCCACACAACCTAGACTCACCCACTTCACGGGTGCGACTTTCAGGGTGCTTCCCTTGACATCTCATGATGTGGGTGATTACATGGGTGCATCGCAGGTGCCGTAGTTCTCGGGCCTGGTTTACGCCGGTATATTTATGACAGGAAGCATAGCATGCGGCCCTGTCGTCACCCAGTCTCAAGCCACATGGACCTCCATAGCATTATCATACCATCATCATCATCGTCATCATCATCATGCATGATAAAAATTGCTCAGCCGTCGGAGCCCTCTGTAGGTTCCATCCATGACCTGGAAGGAACACCATCGGAGCTGGCGAAGAGTTGATGTAAAAAAAAAAAATAGAAAGAATGTGTATATTGCTTTTGTTTTTGCTTTTGTCATTTTTTGTTTTAGTGCCTCGACCTGGATTGTCTTTGGCTTATTTTCCTTTTTTTTTTTTTTATTTCCCTCGAAGCCTACGTGCCTTTTTTTTCTTTCTTTCTTTTCTTTTGTGATTTTTGTTTTTGTCTCTTCCTTTCTTTTTTGTTCTTTTTTAAATTATTTACTTTTTTTGCTGTTGTTTCCTTTTCCCCTTCACATGCCCCCAAGTGTTTTTTGCAGTAAGAAAAACTTGAACTTGAGCTCAAAAAGTCTTTCAAGAAGGGAAAAAAAAACAACGCGTGCAGTTAAAGTTTCTAAACAATTTGACCTAAAAGACACCAGTCAATGTTCAAAAACCGAAACTAAAATTAATTAAAGAGGTCTGGGCCGATTACCACAGAAGGAAAACACGTCCAGCTAAAGTGTCTAAAGGTTCTAAAGAATTTGACGTAAAAGGCCCCGTTCCATGTTCAAAATTGGAAACTGAGAACATCAGTGGTATCATGATGAGGTTCGGGCCGGATATCTGGTGCCTTTTGTGTTGTATGCTCAATAAGAAATTCAGGAAACAAAACAAAGTGTCGGAGGTATTTGACGTAAAAGACCTCATAAGCAGGAGGGAGTGGTGAGAGTGGGTGGGTGTTTAGGAGTTTAACGTCCTGGAGTGGTGAGAAGTAGAACGTGTGAGAACAATGACGGTAGCGTAATCAGGTTTGGGGCAAATATCACACCTTCCTGAGGCGAAGCGTTGTGCAGTATGATCAACAAGACATTAAAAAAACGAGAGCACCTAATTTTGTGCGAATTTTAAATCACTTAATAATCATTGCCAAAATGGTAATAAGCAAGTTTAAATAATGGTAATACTGTAGACATCTGTGTCTTGTTTGAATATGAGGTTGAACTTTGAATATGAGGTTGAAAATTTGATTCGTACTTGTGAAATTGCCAACACGTACTGTTTCAACAAGAGCTGTCATTTAAATACATGCAAACTTACATCCACAAAAACACAAACGCACACATATATGAACAGACACCATAATTTTTAAATACTGGAAAAAGATTGTATATCCTTTAATGGACTGTCAATTACAAAAAAACAAAACAAACACACAGTCAGCGCATTTTTGTACGATGCATATCGGTTATTAAAAAAAGCACCTAATTTTGCAACTAGTTGACGTAAAAGACCGCATTGCAGGAGGGAGTGTACAAATTTAGAAACCACGAAAACAAGACGGTATATTGCGCTTCGCGGGCATTGTCGTCAGATGCGAACGTAGAGTAGGGGTGTAACAGAAAAAGTTCTTGGAACCTTGTGCCGCGTGATCGACAAGACTTTCAAGAACGAGTGCACCTGTCTGACATTTTGCAATTAGTTGACGTAAAAGACCGCATTGCAGGAGGGAGTGTTCAATTTTAGAAACCACGAATGCAAAACGGTATACTGCACTACGCTGGTGTTGTCGTCAGTTGCGGACGTAGATTACGGGTGTAACAGGAAACACAAAGTTCTTGGAACGTTGTGATATACGACCAACGGGACGAATGCACCGTTCTGAAGTTTTGAAATTAGTTGACGTTAAAGACCGCATTCCTGGAGGGAGTGTTCAAACTTGAAAACCACGAAACGACGCTTTGATGCACTGCGTTGGTATTGTCGTAAGACACGTACGTAGAGTACTGTTGGAACAGGACGAGCTTAGGAAAACAACAACTCAATTTGTTTTCCACGTAGAAACTGCGTTAATGACAAGTTGGTGTGACTTTTTCTATAGTTCTTGGAACTTTGTGGTGTGCGACCAACGAGACTTTTAAGAACACATGCACCTCTCTGAAGTTGTCAAATTAGTTGCAGGAGGGAGTGTTCAAATTGAGAAATCACGAAAGCAAAACAGTATACTGCACTACGCTGGCATTGTCGTCAGATGCGGACGTAGAGTACGGGTGTAACAGAAAAAGTTCTTGGAACCTTGTGCCGCGTGATCGACAAGACTTTCAAGAACGAGTGCACCTGTCTGACGTTTTGCAGTTAGTTGACGTAAAAGACCGCATGGCAGGAGGGAGTGTTCAAATTGAGAAACCACGAAACGACGGCTTAATGCACTACGTTGGTATTGTCGTCAGACATGTACGAAGCGAGACCGCATGGCAGGAGGGAGTGTTCAAATTGAGAAACCACGAAACGACCGCTTAATGCACTACGTTGGTATTGTCGTCAGACATGTACGAAGAGTAGTGTTGGAGCAGGAAGAGCTTAGGAAAACAACAACTCAAGTTTTTCACATAAAAACTGCGTTAATGACAAGTTGGTGAGGAAATACGTTTTGTAACTTCGAGCGTGATAGGGCAATCCGAACAATATTTCTTAGAAAATGGACGGTCAGTTACGCATGTTTCTCAGTATCCAGATTTGCTTTTACCTAAATTATTATGTTTGAAGGATGTGTGCCTATCTCTATACATATTTTACGAAGTACTCCGCATACTGTTCGCCGCTTGAAACAGAAATTGCGTATTGGCCTGCGTAACTGACCGTCCATTTTCGAACAAATATTATTTTTGCCAGGCCCTTTCAGTGACATAAACTTTTTGCGTGTAGACACGTGTACGGGAGTTCCCGAGCTAACTGTTCGTGTGTAATTTGTCATCAAAATTGCGCGCTTCTTTGAGGGCAATTACAACAGTATTTGTTCTAAAACGGCCTCCAGATTTACTTTTACGCCAATAATTATGTTCAAAAGATGTGTGCTTTTCTCTACATGTATTTTACGAAAGATTCCGCATCGCGTTTCTCAGTGTGAAGCAGAAATTGCGTAACTGGAAACTGAAAATCTGACCGTACATTTTCGAACAAATAATTTGGAATTGCCTGTGACTAAAACTTCCGTGTAGCAAACGACAGAATACTCGGTCACTGAGCACTGGACTGTGCATGCAGTGCTGACCGAATATTCGGTCGCTGGCCACTGAAAGGGTTTTAAATGGCAGCAATTATTGTATTCGCGGGATAGCTTTGTGTTGCATGACAGTCTTTTTGCGTTGTCGTATTTACCCTTTTCCATTCATCCCATTCCTTCATCGATATCTGTAGGTCTCATAAAACGTCAGTATGGTCGTAGTGACCGCTTTCGTACGTCATACTTTTCATGACGTCGTTGACGAGCACTATTGGCAGTAACACTCAACTCTCAAGACCAAAGGAGGTTAGTCTATTGAACAGAAACTGCAGGGGGTGTTACCTATTAGACGCTTCAAGAACACCGACGTCAAACAGACGACTTTGTCTGTCAGGAGCGTGACACACCTAATGATCCACACACACACACACACACACACACACACACACACAGACGGAGAGAGAGAACGCGCAGGTAAGTCCGGAAATACGCATAACTCCGACCAGATAATTGTGACTGAAACTTGACGTCTGCCTGATTTGTGGCAACAAAGAAATCGTGATTATTTGTTCACAGCGTTAACGCACGACGTTCCGAGGTCGCGGACGTGACGAACGACAGGTATCAATGACGTAAAGTAGAATGCTGAGGTCATTTCTGTGAAAATCACTGTAAGAGGTGGTGTTTCGATCGTTGTTGAAGTTGTTTACTTTTGTTGTATATGATTTTGTAGTTGTGATGGTCGTTGTTGCTGCTGGATGAAACTGATCTTCTTGTTGTTGTTGTTGTTGTTGTTTGTTTTTCCTCCTTGCTGTTGTAAGTGTGATTGTGGTCACTGGTTGTGTCTCGTGTTTGCTTGTTTCTGTTTATTTGTTGTTGTTTTGTTGTTTTATTAAGTTTTCGTTTTTGTTTTGTTTTCGGTTTTTAGTGGGTTTTTGATTGTGTGTGTGTGTGTGTGTGTGTGTGTGTGTGTGTGTGTGTGTGTGTGTGTGTGTGTGTGTTGAATGTTTTCTTTTTTGGGGGTGATGTTTTTGTCGTTTTGTTTATTTTTGTTTGTGTTTTTGTTTCGTATTGTTTTGTGTATTAGAATTGAAGAAAAAAAAAGGACATGACTAACACGTCCCTAACACAGCATTACATTTACAATAATTTATTAAATCCTGGTATTCAAAGTCTGTACTGCTGCTACAGCACATCTCCTACAACAAAAAAATACCCAAAAGTTCACGACCTGAGTTCATCAATTATTAACCTAAACAAGGCGTTTCCTAGAAAATACCTAAGCTGCCAACGACAGCGACTTCTAATGTTTAGTTCAAAATTAGCCCATCATTGCTGGAGCTTAGCTCAGCGAATGTGGCGCTCAAATTGATCTAACAACCTTGTGGGACGGTAAAACGACTTCAATGTAAACCCGTAATTACTTTCACGGAAGTGTCCCGGTCTCTCCAGTTGGATTACTCACTCTATTGACTGGAATTACGGGTGCCGAGCTGTGATGGTGTTCAGTAAAGTGGGCTTGGCAGGAAAGCCTAGGGCCTCCGACCTTTTTCGGAAAATGGTGTCTCTTTGCCTATGGCACGTGCTACACACGAGCGAAAGGGGGATGTATGTCGGTCGGTCGGTCGGTCGGTCGGTCGGGCGGGTGGGGGGGGGGGGGTTGGAGGGCGGGGAGCTGAGAGAGAGAGAGAGAGACTTCAGACTTCACAGGTTTATTGCGTAAGCCGAAAGACCTTTTCCAAAAGGGACACAGTGGGAGGGGGGCAAAATCCAGTGTGGAATACTGAATGGAAACCATAACAAACATCCAGCAAGGTGATTAACTTTTCACATGGACATCCGATGTTAGGAAATAGGAATTGTACAAGGAGAAGTTGAGGCATATGTGTAGTGATACATAACGCGACGGTCACAGTGTCTCTTAAACAGCTTTTCTATCTGTTCAGTGTTCACCCGAGGAAATTAATCAATGCACACACATGGCCCAGTTCTTGCTCCGCTAGCTATATTTGTTCCTTGTACTTTGCGCGACTGGCGGGTGGGTGTTTGGGAGTTTAACGTCCTTTTCCACCACGTAAGGGTGATATCAAAGACGGGGCAACGAGAAAAAGGCCAGCACAAATATTCGGCCCCAGCCAGGGGTTGGCCGAATGGTAGTTTGTTGGACTTCTGATGCTCGGGTCGTGAGTTCGTATCCCGGCTGGGGCCAAATATTTGTGCTGGCTTTTTCATCGTTGCCCCGTATTTGATATCACCCATATGTGGTGGAAAAGGACGTTAAACCCCCAAACACCCAACCACCCACTCGGCCCCAGCCGGAGACCGAACTCACGACCCGAGGACGCTCTACCAGTCGGCTGTAGCGGCTCCCCTGCGCGACTGGCAGATGCCCAGCGTGTGATACTACTACTACACATAACATCATTCTCCATGTCAGACAGTTTTGAATGGTTCTGGATTACAAGCCAATAACAACAGTCTCTCTGACAGTCATACATGACAACGATGTCATCACCAGCACACAACAGGAACTCTTGACCATGGCGACTGTCTTGGACAATCTTCGAGAAACGCTGGTTTCTCCGACTGTCACGAAGCTGTTTTAGCAGAGTCCTGTCGGTCCAACCTACCACATACTTCTTGTCATAATGTGTGTCAAAATCACCGTCAGACAGACCGTCGTCGTTCAGATTACAAACATCGTCTGTCTGTTGCAGAGTCATTTTGCTGGGCCCGTATGTAAAAGTCGAGGTTAAGGATTATAGCCCCGGGTTAAAGTCTAACCTGGAACTAAGCTAGCTCTAGGGTTAAATTTTCTGGGGGTTTTGTTGTTGTTGTTGTTTGTTTGTTTGTTTGTTTAACCAGGAAGCAGGGTCCATTCCATCATGGTGCCTAAGCCGTTAGAGAAGGCATTTTCTACCTTTCTTCGCTCCCCCCCCTTTTTTTTTAAATTAAATTTTGGTTTTAGGTTTCTTTTGTCCTAGTCTGAGTTAGGTCCGTAGCCGTGGGTTAAATTAACCTCGAGTTTTACATTCGGGCCCTGTGCTCGTATGTATCAGTCGATGTTGGGGCTTTTAGTCCTGGGTTAGAGTCTAACCTCGAACTAAACTTGCTCTAGGGTTACATTTTCTTTTGTTTTTGTTTTAAATCAAGAAGCTGGTCCATTCCAGCAAGGTGCCCAAGCCGTTATAGAAGGATTTTTTCTTCCTTTCTTCACTTCCTTTTTTTTTTAAATCTAATTTTGCTTTTGGGTTTCTTTTGTCCTAGTCTGGGTTAGGCCCGGAGCCGTGGGTTAAATTAACCTCGACTTTTACATACAGGCCGTGGTCATCAAGGTCTATTGTTGTCAGGTTACACTTGACGGCGACCGCTGTGTGTAGGCCTTCAGTCACTCCGGTAGTTGCTTCACGTGCTGCACACTGCACTGTGTCCGGTGTGTGTTGACGGCCCGATGGTGGACTGCACGTGCTGTCGTGAGATACAATATGTGTTTGTGATGTGTTTACGAATAAACCAACAGGTGCAGGAACAATGTCAGTTGTAACACACTCAGTTGCCATTATTTGTCGTCTGTCAGCTGCCCTCTTAATGGAGAGAGAGAGGGGGTGGGTGGGTGATATCAAAGACGGGGCGACGAGAAAGAGGCCAACACAAATATTTGGCCCACGCCGGGATTCGAACTCACGGCCGAGAGAGAGCAAGAGAGAGAGAGAGAGAGAGGGTGGGTGGATGGGTGGAGTTTTAACGTCCTTTTTCCACCACGTATGGGTGATATCAAAGACGGGGCAACGAGAAAGAGGCCAGCACAATTATTTGGCTCCAGCCGGGATTCGAACTCACGACAGAGAGAGAGAGAGAGAGAGAGAGAGAGAGAGAGAGAGAGAGATGAAATGAAAGAGTGAGTCTCTCTCTCTCTCTCTCTCTCTCTCTCTCTCTCTCTCTGGGAGCCGCGGTGGCCGAATGGTAAGAGCGTTGGACTTGCAATGCTCGGGTCCTAAGTTCGTATCCCGGCTTGGGCCAAATATTTGTGCTGGCTTTTTTCATCGTTGCCCCGTCATATTGAGAGAGAGAGAGAGAGAGAGGTGAATTACCAACATTGAGTAAGCGAGTAGGGTAACTTCATTGGCTGTGTACTGCTAAACCGTCTGTATTGAATCACCAACACTGAGTAGGCGATTAGGCTTCTTACATTACTGCCAACACTTAAATTACTAAATTACCAACATTGAGTAAGCGAGTAGGGTAACTTTATTGGCTGTATAAGGCGTGACTAGATCGCTGATTAACAATCTGCGTACTCCTATACCTTCTCTGTTGAATCACCGACACTGGGTACGCGGTTAGAACGATGGTGACATATGTTGTTATTGATTTTGAGTTAGTAACAGAAACCAGCAAGCCGTGGACAGTGCTACTTGAGAAGAACTAGAACTTTGTCTTTGGTCTTGGACGAGAAAAGACTCCGGTATTTCGTTAGCATTCTACATAAATGAAGCATATTTTCGGGTGTGCATGGAACAATTTTGGGAGTTTTTAAAAACGTGTTGTGTTGTTGTTTGATGTTTGTTGTTTTGTTTTGTTTTGTTTTCGTGGGGGTGGGGGGTCGGGTGGAATTTTGTTTTACACCCCCCCCCCCCAAAAAAAAAACAAAAAACCCACCCATCACCAACAACAACCACCACCAAAAACAGCAACAACAACTGCAACGACGACATTAACAACATCAGTAAAACAAAGACAGCACAAAGCAGGGGAATAAAACACAGACAGACATGCAGACAGACAGACAGACTGGCAGACAGACAGACAGACAGACAGACACACACACACACACACACACACACAGGCAGAGACAGACAGAGACTGAGCGAGTATTCAAATTTAACACGAGACAAAGTTAAACCGATTCTACGCAGCAGATACTACTAACTCTCATGACTTTGAAAGCGAACGTTAACACGTAGACGAGACACAAACCATCAGAATAAAAAGCCAATTCTTTCCTGCCAGTCCGTCCCTACAATGCATCACATTCCTCTCTGGTGTTTATCACTTAAACCACTCATGCGTTCGTCTCCATCCTCCGGCGGGTCATGAGTCTGTTTTGTCTGTCCCCCCGACTCCCAATAAATCTTCATTTCCCACACAATAAATCTACATTTGTGGTCGACTGGGTGAGTATTCTGACTTCTTTACAATCGCCCGAGCTTTGCCCAGGTCCTCTGTCGGGAAATCTCTTTAGTCGACTGGGCGTGACGTAAAGAAGATATATTGAGATCTCAGGGTGGGTTTTTTTTTTTTTTTGTCTCATTTTCTCTGGAATGTCGCCATTGCTTCCCATGAGATTTGGGATCTGGTATGGGTCCAGGCAATGGGTGTGTATTTAGCGGAATAGAAGTAACAGCAGGCGGTAACTATGCAAAACTGGAGGCTGGTGGCTGGGTAGTCTTGGTGCCCCTCTCCTGTAATCGAGGGTCAGGGATCCAACCACAGGAAAAAAAAATACAACGTATTAATATCTCTGTGGTGGCTGGACCAATATTTTATATAATAATAGGACACAATGAACGCTGAATCACGCTCCATGAAACTCAAGGTGAAAACACCATTTTGTCTGAGACATGCGAAAGTATTTTGATGTTAATAAGCAGCAGGAAAACGGGATATATTCACAAAGGTACAAAGACAGACTGTGAAACTGAATGGGAAGTTTGGGGATTTTTTTTTAAACATATCCTAATGAGAATCATTGTATTTTGTGTTCTTGTGTGGGGAGCCAGGATGGCCGAAAGGTAAATCGTTGGGCTTTCAATGCTCGGGTCGTGAGTTCGAATCCCGGCTGGGGCCAAATATTGTGCTGGTCTTTTTCTCGTTGTCCCGTCTTTGATATTACCCTTACGTGGTGGAAAAGGACGTTAAACTCCGAAACACCCACCCACCCACCCTTGTGTTCTTGTGTCATCGTCCTGGTGACACCTCTGGTAGTTGCAGCTCCTTTTTCATGTAGTTCAGTTTTCTTCGGTTCAGTCTGATTGTCATGTTCATCTAACCATGATTGTAAACTTGTATGCATGGTAGATTGTATGTATGTATGTATGTATATGTATGTATGTATGTATGTATGTATGTATGTATGTATGTATGTATGTATGTATGTATGTATGTATGTATGTGTTTTTAATGCATAATGGGAGTACTACTGTTTGTTTGTTTTGTTTTGTTGTTGTTGTTGTTTTCGTGTATCACCATCATCATGAGTATGATTTTTGTAAGAATGTGTTGTATGACTGTGCGTATGTAATGGTTTGCTATTGTGAAGTGCCCAGAGTTCCGCCAGGAGGTCGAGCGCCAGACAAATCCTCTTCATTATTATTAATATTATTATTATTAATGATAATAATAAATACTGTAACTTCTTGCGATTCCTTCAAACGCAACGCGATACAACTTGACAAAACGTCACGCGCGCGCGCGCACACACACACACACACACACACACACACACACACACACACACACACACACACACACACACACACACACACACACACAAAACGGGCCGGGACTTCAAATAAGAATCTTTCTAGGTGTCTGATGCCTAAAGGTTACATGACAACAAAAAGAACTTTGAACTTTCCATGTATTTCTCATGTACTATAACGGTTCCCAGGGGAAAAAAAAACAACGATCTGTCCAGGTCAGCTTCCCAAGAGACCATGAGAGTGGCCAACGGTAGACGACCAATATTGTGGTCGCAGTCGATGTTTCTCACTCTCTCTGCTCTGCGAATGCTCAAACCCAGACTGGGAAACCCAGACTGACATATGCGTCAGTAAAAAGCAGAGATCGAGGCTCCTGTGGATCGTCCAGGGCACCCAAGGGTGAGAGGTAATGCCTGAGCAGACACCCTCCCCGGCCGGGCAAGCATTACGGACGGCCTGCGCCTAGGAAGGCCAGACATGGTCAGGTGTCTGAGACACACGCTACACACGCAAAGCCTCGGTCATCATTCCATCGACCGCCTGCAGAACCGAGGTGTGCAAACAGGCACCGGCCAACGGTCGAACCTAACAGGACATGACAGGGCCCGTGTGAACGAAAGGCGTAAGGACACAAATTGAGCGTGGGGTCATGTTTGGTGTTTATTTGGGGCTCAAATTGGCGAGTGTGGTAGTCTGCAGTGATTTTTGATGTCATGAAAAAGCGTGATTTTCGTGATTGTTGTGTTATGTAGGTCAAGGTGCATGCCAGGCGGTCACAAAATGAGGCAAGCTGCCAGTGAAGCTGGGACGTTTTGCACAGAGGTGGGACACAAATGAGGCAAGCGGATTTGTGTGAACTGCCTCTCTGGCCTAAAGAGAAAATAGATGTGCATTACTCCAGTGAGGCCTGGGCGGAAAGGAGACATTCATTTTTTTTAAAACCCCTGTCAGATGCGTGCCTTTGAATGGTTTGTTCATGGTCGTAGATTGAAGCATTTAGGGGTGACTATGATGCCTGAGGCTATAAGGGAATATATAGGCATTTTGAGGCCCTGTGTACTTGTGCCCTTTGGCCTACTGAGAGATGGGGTGGAGCGCGTATGGGCTTTTCCGAGCGCAGAGACATCATCTTGAACTGAACTGCAATGAACTGATCTGCATGCTCAACGTGCGACCATATCATCATAGATGGCCTTGTGGAAAGGGCGGCGTGTTGTAGACGGGTAAGGAGTAAAGGAAGGGGGTGAGAGAGGTGCTAATCTGAGGGCAAGAGGGCGTGTATAGAGGAAAGGGCTATATAGAAAGCTCGGCACACGCTTGTGTGAAATCTCACCAGACGATGTGATGTATTTCTGTCGAGCACACAAAAGCCTGCCAGAGTTTTTTTTTTTTTTTTTTTTGTACTTGCTAGTCATCTCACACGTCCGCTCTACGGTCTAGACGCCACAGACCTCTCTCTCTCTCTCTCTCGCCGTGGCGTCCACGCTGGGGTAGGTAATTTCAGAAATCCGTTTAGTTCAGGGCGTCTCGAGAGGACGTCAAACAGCATGAAGCCCCATTAGTCGGTGCCAGGACTGTGTCGCTGCTACTTCATTCTTTCCATCCTGAAAAGGGCTTCCTGGCAACGTTATGGTTCTAAGGAAAAGCAGTTACATACCAATGCACTTTTACATGGGCATAAATGGACAAGGTTCTTGTGACCTCTTTGCTGTAGCGTTGTGGCTCGCAGAAAATGCAGTTACATATTACTGTACTTCTACGTGGGCATAAATGGACAAGGTTGTTGGGAACTCTTTGCTGTAGTGTTGTGGCTCTCGGAAACAGCAGTTACATATCACTGCACTTCTACGTGGGCATAAATGGACAAGGTTCTTGTGCACTCTTTGCTGCAGGGTTGTGGCTCTCAAAATGCATTTACATAATTATATTGCTGCACTTTTACAAGGACAAAATGCACATGATTCCTGAGATCTCTTTTGCTGCCATGTTGTGGCTCTCTGAAAGTGCAGTTATATATTGATGCACATTTACATCGGCATAAATGGGCAAGGTTCTTGAGTACTCTTTGCTATAGCGGTATGGCTCTCTGAAAATGCAGTTTCACATTACTGCACTTTTATAAGGGCATTACTGGACAGAGGTCCTGAGTTCCTCTTTTTATGTTATGGATCCAGTCTCTGAAAAGGCAGTTACCGGCATATTACGGCAATTTTACATGTACCTAAATGGGTCTGATTCTTGGAATCTCTTTAGCTGCAACGTTATGACTCTGAAAATGCAGTTACATATGACTTCACTTTTCTTAACAAGGACATAAATGCATGGACAGGGTTCTTAAAATCTCTTTGTCACCACAAGGCGGGAGGCCGACTATTGAAAACGAATGAATAATGGCCATTTCAAAGTCTCAGCAGGCATTCATTATCGGCTTTCTGTGTCAGATTCATTCCGCAAATCGTTTCGAAATTATATCTCAGAATAGGTTCTGTCAAGAAATGAGTGGTTATGCTGCCTTGTCTCCTTTACACGTTCCTTTAGAAAAAAAAGTCACCCAGAAGATAAATCGAATGCAATGTTTTGTGAGGTGCTCGTCTGAAAGAAAGTGTCTGAGTGTCTGAAGCAGATGCTACGGGGCAAGATGGGAAAGACGTGACTTCAGGCGTAAGGACACAAATTGACCGTGGGGTCATGTTTGGTGTTTATTTGAGGTACCCTGTTTGGCAGTGTGCTAGTCTGTAGTGATTTTTGTGGTCATGAAAAAGCGAGATTTTCGTGATTTTTTTGTTATGTAGGTCAAGGTACGTGTTAGGCGGTCACAAACAGAGGCAAGCTGCCAGTGAAGCTGGGACTTTTTGCACAGAGGTGGGACACAAGTGAGGCAAGCGGATTTGTGCGCAACTGCCTCTCTGGCCTAAAGAGAAAGTAGACGTGCATTACTCCAGTGAGGCCTGATTTTTAAAATCTGTATCTTTGAATGGTCTGTTCATGGTAGTAATTGTTTCTAAATTGGAGCATTTTTAGGGGTGACTATGATGCCTGAGGCTAATAGGGAATATATAGGCATTTTGAGGCCCTGTGTATTTGTGTCCTTTGGCCTCCAGTGTCTCTCCCACGTGAAAAAAGGGAGACTTTCTAACTGTGCTGCAGGGATTGAGGTTAGGGAACAAAGAAGGCACTTTATTTGAATTGTTCGATTTTGTTAACAGCTATTGCCATTTGGCAAAACTCCTAAGCGCCATTGATTTGATAAGCACTCACGCCCTTGCCTGATAAAGACGGGATTCCTGGCTCAGTTCTTTCGCCTCCACTAAAGTACTTCCCTGAGCCATCCTTAAATAGCAAATAGCAAGCACTGCTTGCTAAGCATAGCGCACCCGAGCACGCCAGTCTTACTTTCATCAGGACAAGTTCGTTTTTCCCTGTAGATGCCACGCTTCTCGACAGACAGAGGTTAGACATGGGGCCAAGATAAAACTTACATAGCAGTAGCTATCTAATTTAAAATTCTGGACTAAGCACTAAAACCTGACCTCATCCTGTGCACGAGACTTTCCAAGCTGTATCACTCTATAGGGTATTTGCCGTGATGGTCGAAATGTGCCAAATACGTGAAGGCCAATTAGGCCCGAACAGAAAATGCCGACTTGGGTCAAATTGAAACTGTCAATCTACGTTGCGCCGAATTCAGATCGACTCAACTTAATTTGGGTTCAGTCGAAATGGTCGATTTGCAGTGAATTGAAATCGCCGATTTAGGTCAAAGTGGATTCGCCGAATTCAGTCAAACCGAAATAGTCCACTGATGCAAACAGGACTGGTATCTCAGTTCTTTGAGCAGGGATGTCGTTTGAGGTCGGATCTCGGCTAAAAGCCGATTTTTTTTTATTTTTTTTTTTGAAAACGCCGATAATCTGTCTGTCATGTCGGCTGGCCGAGCCGACGTTTTCACGAGTGAATCGGCTCGATTATGTCCGTTTCTGCGAGATCCTTGTGCTGGCTGGACTAATTTCCAAGGGACAGTCACACTCACAGTCCCACTTTTTCTTGGATTTGTGTTAAATGTTTGGTAGACAGCATTCTACAGTTCAGGAAAATAAAGTTTCTGTTCAATTTTGCTATTTTACTCTAAAGACTTGTTTTATTGCGAGGATATGTATCTACAGAACATCTTTAATTCATGGAGGTGGAGGGAGCACGTAACAGTAGGGAATCTAATCGAAAAACTTGTGAAACTGCTTCGGCAGAGAGAGCCGAAACTTTCTGTAAAAAGTCGAAACTTTCATGGCTGTTTCGGCTAAATCGCCGAAGAAAAAAATCCTTGGTCAAGTAAACACGGGCAAGCACTGGATTTGAATCCCGCGGCCGGCAGGAATTTGGTTCAGGATTTTACTCACGAGTCCGAGTCAAAACTAACGAGCAGACCAGAATACTTTTAAAAGCCAATGCAAAAATCGCGTTTTTGCTTGAAATCTTTATATTACGAGGAGCCACTTCAAGCCACTATTATGCAATTTGCGGCGGCCTCAGGCCTAGCAGGAAGGCCCACCATGCATTGTGTAATAGTGGCTGCTACTGGTGTGTAGTGGCTGTTTCGTTTTAACCAGTCTTATCATGTAGTGGGCAGGGGATGGTCGGGATTGGGCTGTTGAGAGTTAACAATGACTGTCTCGTCTCCGTGACAATCATACACAGATACTAAGTGTGTGCGTTGAACATCTTCATCAGAAGAAGTCATGGGATGGCAAAGAAGCACACACCTTGCATGCATGAAGAAAAAAAAAGGGAAAAGCAGGTGAGCGCTGTGCAAACGACGACACACTAACTCCGGAACGAGCAGCCCGAATTCTCTTTACTACGTTACTGGGATTTACACCAAACCCATACCAAATCCAACACCGATTTTAGACAATTTCAAATGCACAAATATCTGCAATTTTGTTTGAAATCCAGGCACGAAACAAAGAAAATTTTTTTGAGAAATCTTGCTTCGGTTTCACATCGATATTCTGACGCCAAAAACTTCATCCTGTGCTATCAATTACAAATACCACCCAAAGGTTGCTGTCGGCTGTTATTTTTTTCCTGCGTGTTTTCTGACAGTGGGAGCGTACGTCTGGGAACAAAATGCTAACTGCGATGCAGAAGAAAAGAAAAACCATACGTGACAGGCTCCCACAAAAGGGGACAAAGGGTAATTTGAAGTTCTTGGTATTACTGGAAAGTGCAGAGAATCAGCTTCCTATTGAAATGGAACGTATTTCTGTAGCACGGCCTGTAAGATACCTTTGTTGAAAACTTGCTCCTGAAAAGAGGCTGTTTTGAGAAAATCATAATTGTAAATAATAACTGAGTATTGTATAGGGCTTTACCCTAATTCTTGAATCGGCTCAAAGCGCTGCGAACTGAACCCAACACGCACGCTTACGTGAATCACACGCATTCTCTCACACATCTCATAACAATCATGAGGTGCGAAAGGTCAATTCAGCTCTTTAAGTTTCGGAATTTAGAATTACATTTATTTTCAAGTGTTGTGGGCTGAACATTTCCAAAGCAGAGTGGGAGGAAGCCGGGGTACCCGGAGAGAACCCCCGACGATCGGCCCGAATAAACGGTGCCACGTACGAGAAGGAAACATTGTTTGTCCCGAGTGGCACTCGAACTTCACCTCTCGCATTGGGGGAGCCGGGGTGGCCGAATGGTAGAGCGTTGGACTTCAAATGCTCGGGTCGAGAGTTCGAATCCCGGCTGGGGCCAAATATTTGTGCTGGCTTTTTCATCGTTGCCCCGTCTTTGATATCACCCTTACGTAGTGGAAAAGGACGTTAAACTCCCAAACAACCACCCACCCACCTCTCGCATTGGTGGCAAAGTCTCTTAACCATTAGACCACCGACCGCCCAAAAAAGCCTGGTAAGGTGTGACATGGGAATCATTGATGCCGGTACAGCGTAGTTGCATTATAAGCTCGTCTGCAGAGAGTCCTGAACAATGCAGCTCGTCTCATCATCAAAAAGCGTAAGGGTGAGCATGTGACACCTGACCCCTGACCCCTGCTGAGATACCTCCACTGGTTGCCGGTTAAGTTCCGCTGCCAATACAAACTTGCCGTCCTTGCTTACCGTCATTTTACCGGATCCTTACCTCAGTATCTGTCAGCTGCACTCTCTACTTATCAGCCCTCCCGCAGACCCGATCCTCTGATGAAAAACTTCTCAAGGTTCCTCTGCGTAATATGAAAACTACCGGTGAAAGCGCGTTCAGCTACCTCGCCCCGACAATCTGGAACTCGCTGCCTTCTGCCCTCCGTGATGTCCCCACACTGTCAGCCTTTGAATCACAACTCAAAACATACCTGTTCCGTCAGGCCTTTCCATTGATAACTGGGACCCTCTGTCCATGTTCATGTGTGGGTGTGTGCGTGCGTGTGTGTGTGGTGTATGTGGGTGTGTTCGCGCTGAGTCTGTCCTTCAGAGACGGGCGCCTTATAAATATGATGTATTATTATTATTATTATTGTATAAGCTACAGTCAACCTTAAAACGTTCACAAAAGTTGTATTAGTTATTTAAAACCCGAAAATGAATGAATGAATAAATGAATAAATAAATAAATAAAGTCGCTAAATTTGACCCTCACCAGTTTCTTTTTTCAATTTTGTCAAAACTGGCCCGGCGACTTTGATCCTGTTTGGTCGGCTCCCATCACACATGTAGGAGACCCATGCTCCGCCTATTAATTTTTACAGCGACATTCCAGCACAAACCTCCCCTGCCATCAACAACAAATGACCATCAACATCCCCCTAGCGCTGTCTTACTTCTTATGAATTGCGGTCATCTGTTATATGTGGACGCATAACATGAGCAGCAAGTGCATGTACGCCAATAATGTGGGCAATCTATGGTCGTATAAATAATATAGTCTACCGATGTCAGACAGCCTGCACACTTAACGAAAGACGCTGGGAAGTTTGCGCGTTGTGACATGAAGGATGCATTATGTATCACTGGTTCGTGGTTAACGCGTATTGACAAAAACTTCAGAACAATGGAGTCCGCATGGTCCTTGAAACCACGGACTCTGTGATTCGCATTCAGTTTTATTGGAGTGCGTGAAGACTGTTTATTTAGGCTGCATATTTTATGTGTTTATTTGTTTTATTTACTGTTTTTCCTTCTGTATTCGTAAACTGGTTTTATGGTATTTTCAAGGATAGAAGAATACTGTGAGCTGGCTTTAGAATGATCAGGACAGCTCAAAGCATGAAACTGAGATTTTGAGACAGACAGACAGACAAGGTGGGTGGGTGTACGTGTTTGAAGGTTTAACGTCCTTTTCCATCATACATGGGTGCAGACGGGGCAACAAGAAAAAGGCCAGCACAAATATCTGGCATTAACAGGGAACCGAACTGACTGAGAGACAGACAGAAACACACACAGAGAGAGAGAGAGAGAGAGAGCCAAACAAACAGACAGACAGACCGACAGAGAATGAATGAATGAATGACACTTTATTTTCCGATGGATAAAACAACCGACTCTAAATGACGCTTTATGTTCCAAGGCTAAAAAGATTGAAGAAGCCTACGAAGACATGTCTCAAATCTCGTCCCTAAGAGAGAGAGAGAGAGAGAGAGAGCCAAACAGACAGACAGACCGACAGAGAATGAATGAATAAATGAATGAATGAATGAATGAATGAATGATAAAACAACCGACTCTAAATGACGCTTTATGTTCCAAGGCTAAAAAGATGTAAGAAGCCTACGAAGACCTGTCTCAAATCTCGTCCATAAGAGAGAGAGAGAGAGGACAAACAAGCCACATGGCCACACGGTGGACATCGCGAAACCCAAAGAGTAAGGGAGATGATCGATAAGACCCCGGAGGTGGCCTGGCGTGGAAAGCAACTGCAAGAGACGGGCCATCCTCCCCATTATCCTCACCTCCTCTTTCTACAACACTTGCCACCCCTCCCCTCCCTCCCTCAACTCCCTTCCCCCTTTCTTCCCATCGTGTCGTCCTCCCCTGGAAAACCCACAACGGAGACAGCACCGCGCCCAGGGCCAGTGCAGCTCTTCGTTTAAGACACGATGCGTCTGTTTTATCTGGAAATGGTCACTGTTGTCAGTATTGGCTGCAATGTACCAAAGTTACTGTGACCCAACACTTTTTTGTTTTTTTGTGTTTGCTTACCATCGATTCACTTGCACTGTAGACGTTCGGGTCCCGGCTGGGGCCAAATATTTGTGCTGGCCTTTTTCTCGTTGTCTTTGGTATCACCCTTACGTGGTAGAATACATGTCTAGTTCCCAAACACCCACCCGCCCACCCACCTGTACTCTAACTGACTGGGACTTAGGTTTACGTTTAGGAAAGGAACAGAGCTGAGGTGTATGATTAGAGGCTTTAGGGCGCCAGATCAACTGCAGTTCTATGTTAGCTGGATTTTATTTGAAAATAGTGGATCTATACATTGTGATTTTAGACAGTGTACCATATATAGGTATATTGTGTCCAGGCTATACTACGAATATTTTTAGTGGCTACAAATTTAACTCAATGAATTAATATAGTTTTTGTTTGTTTTGTTTTGTTGTTTTGTTTTAGTGTATTTCCCTCAGTATCATGTAAGTCAGTTTGAGTCTTGAGTTTTCAAGGCAAACTAAAGAACAAAATACGTAAAGCGGAGCGTTTAGCATCTGTGGAATTGCTTTCGGGATTTCCGACAACAAAGGTCGTTGTCATGTTATTTCTGTGTGTTTCTGGAGGCGGACATTGTGTCGGACAGGGTTCGCACTGCAGCTTTCAGTGCATCTGAAGAGTTCATAACTACAAACAATTCTATCACTCGTCAAAGGATTTTTTCCTTACGAAAGACTCTTTAATGCTGAAGGAATTTCGGCGCCACTGCTGAAGACTGTAATCTACCCCAACCCCCTCCACCCCCCCCCTCCCCCTCGTCCCCCGGTTAAAATAACCACAAAACGACATCGAAACAGAGGAAGAAAAAGAATTCATAGAATAGGAATCGATATTCTCGCTACTTACAAGTTATCGAGGTCTGTTTATCAGTTGGTGAAGATGAAGTTTATTCTGGAAGCTGTAGTAAGACGGACTCTGCTGTGGTTGCTGCTTCAGGCGTTTGCGCCGAGGAAATGCCGTGTCGTCCCTTATTCGTTATTTGTTCTTGTCAGAAGACACCAAAAAAAGAGTCCTGGCTTCGATTTTGCCTTGAGGTGTTGAAATTTAGAAGAAGAAAGTTGTAGCTCTCTGTCAATGTCACAAGGAACCACGGCAAGTGAAGATTTTTGTCCGGTAATTCTGTCCTCCAGGAATTCAATCTCTCCTCTTCAAAATGTTGTTCGACTGCTCAAGGTCGAGACACGACCAGTGCTAACAGCTAAATCGACAACGCTTGGGAATTTCCTGGAATGTGATGTTTTTTGTTCTGTTGACAGAGTCAGCTCGACCGTTTCCTGTTGGTATCAGTGGTACATTCTTCCTTCTCTGCTTTTAGATCGGATGAAGTTGTATCACCTCCCCTCTTCGATCGGATGAAGTTGTATCACCTCCCCTCTTCGATCGGATGAAGTTGTATCACCTCCCCTCTTCGATCGGATGAAGTTGTATCACCTCCCCTCTTCGATCGGATGAAGTTGTATCACCTCCCCTCTTCGATCGGATGAAGTTGTATCACCTCCCCTCTTCGATCGGATGAAGTTGTATCACCTCCCCTCTTCGATCGGATGAAGTTGTATCACCTCCCCTCTTCGATCGGATGAAGTTGTATCACCTCCCCTCGTCCTACACTGCAAATACTTCGTTTGCCTCTGTCCGAAATTACTGTTTCACTTGTTTCAGTGTGCAGACATTCAGGATGTTTTCTGAGCCCTATGTTCTGCTTGTCGAAAAACGCTTTAGGTGTACCATGCCATTATGTGAAGGCCACATTGAAGCTTTACTTTATTTCACATTGAAACAAGCCCAGTGATGTTGTAATCGACTGAACAGAAGCTTGGTTCTGAATGAAACGTTAGACCAAACGCCAGTTTCGTGATTAATTACTTTCTGCGATTTGTCTATACCGAGTCACGGAACGTTTCTCCACGAAGAAGGTTGAATTTCACACTCCAGAAAACACCACACACACCTAAACGATTTCCCTCGCGAGATACGTTCGCTCGTTCGTGCTACAATTTGGCGCCAAGCTTGCAATGTGTGTAGGTCCTGCCGGCTGCACAATCCCCCCCTGCTGTGGTACCAACAAACCTCCCGGCGTCTTACCACGCAGGTCTCTCCACTAAAGCCCACAGCAGTGGCTGTTGGCGGTCCGTGACGTAGTGTGGAAGTTGATTACTCCCTCGGTGACAGGCGGGAGATGGTTGTTGACACTAGGCTCGTCGCGTCCGTTGATCGCTGGATCTGTGATCGCTGGTACATGTAGCGTAAAGGACCAACACTCACAGTACTGCGTGTGGCTTTCTTTGTCACGAACACACCGCGGCGTTGGGTAGTACGTGTTCTATAGTCGTCAACTGTTTACAGAGTTAGAACAATGACTTGAACTTATCGTCAGTCTTCCATCATGTCATTCCCTTGACCCTGATGATTCTCTCCGTGGATTGCTGTTTACAGAGTTAGAACAAAGACGAACAAGGTCATATTGTCCGCTACTCTTGGCCGTAGAAGTTAATCATATGTCTCCCTGGATTGTCATTATGATGGTCCCTTACATTGTGATGCAAATGCTGGATTTGGATTGTCTCCGTGTGTCTGTCGCTTTTTGCAATCTACGAGTAAGCCCTACAAATCTGGTGTTTTCTGGCTTTTAAATTATCATCTGAGTGTTGATTTGGTCACGCGGCATACGCAGCAAAATTAAGCTATAGGCATATCTGTTGCCACCTCATATTACAGTTAATGTGGTGTGGATATATCGGTAATTAATCAACATTAGTTGTTTTCACAACTGTTTTCACCTCCGCTGACCTGGCTGATAACCTCTGGTGCAGTCAGTGTCGTGTTCTACTATAGTTGACAGGCAGGCGAGAGGGCGCGACACGGATTCTGTTCAGGTCGTTGTCCTGCGATCTTCCATCGATTTTTAGTCACTGGAGTACTCAAAACCCTCCAGGCCGGAACTGAGTCACTTTTCCACGCCCGGAGTCAAAATTAATGTTTAAAGTAGTTTGACTGTCCCGGGTGACAGAATAAGCCCTGTCGGTACTGTTGCTGTGAGTGGAAGTTCCTGTAGGATCATCGAACACGAGCAGGTGTTGTTTTATAGGCGCCCGCTGTTCTTCTGATTGCTAGCTTGAAAGTCAACACCAGCACAGAACAATCTCTCATCTCCACTTTATCCTGCTGTTGTTTAAAGGTCCACGCTTGTCAGTCTGAAACACACGCACGTGTTGTTTTAATGTGTCCGCTCCTTTTCTGTCAACGCCAACACAAGTCCACTTAATCCTGACCTAACTTAAGAACTTCCCGACACACAAACTCCCAAATGTGAGAAGTCTTGTCAATGCTGCTGGCCTTTGTTGTTGACAGCTAACTGATATTTACCAGACTGCAAAAGTCTTTGTCTTTGGGGAACCTTTTCCACAAAGTGTTTGATGTCACTGTTTATGTCCAGCACGGAAAGTTCGGATGTTAAGACCAACACAGATCCATCTGCTTCACTTTTTCTGCTGCAGTTCAGAGATCGCTCCTAGAAGTGAGACGCCGTATCAATGTCAACTGGTGTTGATAGTCCAGCTGAGCCTTCGTTAAAAAGTATTGTATTCACAAAACGTTCTTCGCCAAGTGTTCGATGTCACTAGTGTTCTTGGCTAACACCTTAGTTTGGAGTCCTCCTGTACTCTTGAACACCCTGGCAAATGTAGTATGGTGATAATTTTCAAGCCGAGGTTATGATCCGGTAGTTTTTGTCTTTCGCTGACCTTTCTTCACGAGGCTTCTGTTTTGATGTCATTATTTTTTACTTTCTCACGGTATTCAGCACAGATGGGCTAATACACCGCCAGTCCGCCTGTACTTTTGAGCTTCCTTGATAGGTGTAGCAGTGGCTTTGGCAGCAGAACTGGAGGCGAAATTGGCGAGAGAAGCTATTTAAGTAGCGGACAGTGACTGTGAGGCTTTGAGCCGGCCTGTCCCTCCCAGGGACCCCCATGCACTGGGCAATAACTACGACAGCGACAGCCCAGCAAACGCCGTCGCGTACGTGGCGCTCGCAGCTACCTCGGATCTCCATCCACTACACTCCAACACAAGGACACCGATGGGAAAACGTGGGCAATAGCTGGGAGAGTAGTGAAGGGGAATGTGGGTGGATACTGGAGGAGGTGGAAGTGGGGGCGGAAGAGGGAAGTGGTTTGGGATGAGAGGGGGAGGGGAGGGTGTTTTGGTGAAGGTATGGTCGAAGGTCTGGTGAACGGGAGAATGGTCAATATAATATAATTTTTACGCTATTGCGAAAGACTGCTTTTACCGTTTGGTATTGGATCGGGCATTGTATTAACTGAGTGAGTGAGTGAGTGAGTGGGTGAGAGGGTGAATGAGTGATACACTGATTGGCTGATTCATTCATTCATTAATTGATTTTCGGGAAAGTTTAAATACTTATACGTCTTCACTGAATTGAGTGAGTGTGAGTGAGAGGGTGAGAGGGTGAATGAGTGATATACAGACTGGCTGGTTCATTCATTCATTAATTGATTTTCGGGAAAGTTTGAAAACTTCTAAGTCTTGATTGAAGTAAGTGAGTGAGTGAGTGAGTGAGTGAGTGAGTGATAAATTGATTGGTTGATTGATTCATTCATTTGCTCATTGATTGATTGATTGACTGATTCATTCATTCATTTATTCTGTTTCGACATCCTTCCTGCCTTTTTCCCTTTCGGGAATTGCGTGCTTGTATGTCTTCTGGAATCCACAAGTTAACATTCAATAAACGTGGCTATTATGGATCGTGCAGTTTGGCACCGCTATCCTCCCGCCGGAACACATCTGCAACACTTGACTTTGTCCCTTACATTTTCCAGCCGCCTGTGTCGTGGTCCCAGAGTCCCGTTCTCCCCCCTTGAATCAGCATGTGAATGGGTCTGTCGAGCAAACCACACGTTGAGTACCTCTGAAATAACGATCCATATATGTCCGTGTGTTAGATTATTTCGAAGAAAGTCTTTCTTTCTTTTTTTCCTTATATTCTTATGTTTTGTCACTTATTTTTTGAGGGGAGCCGGGGTGGCCGAACGGTAGAGCGTTGGACTTCCAATGCTCGGGTCATGAGTTCGAATCCCGGCTGGGGCCAAATATTTGTGCTGGCCTTTTCATCGTTGCCCCGTCTTTGACATCACCCTATGTGGTGGAAAAGGACGGTAAACTCCCAAACGCCCACCCACCCACCCTCTTATTTTTTGTTTCTTCTTTTCTTTCTTTCCTTTTTTCTTTCTTACTAGTTTTGTGTCTTTCTCATTTTTCTCATTTTTCTTTCTTATTTTTCGTCCATGTTTTTCTTCCTTTTTTGTTATTCTAGTTTAAAGCAGATTAGCAGGGCAGTTTGTAACATAGGCAGCAAAGGCCTACCAGCTCAGTCCCGTAATAAAAGCATAACCACCGTAGTGTAGTGGTTAGCACTTCGGACTATGGACCGGGAGACCCGGGTTCGAATCCCAGCCGAGGCAAGCGGGATTTTTCCTACCTAGGTCGGCTCCTACCCAGAGCGGGTGTGCTATGGGCCCGATGGGGAGGCTGTTGCCACACAGCCGAGTTTCACCCACTTCACGGGTGCGACTTTGGGGGTGCTTCCCTTAGTATGACACGTCTTATGATGTGGATGATTACACGGCCGGCACCGCAGGTGCCGTAGTTCCCGGGCCTGGTTAATGCCGGGATATTTATGACAGGAAGCGTGGAATGCGGCCCTGTCCCGCAGTCCCAAACCATATGGACCTCCATAGCATCATCTTACTATCATCCTCATCTCCATCATCATGCATAATAAAAATTGTCCCAGCTTCCGAGTCCTCCGTGGATTCCACCCATGACCTGGGAGGAACACCACTGGAGCTGGCAAAGAGCTGGGGCAGCAAAAAAAAAAAAAAAAAGCATAACCAATCTTTCCGTCCGTCTGTCTGTCTTATTTTCTTCCTTTCATTGTTTTTTTTTTTTTTTTTGTCTTATTTTCTTTATTTCTTGCTACTTACTTTCTTTCTTTCAGCTTTTCCTTTCCTAGCTTTGTATTGGTGTACTTTAATCTAGTTTCTGTTGTTGGAGTATAGACATGTAATTATGTCTAAGGCACCTGGTATCCACGCAGTTCCCTCATAACCTATCCCCGCTTGCTCTTTCCAGTCTGGTTTTCTTTTCTTTGTCTTTTTCTTCTTTTTTTTTCTTTCTTTTTCCCCTCTTTTTACCGGTTTTTTTTTTCTAGTTTGTTTTCTTGTGTTTTTTTCCTTGTTTTTTTTCTGTTTTTATTTTTTTTCTATTCATTCCCGGCTGCCATCGCTCTCTCTGTCTCTCCCTCTCTCTCTCTCTCTCTCTCTCTAAATAAAGTGACGTTATCGTTATCGTTATCATTCTGTCTGTCTGAGTCTGTCTGAGTCTCTCTCTCTCTCTCTCTCTTCTCTCTCTCTCTCTCTTTGTCTGTCGGTCTGTCAGTCGGTCGGTCTCTGTCTCTCTGTTTTTCTTTTCCCCCCCTTGTTTTCCCCTGTCAGGGTAGCCGGCATAGCCAGGACGTTGGACTTTCAATGCTTTGTTGAGTTCGTTGAAAGCACACGCAGACGTCAATGGCCCAAGCCAGTTGGCACACACACACACACACACACACACACACACACACACACACACAGCTGATCAGTCGTCTGCAACGTGATTTTGATTAAAACTTTGATCCTGGCCGAGAATTATCAGGGCCTTTGTCTGTTAGTATGTTGAAGCCAGGACTGAATGGAAGACAGGTCACATAGTTCCGAGGAATTCTCATTAACTGTCGCATCGATGTCCTGTCACATTATTGATGTTCTGTCACAGGACTGGTCTCACACGAAGTCCGGTCCACTCCTAACTATCTGTAAACACTACTTTTTCTTCTCCTTCGAAAACAAGCGAAACGACAGAAAAATATTTTTGTTTAATTTCTGAGATGTCATCGGAGTGCCGCAAGGGTTTCCGTGATTATAGAGCTTGGCACAGACATGAAAATTGCAGCTGTTGATTTAGAAAATGTCCCGGGGACTTAGCGAGTATTGCGTAACGTTGAAACGAAGGCAGAGAGCGAAATTCCGATTAGTTTGGTAGGCGTTGTTTGTTTTACAGATACAGATACAGATAACTTTATTGTCCTTAAAACAGGAAATTTGTCTTCGGCTTCACCGACACGTAAAGATCATGAAATCACACAAGGAGTTTGGCTTATAAAATCAATCAATCAATCAATCTCTCTCTCTCTCTCTCTCTCTCTCTCTCTCTCTCTCTCTCTCTCTCTCTCTCCGTGTCCCTCTCTCTCTCTCTCCGTGTCCCTCTCTCTCTCTCTCTCCGTGTCCCTCTCTCTCTCTCTCCGTGTCCCTCTCTCTCTCTTTCTCTCTCTCTCATGCCTCCAGCTGCAGCAGCACCAGAGTTAATAACTTACATAAAAACGCCAGTAATAACAATAGTAAAATCAGACTATATGACTAAAACATTTGTAAAAGACAACTCGTCAAAGGAATGACGTACAAATTAAGCATGAGGAATTCAACGCACTTATTGCACAGGGTAGGAACGACTTGTTTGTTTATTTGGGTTTTTTTTGTCGCCGCCGCTGTTGTTTGTTCCGCTCTGTTGGCGTAAAGACACAAATTGCCCTTGGGGTCACGTGCAGTGCTTATTTGGTGTACCCTGTTTGGTGAGCGTCCAAGCGGATTTGTATGAACTGCCTCTCTGGCCTAAACAGAAAGTAGACGTGCATTTCTCCAGTGAGGCCTGAGCGGAAAGGAGACACTCATAATTTTTTTAAACCCCTGTCAGCTGCGTGCCTTTGAATGGTCTCTTCATGCTAGTAATTGTTTGTAGATTGAAGCATTTTTAGGGGTGACTATGATGCCTGAGGCTTAGGGAATATATATGCATTTTGCGGCGCTGTGTACTTCTGTCCTTCGGCCTGCTGCTGCCGTTCCCCAATCAGAATTAGTCTGTTTCAGCCTGAAGCGGTGCAAGGGCAACTTCTGAAACTTCAAAAGACGGCCACTGAACTTTTTCGGAAAACTTGACAGTTTGGGGCTTTCTTACAAAACAAAATAAATTAATATTAATTAATTAATAATCGCTGCTAGTTAGCAACGAACATAACTTACCATTTAGATGATTAAAACTGTTTTCATTTTGTTTCTCCGAGTTTGTCAACGGCTTTTCCTTTGGTTTAAAGTAATGTCAAAATGTTAACCCGCACAAATGAAGAAAGGTTTTTTACTATACAAGCACTGTCTTGGGCCTGTTTTCAATATCTTCATTTTAGAGTATATGAACGTTTTTCTTCTCAGGATTAAATGTAAACTGTTAATCTGCTAGAAATGAAAGAACTGCCTCAAACCTCTTTTCAATATCGTCAATACCCGAGTTTTTTGTCTTGAGATAAGTCTCGTTCGGATTCCCTGTAAGCTACCAGACAGACATGACAAAATGGTCACTTCCTGAGCCTTTTCAAAATCTTTTGAACAATTTTTTTTTTCAGTGGAACCGTATTAGCGGTTTTTTTTCGACGAGATGATTTGTAAGCTGTTCAGTACATTCTATTTCAAGCTTCAAGGACATAGGATTAGTTGTTCGTGTGATCTGGAAGGACACAAATACACAGGGCCTCAAAATGCCTATATAATTATTCCCTATTAGCCTCAGGCATCATAGTCACCCCTAAAAATGCTTCAATCTACAAACAATTACTACCATGAACAGACCATTCAAAGGCACGCACCTGACAGGGGTTTAAAAAATTGAATGTCTCCTTTCCGGTCAGGCCTCACTGAAGTAATGCACGTCTACTTTCTGTGTAAGCCAGAGAGGCAGTTCACACGAATCCGCTTGCCTCATTTGTGTCCCACCTCTGCGCAAAAAGTCCCAGCTTCACTGGCAGCTTGCCTCATTTTGTGACCGCCTGGCACGCACCTTGACCGACATAACACAAAAATCACGAAAATCACGCTTTTTCATGACAACAAAAATCACTACAGACTAGCACACTGCCAAACAGGGTACCCCATATAAACACCAAACATGACCCCACGCTCAAATTTGTGTCCTTACGCCTGCAGCGACATGGATTAAAATGGCACTTCGGCCTTTCTTCCGGATGAGAGTGGAGTTTCTAGAAACCTGCTCAAGTAATCTTACGGTCAGCATGGTGTGTTCTGAGACATGGGATGATTCATCTTATGCTTCATAGAACACTGTGGTCATGCTGTATTTCACGCCATATTAACCCTTGTGGAAGAAAAACAAATGGTGACAGAGTGGTCATTGCAAAACCCAGCTTTACAGGAGAACTAAGATGTCTGCCAGCGGGTTAGAAAACAAGATCGGAATACACGTGTTTTAGTAGTTTCAGATACATTACTTTTCTTATTATGGCGAATACATCAGACCTGACTTAAAAATCGGCAGGTAATATCAGTAATCGCAAGTCCAATATTTACATGCAACGAACATTTGCACTAGCCGCACAGTATCAAGACGAACTGGTGTTTTGCGAGGAAATTGTTTTTGGTATTGTGGGTAAAATTTCCGCTCTGAAAAATATTATTAGTTCCCTACTGAGGGATTTGGTCCAGTGGTTAAGGTATCCGATTTTGGATGCTGGACCGCCTGGTTCCAGTCCCTGGTGGGCAGGAATCTGGATGGATTTTTCCTCTCAAAATCGAGTCAAAATCACGTGCAGACTTATTTACGATGCCTGTCGCGCCCTCGTGTACACACGCAAGCACAAATTTCAAGTGTGCACGCTAAAACTCCCACGTCCACCTTTCGGAGAAGAGTAGGCTGTGGCCGGTGGCGAGGAAAACAGAAATACTGTCGCACGCACCAGAGTAAATAGCAGGGTAGAGGTTTGCACATGAAGTAACGCTTAGCAGCATCAGGCTTTCACCGCTTCGTCTTCCAGCCCTGCGGCGCCATGAGCGTTTCAGAAGAGATGGATATGTCCGCCGAGGAGAAGTCTACCATACCATCTACCATACTATCTTCTGACTCACGCAGGTTCGTTCAAGTAGCTCGATTTGTTAAGATCTGCAAGTCTGTCTCGCTATACCATAGTCGTTTCCTACTACAACAACTTTGGAAAGGCTAACTTTTTCCTATTCTGGACGTTGAAATTGCCTGTCGGGCTAAAATATGAGCGCCAGTGTCAATCGATATCCTGAGAGAAAATGAAGCGGTTGTTTGTGACCTTTGGATAGTATTTCTCAGTGGGAATACTCACTCAAAAGTAGCATCGGATAGTGAAAGGTCTGCGCTCAACAGCTGGTACTACAGTTTTGTTATATACGATTGTGATTTTTAAAAATATTTCAGTTTAAATTTTTTTTATTCTTTTGTCCTTTTTTTTTTCAATTTTCTCAAAACTAGCTGGGCGACTTTGTCCTTCTCTTGTGCGATCCATGACATTTTTAAGCTGAACTAATTTGTGGCAGGAAAGCATTGAATGACAGTCATTTGAAGAAGACGTGCGGACGTGTATGAGAGGGATTTAGTTACAAATTGTTTCCTTAATGGTCGCCTTTACTTTTTCATTTACTCTCAAGGGTTTTCGTCAGGTATGTTTTAAAGCTGACAAAAGACTTGTGACGGAAAGATGCAGGTGTATATCAGCTGGATACAGTTACAAATTATTTCCATTATTACTATTCCATTTCCTGTACTTTTTTTTGGGGGGGGGGGGGGGGGAGCCGGGGTGGCCGAATGGTAGAGCGTTGGACTTTTGATGCTCGGGTCGTCAGTTCGTATCCCGGCTGCGGCCAAATATTTGTGCTGGAGTTTCCATCGTTGCCCAGTCCTTGATATCACCCGTATGTGGTGGAAAAGGACGTTAAACCTCCAAACACCTTCACTCAAGAGCTGGCATTGCAGTTATGGTAAATACGATGTGATTTTTAAAAACTTTTTTTTTTTCATTTTTATTCTTTTGTCATTTTTCAATTTTCTGAAAACTAGCTGGGCGACTTTGTCCTTCTCTTGTGCGATCCATGACATTTTTAAGCTGAAATAATTTGTGGCAGGAAAGCATTGAATGACAATCATTTGAAGAAGACGTGCGGACGTGTATAAGCGGGATTTAGTTACAAATTATTTCCTTAATGGTCGCCTTTACTTTTTCATTTGCTCTCAAGGGTTTTTGTTAGGTATGTTTTAAAGCTGACAAAAGACTTGTGACGGAAAGATGCAGGTGTATATCAGCTGGATACAGTTACAAATTATTTCCATTATTACTATTCCATTTCCTGTACTTTTGGGGGGAGGGGGGGGGGAGCCGGGGTGGCCGAATGGTAGAGCGTTGGACTTTTAATGCTCGGGTCGTCAGTTCGTATCCCGGCTGCGGCCAAATATTTGTGCTGGAATTTTCATCGTTGCCCCGTCTTTGATATCACCAGCTGGATACAGTTACAAATTATTTCCATTCTTACTATTCCATTCCCTGTAGTTTTTGATTTGGTCTAATGGGATTTTGCCACGTATATTTTTTAGCTGAAATAATTTGCGACAGGAGGGCATTGAACGACAACCATTTGAAAAAGACCTGCGGATGCACTGGAAGAGGGTACAGTTAACAAATTAGTTCTGTCATGTGAGCTTTAACATTTGGTGTTGATCTAATGGGGGTATAGTTTTCAGTTGAAATAGTTTGTGACAGGAAAGCATTGTACAGCGACCGGTTTGATAAGACATGCGGACGTCTCTGTGCAGGATACGATCACATCATCATTTCCGCTTTGTGAACATTTACGGTTGGTATTGATCTCGGGGGGGGGGGGGGGGGAACGTTGCGTTTCATTGATTCCGAGCCGGAGCAAGATCGTCAGTATGAGTACGATAAACAGGAGAATGTATGGGAGTTGAGTGTGCGTGCGTGCGTGCGTGTGTGTGTGTGTGTGTGTGTGTGTGTGTGTGTGTGTGGAGGGGATGTTAGTTGCTTGCTAGCTTGCTTGGCTTTTTCCTTAGTAGCTAGACGATTTAAGGTCTGTACAAAAATGATTGAGAATTTTACCCGTAATTTCAGTCTCAGATGTAAGCGTTATGTTTTATATACAGCATATTGTATCTCAAACTAAAGGGCAATGTCTTTTAGTCAGTCACTGCCTTGTTAGGTATATGGGTTTTCTCCCCTTGTTGATGTCAGACGACACTTGTCAAGTGTGGGTGCTTGGAAAAACCTTTTGCAAATATATTTGTTTCTACAAAAAACGAATAAACCCATTTCTGGACCAAAAGGTCTTCGTAGAATCTACAGTTATGTCCCTTTCAACTTGTAATGTCTATTTCTATCTTTGAGGAAGACTTTTTTTCCCTTACGTCCAGAATTGTACCCACGAACAAACACTGGCAGCCCGACGCATAATCAACTCATTTATCCAGTTTTCCTGGGAGAAAAAGAAGACTAACTACCACATATTACCTGACATTCTGTGTTATGTGGGGAGATGTACTGAAGAGCCCGTCGTCTTATCGAGGTAAAACGATGACACACAGGCGAACACTTCCTCACGTAGCGAGTTTTTGTGGACTGCACGTTGTCTCTCACTCACAGAAGACACGTGAGCGAGTAGAAAAGTTATAACCGAGTGGAGTTTATTACAGCACTTCTC